>JACTOM010000891.1:8664341-9206688 GCA_015832385.1 Elymnias hypermnestra
GTGTCGGAGGGCAGATATCTGTGGAACGCTGGCGCCATCTATCGGCGTCGACAGAGTCAATGGTGGCAGTCCGGCGGGAGTCACTCGACAGTTGTCGAGTAGCGCTCGATCGGAACAGTCAACTGTTGAAACTGTCGCGTTCCTAGCTATTAGTGTTAATGAGTTTGTGTAAATTGATATCGGGAACATTAATTGATTGAACATTATAAACCGAGTTAATTAATACAGTGTTTGATTGCACCAACAATACCCATGAACGCCCACAGAATAAGAAATTAAATAATGGATTTAATTAATAACGATGTCGGCGGAGAACCCTACGCCCCTGTGTTTTATGTTTCTCCGTTTTCTCTCTTATTCTCCGACATATATAAATTAGGTATAAATGAAATTTAAAATTTCAAGGCAGTGTTCATGATTTTTTATCTCATTATTATTTTTTTATTTTGTTCTCTGTAAATTCGAGATGAAAATACATCATCATAATTAGAAAGAATTTTATTTTTATTTATTAAAATATCAAAGGCTAAGTAAGACATTTAAAATTTCTAGTATTATAAATTGGTAGTATTATTAATAATATAAGGATTTTTCTCTTAGTGTAAATTATTCCGAATCTCATATTTATTCTTTCCTATTTTGTCGCTTACTAAGATTACTTCAACATTTTCACAAAACTCTTATTCTTTAATTTGATACAAAAATGTATATTGTCGTAGATGATGATAATTGCTGCAGTCATCGGAATCATAATTTTGGCTTTAATCATCGGTAAGTAATACAATTAACTAAAATATGCACTTAGAGGGTGTCGCTAAGTTTTCTTTTTGACATTAAATACGTTTTTAGACTAATCATATCATTATATTTTCTCATATTTTCAGCCAACTTTGTGTGAACACGTTTCGGTAACCGAAGTTTAATTTAGAAGTTACTCGTAATGATATATAAATAGTAATATAAAGTATGTTGTTAACTATTTTGTTATTACTATTTAATAATTGTTCTCTTTTGGTAAGTGGGAAGTGTTGTTGTTGAAAAAAAGTGAAAGAAGTTAACATGGCAAAGGTTTCATTTAACAATTTAATGAAATTAAAACGAGACTGCCCAAAAAGGTGTGAAGCGAAATGTTCGAATACTCGTTATATAATAAAACAATATGTTCGGATACACGTAATAAAATAATACAAGTAATATAAAAAAAGTCTTAATATTCTTTGATTTATGACTCTTTAAACTGTCTTAAATGTATTCCTATTTAAAACTCTATCCGTGACAAGTGATAATCACCAGAGATTTAAAATAATAAATTCTTAACTTGAGTGGATGAATAAAATAATAATTTAGATTCGATAATATATGTAAAAAATAGACATTTGTAACGATGATGTTATGAAAAATCCTAACCTGTATATTAAATAATAAGAAACACTGTATAATTATTTCTATCTAACCGATGCTAAAGAAGTTTTCATTTCAAAAAGTTAGAGTTCCAAATTCAAATATACGAAACGTAACCCTCTCTCTTTCTATCTTTACTAATTTATATCTCCCTCTCAACTACCGTTCTCCTAATTAAAGATTTTTCGTAACGTTCTCATCACACATTCACCAGATTATTCCAAATCAGTCGAGCTTAAAGAAGTTTTAACTTTAAAAAGTAAAACGCCTGAAACAGGATTTTAAAAAAATAAGGGCTACTCATCAATAAATAACTCAAGAAATAAAATATTAACTTATTAACAAATAGATAGATAAAATACTCTTTCAGAAATATCACAAGTGTAAAATCAGTACAAAAATGTAATCAAAGCAAAAAGAGTATCTCATCTGCTAAAACGAGTGAACATAGGTTTTTCACGTTTAAAACAATTAGTATTATTATTTTTATCCATATTTCTGCGGGTTATTTAATTAACTAGTGTTATTTTGTTCTAAATGAAACCTACGTTCTCTACAACGTCGCAAATGGACAGTCTCGTTTATCCTAAAACAACTTGAAATTAAATTCGTGTATTTTTTTAGTTATTTTCCAAATTAACTACGCCATGTCCTTCTTTACTTATAACTGGATTATTATGAAATATTATGCAATGATTAATAATATATCGTACTTATAATTCATTTAAGATCAAAGTTATCATATTGCATCAAATAATCATAATAACCCAACTTACTTAACTGTAATTGAAAAGTTATTGCAAATGACAAAGTTTTCTTTTCACAAATTATAAAAAAAAATTAAACAAAAATTTGGCAGCTGACATAAAAACTTGCAATTATCGCCCAATTACTGTTAACTGTAAAATGTATTCGCCCTAAATGTTAGCTTTATCTGTTTTACTGTCTTCGTATAATCGTTTGTCTCTGATATTTCATGCCGTCTGTTTAATATGTTAAAATAGCTGAATTAGTGAGTTCCAATTTATATTAGCAGCTTGATCGTTTCATATTAAAATATTTTATTTGGAGGTAGTGAAAAACATAATTAAAAGACAACAATTGTTGATCATAACTACTGTGTATTGCCTTTCAGAAGATTAATACATATATCTCTTCGAATTAATACAGTGAAAATCGTCAACAACAACATCAGATTTTTAAATTTACTCCTAACGAAATCCCCGACCACAGAGTAATCCATCTACCTTTATCCGATAGAGTATTTATATTTTGAAAATCATAACATTCGGACATCGTAAATACCAATGTAAATCACTAAAATTTTTCGTAAATCATGACAGACAGTGTAACCTTAATATACACCTTTCCTTAGGCATTTCTAAATCTAATTTATTTAATTTATTATGTCGATAATTCTATGGGCAGCAACTCAGATTTATCACCGAGAAACAAATATGACTGGTTTTAAGATTTGGTTGTGTTAGGTACCTGCTGCAAGATGTGTCCCATGTGGCAGTCCCTATGGGTCCCTATGCATTACTGCATATATAAAAATCAATTCATAATTATTTTATAAAAGTTATATATGTATCACATAATATATATTGCAGTCTATTTATTCTATTTATATAACCCAACACTTTTCGATAAATATAATATTTAAAACTATTTGACAATGTAAATATAAATATAAATAAACGTAGTGTTGCCACCAGATTCCTTCGATTCATCGACCTTTGCACAACGTAATTAGTATTGAGTAAGACATATATAAAGTCACACATTACGTTACATTCGTGTCTCAAAATTATATTTTGTTTCATAATTCATTTACTATTTCAAATTTAATGTCCTGGGCCCGTAGACAACGTGACTTTCGAAGATTGCTAACGCTTAAAAATGTATGGGAATGACGTTTAATTTTTCGATTAGTTTCGATATGAAACGTCATTGCCATATATTTTTTGAGCGTTACCAATCTTCGAAAGTAACGTTGTCTAGAAGCCCTGGTGTTCTGCTTCAGTAAATTATGCAATAGAGTATAGAGTTATATAGGGGTGATTTAAAACACATTTCAAAATAACGAGAATATCAAATTACGATAGCATTAACAAGCTCATTTTAAAAATAAATACGTTATTTATAAATGTACTTGAAATCAAGTGCGATGAGATTCTGTTTTGTTTACAATTATTATTAAACAATGACTTAAATTAAAACAAGACGTTTCTACAATAAGCTTCGCCACATTTGAAGTAGGACCTTGTACTGGCTCTGTGCAAAAAATACTTTTACTATCTCATTTTCAAATCCTGTCGTACCCAACACGTATAATATATCCTAACAATTTTTCCCACTTAATTCTACAATTTTAACAGAAATTATTGTTTGATGTTAAGTAATAAGCTTTGTATTTTGTTAAAACGAATCGTAAAACTCAACTTTTATAAAAAAAAACCACCATTGTAACATTGAAATGAAATAACACAATAGTAAGTAGATTTCTTTATTAAATATCCTAGGAATCAGTTATTTATTGAAAATGAAATAACATTTTATAATCTGTACATTTGTTCAAAAGTTCAAGCTGCAAATATAAGTTGCTCATCTCAGCTTTTATTTTGCGATTGTGTCATTGTGTCTAATGTTGCTGTTGAAATTATACCTACGCTTTGAAATATAAATTACATATCCAAGAATGCGATGCTTACCCTGAATAAGCCCTATAAATTAGCTTATCCTTAAAACACCTAAAACTTGCAAAATTTTAAATTAATTAAACCCAGAAATGTCCTATTTTCAATATCTTCTGGACCTCCTGGAAGTTTTAATAATTCAGTATAGAATTGTCAAGTGCAAGAATACCCCCATCTTATCTATTACAAGCAATGTAGAGTATACTAATATATTTTTGTGTTTTCTAGGTCTGTAAACATCATTATGGATGAATAAACCGAGGTTTGTTAACGACTATATAAAAGTTATTTAAATTATCGTAGTTAATGGCGTATAAAAGTAAAAAGTGCGAGAGACAAAGATGATAAAGAATGAATGCTATATACTCGTATAAAAGTTTCAAGTAGTTTGGTGATATCGTGCTAAAGATGGCAAGGTTAATTATTTGATAGAATATTGTAAATCAAATAAAATCGAGCTTTAATATATTGAGTTAAAGAAAATAATTTTCAATATATTAATCTAAAAAAACTAAAATAAAAATAACGTCGGCAGCAAAACCTCTTTGGACAACGGTACTTGTACATTATTTACTCCTTAAGTCTAAATTAAACCTTATTACATTTAGATAAAGTACATTTTAAAATAACAGGCATTACTGTTACTGTTATAAAATGTCAATTACTGTTATTGCCATGTTTTTTGTTATTGCAAAATGTACCTTAACTCAATGAGGTGAGGTACGATTTAATTTACAATCATTTGTATCAAGTTATTAACCTACTAGCTTTATATTGTGCCATACGAATCACAATTATATTTCACTCCGACTAATATAAAAAATAAAATACTTCTTTGTTTCTGTTAAAAGTTGCCAATTATACTTTACAAAATATGTTGCCAATTATTACATTATGTAGCGTTTTCTGTCATTTATTACATAATTATAGATCAAAATTTTTATTTGTTCAAAATAGCTGAGATTCGACAATTTTAAGTACTTAATATTATTTATCACTAAATATTGTATGAAAAACTTCTTTTCTTAAACTAGGTTAAGCTTGTATTCTCCGTGCAAATGTAACAGTTTTTACAAGAAAATGTAAAAAAATATAGAAATGAGTTCGTACAAGTGTGTGCGCCTGTGTGTGGTTACACGTATGGGTGTATATGCGAGTGTGAGTATTTATACGACGAAATATCAAATGTACTTACTGAAGTGAAACTTCTTTAGGCGCATGAGGGTATAATTTTACGGGTGAAACGCGTGCCAAATAAGTTTCACTTGTGACATATGTACTTTGTACGCACGCACTTTTCATTTTTAAATAACTTCTCTTTACAGGTACCTATTCCATCATCAACTACATTCTGGCACATAAACGTTATATCAGCGTATAAAATTATTTAGCATTCTTTTTATTAGGAACTAGCATATTGTTGAGCGTTTTTAAAATAAAAGTGTTTTTATTTTATTTCATTATAGATATTATATCAATTACGTACATTTGAAGATGTTTTGATATCACTCGTCCTAAATATTACGACTCCTTTAGTCACTGTCAGCTGAAGTATGAATATAAAATTAGAGTATTTTTAGAAGATCTTTCTTTGTTAAAATATTTACCTTATAAAAACTTAACATCACAGAAATGCTATTTGCTATAAATATTATAGATACCTAAGGCTTATCGGAAATATACCATATCTTGTAATTTTAAATTGTGTTCAAATTGAGATGGATATATATATTATAAATAAAAGTTTTATTTTGTTCTATATGGACCAAAGTTTCTGATGTTGAATTGTTAGTTACCGTATTTATTTTTATATTGCATATATTTCCTATTCTGTCGTCTGTTATAGGGATGTAATAAAAGCCGTAACAATAAAATGGACCGTACTGCCACGTTGTTTAATAAAAAATGGTAAACCTTTATAATTTACCGTTTAACATTTTTAAAGATGCTAATTATATAATGACGTTTTTTCGTTGTTTCTCAATTCAATACCTAGTCTTAGTTTTCATTTTCATTACTTATGTACTGTTCAAATCGTAATAGTTACTAAAATACTTTTTTATTCATAACCTCAAGTTCAATTTCACAGAGACTTATATGTTAATTTAATTTTAATTAGTTTGAATTTAAATTTTGAAAGTGAAGCGTCAACTGATATTTTATCGTTCACCTGTCTCTTGTCGCATTACACAAAACTATGGAATGGCTAACAAAGCTAATGACTCATGGCTAACATCAGCTGTTTCTTCAAACAACACAATCATGTTTAAATATTACTTGTTCTATTGACTTTCTTACTTTATACACAAGATCAAGAATCGTCTTTATTAGCGCCTGTCGTCTGGCTATCACATGTTGCATTACAGTCTGTCCCAGAATGAATGGTAATTAAAATTGGTGCAGAGCACAATGTGGTGGCAATCATGATTTGCATGAGCTGTTACACTTGCATCGTACTTCAAAAAGACACAATCATGCTTTAATATTACTTGTATTATTGACTTTGTTACTTTATATACATAATTAAGAATTGTCTTTTTTATCGCCCCAATTTTTTTTCATCCAGCTATCACATGTCGCTCTACAGCTTAAAGCAGAATGGAGGTTAAGTAAAATGTATTCTGCAGAACAGCCAAAGCCAATGTTGCGGCACCCATGGCTTCCATCAACTGTATTGTCGCCATCGTTGTTGTACTACTTGTTTTACTGACTTTATATACACGATTTGTGAAGATTAAACGTACGGTCCACGGTTTATTACAGCTTATACATCGCGCCGCGCTAATCTTTCCATTTTATTCGATAACAATTTTGCTAAAGCCTTTAAAATAGCGGTGCGATGTCCCTCGACGCCAGCTTTATAGTATTTGATACCAATCTTTATAGATTTCTTTGACCGTTGCTTACAATATTTTTATATCCAATTTTTAGATGTTGAATAGGTACATAGATTGTTTGTAAAGTATAAAACTGGTCCATTCCAAAATATTTAGACTAAATTTACCATTATATTTTCTTTAATCACGTCCGATATATAGATACTATTTATTAATTTTATTACAAATATAGCATTATTTTTGATGTTATTAGACAAATGCAACTATAAATCCTAGTCATTTTCAATTTAAGCAATTTTATTATGACTTTCCTGTCCATATGTGATTTTTATTTATTTATAAAAAATTGTTTTATATATAGTAGTACAATACAATAATAATACGCCAGTATATAATTGACAAATGGCATTGTATAACCCTCTATGAGTGTATAATTCTATGTATAGCTTACTTAAATAATGTAAAAATTGCACTTGTCGTATAGCAAAACTTACAAAGGCATTGCGATACAGTTTGTTAGTAATTATATACAATATTGATGTTTATATTACATAGAATAATAAAATCGTGAATTGCGTTTTTACTCCGAAAATTATTCAATAAAAATGACAAAATATTTTCGTTTCAATTCGTTCAGAATCAGCATTTCAATGGGTACATGCATATCAGTAAATATTCAAGCCTGTTTTAGTATTATGATATAACTTTATAATATCGCAACATAAATTTAATATACGAAACAATTTAAATATAAAAAATAAAATTAAAATGAGAGAACGCAATTCACTTTTACTTAATTGTTGTTAGTATAGAATATTTGTCTTTATAAATGTACTGAATTAAATTGAGTCAAAGGTACCAAACTTAGACGTTTTTAACACACATGTAAACATACCCATGATAAAATAGTTCCACAGCTATTATTTAATTATTAAACATAAAGTTCTTGTTCATTTTCTTCTTGACAAAAGTAAATCATAAATCTACAACTGTGTCTTTATAGAAAACAAATACTGCTATTTCCAAGATCTATGATATTGGTATCGCAATATTTATAGTTTACAAATAATTGTAAATAAAATCAAACCTTATTGTTCAAGATTTAAAGTACTTTTTAAATAACTAAGGCATCAAAAATAGGAGTAACGTTTAGACTCATTTTTATTTAAAAATGTATCTTAATGACAAAAGGGTAAGGTTTACATTTAATTGTAATTATTTTTAAACAGTTATAAATATTCCCATGTCCCGATATTCATATCATATCGGTTTGAGTTCCTGGAATAAAATGCCTTTAGTAACCTACCACAAAAAGCTTTTCTCCATGTTATTTTCATCTAGTCATTTTAGCGTAATTATATTTTACATGTCTTTAATTTAAACTTGCAACAGATGATCTAGATAAAAACAGAATAGACTACTAATCTAAAAAAGCAAAAAAAATACGAAAGGTATGTTTAATAGGTCGTGGTCGTGGTACTATCTAAAAGTGGCAAATTTAATAATTAGATAGAAATTATTGTAAATTATATCGAACCTTAAAGGTACATTTTAAAATAGCAAAGATTTCTGTTACTGTTATCAAATATCAGTTAGTGTTATTGCTGTTCTGATATTTTTATAATTCGTAAATGTCCTTTAAATCATTGGATTAAAGCTTGATTTTATTTACAATAATTTGTATCAAATTATTGACCTTGCCGTCTTTAGTACAATCGTCTAATAGATTTTATTTATCTTCGAATGCACTTCTTTATTGTTGAAAATAAAAATATATTTATTAGGGGTGTTTTACGGAATTTTAGTGTCAGGTTTGGTAGATATAGTTTAATATATAAAAACAGCCTCTCTTTTTGAAACGCATTTTGTTATCTCACATCTCTGATATAATTTAACGACATAATTTTAACAAACTTTATGACGGTATCGATCTTAAAATTTTATAACTTGGTTCTAGCTATGTATTCAGTAACAATTTAATTTTATTTTTTATGGCTTAAACCCCATTGCGGAATATTGATTCCAGCCCGACTTTTTCCGAACTTATTCGGTTACGAATAACTCTGACTAAATTTTAGAATGGTCTTGTGTTTCAAAAATTGAGGCCTAAAATTCACTGTAAGGTAAAACCAAATACACCAGAAAATATAATTATATGTCTTGTATTAGACATTATAATTAATTATTTATTAACAATAAGGTAAAAGTGAAAGGTATTGAACAAATTTGTTTGTTTTTAATAAATCCTATACTCAAACTTGAATAATAAGTTGAAAATGTATTAATAATATATACAACCTGAAATAAGCCAAATTATGAGATGTATTTCTATTATAAAAATGTTTCAAAGTGATTAAATGTTGAATGCCTTTTACCTTTATACTTATTTATTTTAAGAAAATGTAGATTATAAGTAATCATGTATAAATTACGAGAAAATATCCAACAACTACATAGTTAAAGTGTCCCCTATGATTTTAGAATTACTGTGCAAATAAACTATAGACAAAAAGCTTTGCTAATTAATGAAAATTCTTTCCACACAACTGCAGATAGTAGGTATATTTATCCGTGTTCGATTAGGTACGTAGATGACTCAGATAGATGGTACTGTAACATTGATGAAATTTATACTATAATTACTGATTTATCATTTACCACTCAGCGTGAGTATTATGTTTTGCCACTATTATTGCAATTTGCAGCTAAAAAATAGTTTCTTGTATAAATCGTTGGCATTAGAACGCGATTAAAAAACAGCACAATGAAAGAGATTTAAATTGTGCGAAAAATAAGTCAAATCAAATTGCAATATCAATATATATACCAGTTACTTTGAAAGTACGGTTTTAGTAGTTTTCATTTATAGAAATAGTTTTTATTCTAGTTTTTGGGGTGTGGTGGGAAGTTTACATTTGGTGGGTTTAAATTACCGATTCTTTAAAATCGCATCCATAGAGAAGTAAATAAATTAATCATATGATGATGACAAGATCGGTGAATACAGTTTGGTGCTGTAGCTACATATCTATCAACTCCATCCGAAATTCAATTATACCACTGGATAGCTAAAGAATCAAAGAATTTATTACGCTAAGTAAGGACTGTAAAACATCGCGCGCGGCTGAGGGGGAAGCCCCGTTTTAAAACGTATTAACTTACATAAACAGCCGTGTCCGTTACGCAACCACACCCCCATCTTTTCTTATAGAAACTACAAATACCATAATTTCAAAGTACCCTTATATTATAGGTGCTATTACTTCCGATTTGGAATATGTTATTAAATAGAAATGACCTATAACGGTTCACAGCATTTCCACTTTATTGGATCTATATATAGATGTCGTTATTTCAAATAAAAGTTAATTGTTATCTGTGACATTTTATCAATACGTATCTGAAACTGCATCATAAATTGTAAACTTCAGAAAAAATATCGTTTTTTAAATGTCACATAAGAGACGCTTAAATCGTATTCGTATTATCTCCAGAATCGTGTTTTATTATTTAATTATTTGCCTATTACTGTTTTATTATCTAAAAAATATATCAAGTGCAAGTTTAAATATATCTGTATTCTCTAAGTCGTTTTTTTTCACATATTTATAACGTATTCTAGATGTCTTAAAATGTAACATCTATGTACAATTTAACCTAAATTATAATATAAAAGATATTATTATAGACGGTTATCTTTAGATGAAATTAAAATTTGTAAACCACTTTTGGATGCTCTTAAATTTATAAAATATGCATATTTGTTAGTTAATGATACAGTGTTTCATATTATTGTATATCTATTTAAATTGTTTCATTGATATTTTCAATTTAAATAAATGACGTATATGTGTATAACTGATAAATAGTTTAGATGGTTTGAAGTAGATAATATGTTTGTTGTATTTTAAAAAATACTTAATATATGAACTATGTAAGGTTGAATGAAGTAATAATTTTAAATTAGAACAAAAAGATAAGCCAGACAATAGCAAATTTAATTTTCAAAATTTCATGTAATTTGATGTTTTATTTGACGGTAATTAATTTTAAACATAACAATTTATTTTTGTGAAATTCATTTTTATTCTGGATATTACATTTGTGCTTGAGAAGCTTCTTCTTCTGTCTATTAAAAGATTATAAGTATTTTTTTAAATACATCAAACACCAATGCGTTATACAAGTCATAAACATAATCAATGTAATCTCATTTTAAGGGTCATAGTAAATACAAATAAATTTAAACGTTTCTGTATGTATCGATAGATTTATTGTAACTACATATTGCTTCAATAAAATAAAGCAAATTTAAATAAATGATTTTTGTTTTATTGTAAAGCGTAAATTATGTACCTGTACCTCCAGAAAAAGAATTTTATGTACATTTAGTAAGAACATCTAGAAAACCGCAAACATTAAACTTATCACAGCTATACCAAGTTTAATTACAATCAAGGGCAAATCTTTCGTATATGAAAAAGGCCTCCTAATAGAAGAAAATCTAAATAAACGAACTTAAGTCACACACTTCCATTACTTTGGCTTTGGACAGCAATTTGCTAGGGACGACCGGTTAGAAGTTTAAAAAGATAACACAAAAATTATGAGCATCGCCGCAGATACTGCTGTAAGACCGCTGTCTGTTAATTAATTTTAAGGTTACCCTAGGGATGATTACAGATGGTTAATGCTATTAAGCAGGGCAAATATTTTTTTTAAGGAGCAAATAAGAAAACCATGAAATTTATAAAAGATAAGTGATTTGAGCCTTCAGATGTACTTAAACAAACGATCATAATGAGAGAGAATGTTTTTTAGACTAAATTTACAGATTATGACGGATCTTACTTTTATTTATACAGGTTTATGATGATCTAAATTAAAATTTTAGGCTGTAAAATATGTACCTTTGCTATTAAAGAGGTGAATTAAAAGAAAAAATTAAAGGGTCAAAACCCAAAACTGAAAACCGGCTGTCAGTTGTCGACTGTCAATTGTCATAGAACGTTACTAGCAAGTAGCAGATTGCACAAAGTAAATACATTAAACATTCTAATAACTAAATGTTAGTACAGTGATGATTTTCTCAATTAATAATTTTCAGCAAAACCGAAATAATTTAAATAATAATCTATAAGGCATCTGAAAAATGTGAGTAAATTACTGTATTTCATAACGTTGGCAAAACATTTGCTTAAACTTTGAACACTTATTCCTTCAGACGAAATTATAACAAATATTATAGTAAACCTTTTTAATACAGCAGTTATATTCTAGGAACTTATCTTTATTACATTACAATCTTCGAGACCAAAAACATTTTATTATTTTTACTCGTTATTTTAATTTTTTTCTGTTCGATTTATTTTCAATAAAAATACGTAATTTAATACAATATAACTCCGCTTTTCAGCTTTCAGCATGTTGGAGTTGCCTCGTATAACAAGAGCTCTGCGAGCGCACACACAGCTAGATAAACCCCGCTGCCTCAAACCTAGCACTAATGTAAAATTAGTTGTTAAACTTCCTTCTACTTGTCAAAGGTAGGAAACTATATTTTTACTTTCACTTGTAACATTTAACTAAAATTTTTATCACAATCGGATAAGTAGCTTAAACTTTTTTTTTGTTACTAAACAATATATTAAAAATATTCTTTCATTATAATTATGTTAGTCTTAGATCCCTTGTATTTAAACCATACTTTCATGGGAAACTTATTAGGCAGTAGCAACTTTAACACTAATGATTTTGTATAGAAAACAATAACAAAATACTCCAAAATCTAAATGAGTTTTTAAGTATTCTTATTGCATAAACAATTATGCTTAACAGTAAATAAATAATATTGTTACACAATCCTACTAACATTTTTCTACAGAAAACTATAGCAAATGAAAATATTCTTTTTGTATTTGCTTTACATTATAAACAGGAAAAAATACACTATAAATCACTATTATCATTATCCTACAAAACTTTTCAATTTGTTAATAAACTTTTCTTCCAAATGTTTTCTTAATATAAAATATTTTACAGAAACTGAACTGATATTTTCAGAAATGATGTGATTTTGTGAATGGATTGCTATTGTTACTATGTTAGATTAACAGAAAAACAACTTAGGTATTAATTGTTACAGATATAAAACTTTCACAGACATCAAAAACTATGTCAAAGAAAATCAACCTGAATCAGAAAATGTTATAAATCTTTTGGAACAGCTTAAAGATTCATGCAAACTACTGACTGGAGATGCAACAGATGAAATTATTGAGGATGCAGCAGTATTGTCTCTGCGAATGTTTCTTGATCAGGATATTGTTATGCTCAAACATCTATCTCAACTCAAACAGATGTTTGGAAATGTTGTAACATCAACAGCCAACAAAATTTGTATGGTAATAAATATTTATTTTACAAAGTGTATTCTATTAATGAGCCAAATAGAAAATAAAAAAAACTATGAACAAACTAGTCATTATGTTAAAAAATGTTTTTCTTCTAAAGAAAAATAGAATAATAATTTATTTGGTCAGAAATATATGACTTGTAGTACAACTTCAAAGTCAGATGTATAGAAATTGTTAAAATACATCATCAAATAAATTTCATAATCAACAAAATAATCAAAATTGCATTGTTTAAAAAAATTAAAACGATCACTAAAATTTTAGTGATAGTTTAGCACTTGACTGTTATCACACCTTATGGAAAGTGAAGATACATAAGGTGGCAGTATGCTATTCGGGCAAGAGGAAATTTTACCTCTTATGATTTATATATAATATCATTATGAACTGACAAATCTCTTTGCTTCGTTTTTGCTAGTAGGGTGGTAACTGACCTCAGCAAATGCCTCCCACCAGTTCAGACTCAGACAAACTAGGAAAAGAGTAATCACAACCACAGCACCAGCAACATCATCATAGTCAAAAAAACAATCACAATTACATCATATAAAAAATTACAGTAGTAAAAAATCACAATAAATATTCTCCCATGTCCTAAAAAGCTATTGCTATTAACCAATCATCAACCTCTTCATTTTAATGCATTCCATTTAATTTTTTAAATTTCATTGATAATGAAGTAAATAATATGACTGCCATTATTGTTCTTATATATTCTTGACACTTTTATAAGCTTTTCTTATTAACAGTTTATTGGTTTATTGGGCTATGTTAAAAGTTGAAGAAGTTGATGCTAGATGGTGCAGGAATGCACTAAAATGGTTTTTTTTTATTTATTATTTATATCTTTATTATACACCACAGAATAAAATAAAATAGAACCTAATTTCAGATTGTAACAAAAATATCAAATCTAATAAATGATGATACAAAGGAATATATCAGGACTGAAGTCAAAGAAGAGAAAAAGGAGGTCAAACTATGGGGAGAAAATATACAATGCCATTATATCCCATTTAAGCCAGTTAGGAAACCATTAGCCAAATTAACTAAGAAACCAGCAACAGCCAGTGTATTTGTCACAGACTTTTCTATGAAATATAACAATCAACAGACAAATAAAGAAAATGTTCCTACTTCTACACAAAATGTGTCCAAAGTAAATAATTCATATAGCTATAACTAATAATAATAATTCAAAATATATGAAAAATAAACTGATTTTGATTAACTGCAATTAAAAGTAATGATAATTCATCATTTTCAATTTATATAAAGTGTTGTGATGTCATTAGTGTTCTCTGAAATTGTCTATACTGTGGTTACTTTGCGACAATGGATTGCTTTTATTTTAATTTATAATAAGTTATTGCAATTTTTTTGATCATTTACTATGAGTTACATTTATGTTACATAACAATGGATTACATGGTGCTGTGTTACATTCAGACCCACACAAAGTCGTGTGAGTCCGCTAGTATTATAAAGAAAAGATAGAAAACTGTATTTAGAATATTGTGTGAGATACACCTTATACTTATATACAAATAAACATACTTATTTATTAAATCATTGCAAACGCCTTTTACAAAAGGTACATTACAATGTTGAAGATTATTTAGGCATTAAAAATGTTTGGCCTTGTTCCAATTGCACATAGAAGCAAAATATTACACATTGTAACCTACAAAACTATATTTAAAAGAGTAACTGCTGAGTTTCTTGACTGTTGCTTCTCAGCGGAATCAACTCTTTAAACTAGTGGTAATTTTTTTACTAATGGACAGACTACTGATGGTTCAGAAGTGCTTCCTGAGCCTACTTGAGTAAAGAATATTTTGATTGTACCATTTTTCATTGCTATTTTCAGTTTGGTAAAGTCTGGTTGGAGACAAAAGTGAAGGAGCTTTATGAAAGTTCCACTGGTATCTCTAGTACAGATATATTACAATCTATAATAACTCTGTTAAACTCCCCAAGGACTAATGACGAGTTACAAAATGAGCTCTTTGAGCTTCTGGGTTTTGATAAATTTGAATTTATCGAGGGTATATTGCAACATCGACAGCAAATTACTGACAGCCTTAGAGCACCTCCTCAACAACCATCAATTGCAGAGAGTGAGTTTATTTAATAGAATAAAAACCTACTTAACGCGCCACTTTCGACCATTTATCCCACACCTATCCATCCACCGTCCTCTGAAGGATCAAGAGAGTTAAGAGTTCTGTTTACTTTACGTTTACTCATTTATAATTCATGCACTCATATCACTAATGCATTAATTTATTTGTGTATAGCATACACCTAATTTTAAGTGCCAACTATGCTGCCGTCCAGATGCGAGTAAACGTGGCCACTGACAATCAGCATTTGGATTAACTATATCAATCCCATTTTAGTCTGAGGGGTCACCTTTTCTTATTCACACAGTGAAACAAATTATTCTCTATGGTTTTTATGTAATTTACAAAACTGTGTAGAAAATTAACATTTTCTCTCTACAATTCAACCGCAGTAACGCAAGTAGTAGTAAATCTACGGCAATCAAGACAAGTGAATGACTTGTCTTGACCAAGGGCGATTCGGATTGCAATATACATATATGTTCTGCTGATTATAACAGCATTGTGGCGTCCGCGCACCCGTTACCACCTACCATTGACATACACTGCAAATTATATTACCTTTTCTACTATATACCCGCCTTGCAAATTACCACGATTACTACTTATTACTTAATACTTACAACTGCCGCATTTAAAAGTACGCATCTTTACAGCATTTTATATCCACCAATTTTAGGACTTTTTTACTCCACCATACATTAAACATAACATCACGCCTCATTCCCATAGGGGTAGGCAGAGACCACGCCACAATCCCTGCATATCTCCCGCGCTTCTTTCACTCATTAAACCCTTCATACAAGTTCGTCGGTTTAGAGTACTCTTGACCTGGCCGTTATTTAAAATGTCCTGGATTTGGTCCAGGAACGTCTGGCCTTCCAACTTTCCCATCCACTCTTGACTCATAAATCATTTTTATCAGTCTCCTTTCCTATACGTGCCCAAACCATATAAGCATACTTTTCTCAAATTTAGTCACATATTTTATACCACACCATTCTCCACCACCTACATATTTGTCACGAAATTAAACATTTATTCACTGAATATGATATTTTACTGTTTATTGCTGATGAGTTAGCGCTTGACAAATTATAAAATGCGATTTCCTAAAATTTCCCTGCCCTGAATCGAATCCATTACCCAATGTTAGCGAAGTGAAAACTTTTCGCTTTTTGAAGTGAAACCACTTTAGGCGCATGAGGGTAGAATATTTGCGGGTGAAACCCGTGATTAGTGTCACGAAGATGTGCACCGTTTTTTATACTAATTCGTTTGAAGGTTAAGTAGTTTTATTAGTTACAAATAACATGTGGCATTTTAATTTGTCACTCTTCGTTTAATAGTTTAATATAGTATTTTTCATAAAATATAAAATAAAAATATTTCATAAATTCTCTTTTGTAAATTTTAAATTCAAACACAAAATTCATATTTTTTTTTATAATTCGTCATTTGATATTACAATAAATTATTTGTATTAATTTTCGACATGTTTACTATTTTAATGGCAATTAGATTCCTGACATATCTTCCCTTTTCCCTCCCTTTAAGTCTTGAAAATCTAAAGTTTTAAATTTGTCTAAATATAAACAAGACACAAGAATTAGTTTGACAAAGAAGTTTCACTTCTGACTGTACTTTGTTCGCACTCACTTTTAATTTATTATATTAGTGAATATTTTCACGACAGTTGCCGCATTACTCCCGGAAAACAAAATGCCGCAATATCTATGTCAGGTATCGGTAAAATCGGAGCAAGAGAAAATGTTGGCGAAGCTCGTCAGAAAGGAAGAGAAGAAGGCGAAGAATACTAAAAAGTTCGAAGAAGATGAACAGGAACCGGAAATTAATATTGCACAGTTACGAGCAAAGAGGTAATAATTATAATCTATATTTATAAAACTCTTCTGTACATGCGTATGTGACTGACTAAAATACGTTTGGACTTTGATAAAGTTTTTTGTGTTAAGGTAATAACAGATTTTCCCAAATCTAACAATTATTTAAGTTGTTCTTTTAATATAATAGATGGCGTTCAATAGCTATTTCTAGATCAGATTCCAAATCTAGTAAAAGATAAGTAACTCACTTCCGATTATTCTATTCACAGATTAGCGGAACTTTCAAAACCAGTGGTACCATTTTCTACAACCAAATCAAGCAACGTTGATCCGATACTACAAAAGATATCATATTTTCAAACTAAAGTTCAGTATCCAAATGTCTACGATTCTTCCATTAATGCTAAAAACTCCGCAGGTATAAATATCTATTACTATATAGTTGATTCGAGAGAGCTTGTCTTACCTATGAATATTAGTATGACCTTTCTAACTAAAAGCATCAATAAATGACTCGTGCTCCGAACATTGGTACCAAAAGATCCTAGTTCATTTGTATGGCAATTTGAAAGAGAGTCATCAGAATAACATTCATACCGATGGGCTTACATGAGGCGACACACACTGCCGTACTAGTCGGTGAAAACAAAAACAATGTCGTACAATTGTCTCGCTCTTTCCTTACGGCGGTACAGCGTTTGTTGGAGTGAGAGAGCAGACTAAAACAAAATTTTCTAATAATAGGAATGAAGATGAGCGCCTTCGACAAAAAAAGTTATCTGATGTGATTCCCAACTATGATTCCAGACTTAAATATTATAAGGTTCTATCTCTCTCCAACCGTAGAAAGCTATAATAATGATTTTTTAAAAATCATGTATGTGTGTGTTTTTGTGTGTATGTATGCATGCCTATATATGTATATATATATAATATATTCTACTAACATATATATTATTAAAAATAATACTATAAAAAAAACAACCATAGAAAGCTATTGGATTTATATTTTTTACACAAATTACTTAACATGACTTTCGATGCATATGATTCACTATATGAAATTTGATTTAGGATACCTAGGCCTTGTAGTCGTGTTAAAAACTTTTTACCATGTAAACCTCATGTATTCAAAACTAACCTTGGCTGTTCAGCACCAGTAAATAGAATACTTATGATATATAATAAAATATGTAAATCAATTGATATAGATATAAGTTGTGATAGTCTTGCATCCTTTAAAATTAAAATTATAAATCACTGTCTTACCTGTCCTGATGTAAACCTTGTTGCCTCGTATTAGGTAATTTTTAAATAATTGTACATATTATTATTATTATTATTATTGTTTACTTTCGTTTCTTTCTTCATTGCTTGTTTTTATTCTTCTTAGTTAGTATATATTTTTTGCATGCTGTGACAACCAGTAAGTGGGTTTACAGTAATTACTTTTTGTTATTCATTAATTTTTTATATTTTGCATATTATTACTGTAACCTGTTGGTGTCCTATTTAAATAAATATATAAATAAGACGGGACGTCCTATATAAAAAAGACGGGAAACGTTTTCTTCCTAATGCTTTTAGGATTCCAAAAAATATAAGGAAAGTAATTCTTATAATATTCAAGTCATTAATTTAAAACTTATACATGGGTACATACTCATTTCAAATGCTCCGCTTGGGTCGGTTATTTCATTTAAAAAAGTGATAGCTTTGAAAAATCAGAAAGAAATAATTGTTGTTGTTTTTTAACTTAGGTATTTTCCTCTGTTTAGCTAGTATTTCTTTTTTAGGTTTTGTGTCGGGTTTGAAGCTGATTCTGCCTGAAAATGCAATAAGAAAGGACAACAAAGAATATGAGGAAGTGGTAATACCAAAAAATGAAGCAACGCCATTAGAAGTTGGCAATAAACGTGTGCCAATTTCGGTTATGGATGAGGTAAATTACTAGTAAACAAATAAACAAATAATTTAAAAAAATTACTAGTCATAGGAATTGCCGATAGAAGTTCGAACTTTTAAATATTAGACAGATACCAAATCCATAATAAATACGAAACATAATGCTCTCTTTTTCTGTATTCACTAACTTATATCTATCTATCTCTCAACTTCTGTTCGCCTCGCCCAATAACACTTTTTGTAACGCTCTCGTCACGCATTCACCAGTTTACTCCCCAAGTCAAGCTTTCGTACTTTAAAATGTTAATTCTAAAACACCACATTGGGAACACATTGCGATCAAATGAAAGAAGCGTATAATAAAGACCAATTTTCTTTAAATGAAGTACTAACATGTTTACCAAAATGAACACACAAGTGCACAATACACTCACGTATGCACATATACGCACAAAAGATATAAGATGCATATACACATACAACACACAGACATTAGACAAACATAGATCTACACATTCACACAATTATACAGTTCTTAGAAATACATAAAGGTAAAGGTAAGTAGCAGCCCATTAAGGTCCCACTGCTGGGACAGGCCTCCTCACTTATAGGGGAGAGAGTTTTTAGAGCATAGACCCACCACGCTGCTCCACAGCGAATTGGCA
Source organism: Elymnias hypermnestra (assembly GCA_015832385.1). Classification (NCBI taxonomy): domain Eukaryota; kingdom Metazoa; phylum Arthropoda; class Insecta; order Lepidoptera; family Nymphalidae; genus Elymnias; species Elymnias hypermnestra. The sequence continues at coordinate 8,684,238 of JACTOM010000891.1, forward strand.
GGCATAGTACATAAATGCACTCTCATAATTCGATGTGACGGGAATCCGACACGACTGGAGAGAGATCAGGCGCAGGACCGACAGCTTAACGTGCTCTCCAAGGCACGGCGGTGGATCACACCGCCAACTAACCAACTTCGGGCAAATATTGAGAAAATCTTAATAGAAAACTCAATATCCATTTTATGAATTGGCCCGACCCGGGACTCATGTCTGTAGACGAACATGCTAACCACTAAACCACCAATGAGGCAGTCGAGAAATACATACTAACCATTAAATAATAAAATTTCTGTAAATACTAATAATTAAGTGTTCCATAAGAGGTAAATAAGTTATTAATTCTTTACTCTCGTATGAACTTCTTAATCTCATTATATTAAAAGAAACCATTGAACCTCTTTAAGTGTAGTTTCCATAGTCGTCGCTGTCAAATTTTCCATAAAAAGAAAAAAAATAATGCTTTATTGAAACTGTAACATTAACATCATAGTGACATTATAATTAATGTCAATTTGTGCGCCATTTAGCTCGGAACTTTTTTATATAATTACGTAGATACCTTTAAATCTTTTACATGAAATTAAAAACGTATTTCTACCTTTTTATAGATAGGTCAAATGGCATTTGAGAACATCAAGGAGCTAAACAGAATACAATCTGTCGTATTTCAAACCGCTTACAATACTAATGAGAACCTTTTGATTTGCGCACCAACTGGAGCCGGAAAAACTAACATAGCATTGCTTACAGTGGTACATCAAATCAAACAGCACATCGAAAATGACGTCATAATGAAAAATAAATTCAAAGTGAGTACCTCATGATCATCGTTCCCATCCTTTAAAGTATACTTCCTTAGATATTATATTATTGATTTGCTTTTACTGTATGAAGGAGTTATTCGCTTTGACTGGTTGAAAGAATGAATGAATGGTTTATTTGCTTCGACCGTATGAATTAATGAATGTACTTTTGCATAATTCACATGTTTTAAGATACTCGTCTACTATTCCTTAAATTAATATGAAAGAATGAATGAACGAATGGTTTATTCGTTTCGCTTGTATGAAATAATGAATGAAAAATTTATTAAGAAATGTATTATCAGTAAAAGTGTAGGTTTCTTTGAAACACTATCTCACAAAATTAGAATTTTGTACATACTCATTGTTTTTTTAATATCGGCGCTGGAAAGCAAACCGGCAAATTGAAATTTATTTTGTTAAAACTACTTTTTTCAAATTACTACGTGCTTGCTTTGCAGAGTCGATGTCGAGAAAACCCGTACATTGGATTTATGACAAAAATATATGTAAATAGTACAAAATAAATAAATAAACTTGAATTGAATTAAGAATTTTTGCCATTTTTTTTTTCAGATAATATATATAGCACCAATGAAAGCATTGGCGTCAGAAATGACAGCTAGTTTCGGTAAAAGACTCCGCGGTCTAGGTATCACTGTACGTGAATTAACCGGTGATATGAAACTAACAAAGACTGAGGTGCAGCAAACCCAGATGATCGTAACAACACCAGAAAAATGGGATGTAGTCACAAGAAAAGGGGCCAGTAAGTTACTCAGGAACTATAACTTTTGTTTGTGTAATGTACAACATAACGACACTTATGGTATTGCACAGTCTTAATTGGTTTAATTGGAGTCTTTGTTAAGTACATGTAGTGAAATACAAGTCCTCCTAGTCTCACATGTATCATTATATATCTCTTTCTCTCCCTAAGTACCAAAAAATTACGCTTAATCCGAACAGGTGTACGAAAAGTCCCCGAGATGGTTTTAGTTAATACAATGCCACATAACCTGGTCCGAACTGATCCCCCAAATTATCGGGTATCATCTTGAATAAACATGCGAATCCCTAAATAAATTTAAACGAGCTCACCTCTATCACAAGTTACTTAGTAAGAGATGATAGTATTAAGTATATATATTTTATTATTAATGTGTGTATGTGTGTATATATTATTTATATACTTTGTGATTCTGTTTCTTTTATGGTATACAATAAAGAGTATTATCATTATTATTTTCTTTAAGATTTCCCCCTCGAAATATACTTTCAGAAAGAGTTAATTAGAGTTATTGAAATAAAAGATCGGCCTGTAGGAGACAAGAGAAATGGGACTCCATTGCATAACTTAATATATTAATTTCTCAAATTACCGGTCTATTTAATACTAATTTCCCAATTTGCAGCTGATACTGAGTTAGCCTCAATAGTAAAGCTACTCATAATTGATGAAGTTCATTTACTACACGGTGATAGAGGACCTATTGTAGAGGCAATAGTAGCAAGGACACTGCGACAAGTGGAATCCACACAGAATATGATACGGATTGTAGGATTATCTGCTACTTTACCTAACTATCTCGATGTTGCTAGGTAAGAATACGTCAAAATTATGAATGTTAATTAGTTTTTGTCTTTACTAGCTGACCCGGTAAACTTCATAACGACTCATAACCAATGAATAATAAAGCTGAATTATAATTACAGAATGTTTCTACTTTAGTAAAAAATGTGGTCAAACCTAACTGGAAAGTCTGTAAAATATTTTAGTTACGTTCAGAAATTCTTGGTTGGCACTTTCAAATGTCAAAAACAAATAAAAAAAATCAAAAGTATTCTTTAAAATTTAGTTTGATTTATGAACGCCCATACACCAAAGTCACATTTAAAACAAAAAAAAACTTCAGTTTAGAATTTAATTTGATTCCTGAACGACTTTTAAATTTGATTGATTGCCAATCAAATGTATCAATTGTTGTTTTTACTGTATTCCTACCGTTCTTTTTTTCATGTTTACTCACTTTTTAAACCTGCCCTGGACTTCCACAAAAAATTCAAAAGAAAAATTAGCCAAATCAGTCCTACCGCTCTCGAGTTTTAGCGAGATTAACAGATATTAATTTTTATACATACATAGCATCACGCCTCATTCCCATAGGGATAGGCAGAGACAACATCCTTCCACTTGCCACGATCCTTGCATATCTCCTTCGCTTCTTTCATTCTCATTAAACCTTTCATACAAGTTCGTCGGTTTAGAGTACTCTTGACCTGGCCGTTATTTAAAATGTCCTGGATTTGGTCCAGGAACGTTCGCCTTGGTCTTCCCCTTCCAACTTTCGCATTCACTCTTGACTCATAAATCCTTTTTGTCAGTCTCTCTACATGCCCAAACCATCTAAGCATACCTTTCTCAATTTTAGTCACTACGTCTTCTTTTATACCGCAACGTTCTCTTATCACACTATTTTTTATGTAAGATATAATTTTTGATGTGATAACGTCACTTGTTATAAATTGATATTTGTCTACGGCACACACTACAAAGCGTTTCTAGCGCACATTTAACGTGCGATAGAGAGGCGCGATCGGCCTAATTCCATTATTTATTACAATGACAATCTTTTATCGATGTTTTTTATGACTTTACAGACAACCAATTTTTTAATATTATGTCATTTTTAGGTTCCTCCGTGTGAATCCAAACGTTGGTCTGTTTTTCTTTGACTCCCGGTTTCGTCCAGTTCCTCTTGAGCAGCAATTCATTGGTGTTAAAGAAGTAGGCAGTGGAGGTGGGGCACATTTAAGACAGGTAGGTTTTATAAATAATGGTGCAGGTACTCGCTTCGTTAGCAGTTCGATTCCCGGTACATGCCATCTGCGAATTTCTAACCTATCTAAACCATTCTGCTTCATCTATCAACCTAAACCGTTCTGGCAGACTGATCACTTCGTCACACATTAAAAATTTCGTCAATATCAGTCCAGTCCGTTTAGAAGTTCATCCATATACACAGAAAATTAAACTTAAGAAGTCTTCTGCCGCTTCTTTCTGTTTTTTAGCGATGCACTCAAAACCTGCTAGATGGATTTTCATATAGTTTTCACCAATTGATAAAGTGGTAAGGGAGGAAAATTTAGCTGTATAATTCGTTATGGTTTGATGTCAACTGGTTGACATAGTAAAAAAATCACGTTAAATGCGGTAAATTTATCCAAATGGGTGAGATAGCAGATTTCGACGTATCCTTACGGGATGACATCTGTTGGTAACAATTTATATACAATGTTTTTGTAACAATTTCTTGTAATTATTAAGTATTTGTGCAATGAACCTTATAGAGCATCTATATAATTGCTATTACAGATGCAAATAATGAACGAAGTATGCTATGACAAAGCAATAGAAATGGTCCAAAAGGGCCATCAAGTAATGGTGTTCGTACACGCCCGTAACGCAACCCACCAAACCGCAATGATCCTAAAGGAACTTGCTCAAAAGAAAGGGCATTTGAAGCACTTTGAACCCGAAGATTCTGGTGGGTTTCTAAAAGCCAAGAAAAGTATTGGAACTAGTCCTAATAAAATATTGGGGGAACTGTTTGCGGCTGGATTTGCTTGTCATCATGCCGGCATGCTAAGAAGCGATAGGTGAGAAATACTTCTTTATATTCTCTTAGGTGCAAATACACACACTTATTTATGTGGATGCGTGTGAACTTACGCATATATTCGTATATTGTCATACACATACACACTCTCGCATATAAGACAAACTTTGTTTTTGTCTCGTTGTTTTATTTTTTTTGCTTTTATCATACATTTAAATTGATATAATTCAAATATTGTGTATATTTTTTGTGATTCAAAAATTTACTTTGACTTTCTATAAATATCACTTTATTGTAATTAAACGCTAAAATTATATTCAAATGTTAAAATTAGTTGAATAGATATTATTACATAGATTATTAATATTTATCTAATGTCTTAACATTGTCAAGAAAATTTGTCTGTTTGAAAAATATTATTATTATTTTAGGAATATGGTTGAGAAGTATTTCTCAGAAGGGTACATTAGGGTGCTAGTCTGCACATCCACTTTGGCTTGGGGAGTAAACTTACCAGCACATGGTGTTGTAATAAGGGTGAGTAATAGCTACCGCATTTTTCTTGATTCTTCATAGCTACTTTGTTTTTCAAACACGTTTCGTATGAGATATTTTAAAATTTGTATAAATACCATTTGCCGTAATACCCGTATTTATTTAACAGTAACAGTAAGTTAAATTGGAATATTTTGTTTCTTAATTTTAAAACTTTCTAATCACTTGTATCGAGTAAAGTATACGCTTAATGTAAAAAAAGGTTTTTAATTAATTACAAATCATTTAAAATTGATGAAATTAAAAATCAAAATCACGTGACTATTAACGCGCAACAATTGGTCGCCACAGTTGTGACGTCATAATGACTTATATTTTCGAATATCAGAACAAAAACATCAAAAGATTTAATTAATAAAATTTAAAACGCCAACTGTTGTGTACTATACTGTGGAGATAAATTAACGTTGTGACGTCACGTGCATTCGGGTTTATTCGGGTTTTGTCGTCATGTCTTCGGTGTGTTATGTATTACTTTTTTAAAAAACTTACTTTTGTAAACTTACCTTTTGTTAAAAAATTGTTACCAAATATGACCTTTTCATTTGACACATTTTCAAAAAGCTTTTATGTTACCTTAATCCCAGATGGCATTAGTAGCATCTATCAATCCAATTCTGAAGTCGACTCCGATGAAGTTGCGAGCAGAAGCTAATCTTATTTTAATATAAATTATATTGTCTAATTTGCAAATAGCTAAACGCTACATTCTCCTCCAGGGCACAGAAATCTACGACCAAAGTCATGGTACATTCGTAGACCTAAGTATATTGGATGTACTCCAGATCTTCGGTCGTGCTGGAAGACCTCAATTCGACACATCCGGAACCGGAATTATAATAACGACACACGACAAACTTACTCACTATTTGAAATCTATGACCAATCAGTTCCCAATTGAGAGTAATTTTATTAATCTTTTAGCTGACAATTTGAATGCTGAAGTAAGTTTAATATTTGTTTATTGAAGTTCCGTCTGTTCTAACCAAATTTTCAAAGGTAGTATTAGGTAGAGGAGTATACTCTGGACGTTGATAAAAAGGGTGACACAAAATTATTTACGAATTAGTCACAGGTGACAATAGTAAACTATTCCACATGGTACCTTTAATCGATTAAACAACTTTTAATTTTAATACTGAGTGATAACAGTCTCTTAAATAGTTCGGAAATATTCGACGGCTCAAATACACTAAAATGAGTATGCCTAATTAGTCGCAGGTGACAATAACAAACTAAACGAATGCACAATTATACAATGTGTTGTTTACTATAATCTTGAGAGGTAACAGGGGTACATCGTCATCTAAATAAATCTGAACTATCCGTTTTAAAATCTATCGAGTGGCCATTTATAACAACATTGCGTATTGAGTCACAGGTGACAATGTTAAACTAAACAACTTCACAGTTAAACAATGTTCAATGTGGGATCTATAACCAATTAAACAAATTTGAACAATTATTAGGGTGAATGTCATTTTTGAACTGAATGTAATTAGAATATATAATTAAATAAAATTTTCGTAGCGATGTTTCTATTAAATGAACACTAAAGTTTAAGTGCCAAATTATTTATTGTGATTTTTGGCGGTGGAAAACAGTTAGCTCACCTGCATTCCGCAGGAGTAATTCTGGAATAAGTGCAATCTGCCAATCTGCTTTGAAAGAATGTGATTGGTTCAAGATTTAACCCATTACTTATACAATAAAGAAGCCTTTGGTCAGCATTGTGATATTACTTACCTTGACTTTACTTGTATCCTCACAGGTAGCTCTTGGAACTGTGACCAATATAGACGAGGCAGTAGAATGGTTGAGTTACACCTACTTGTTTGTGAGAATGAGAATAAATCCGCAAGTAAGTATTTCTGTACTTAAATGTGTCACTCAAAACGGAAAAATAATATCACCATAGAGACTAATAACATACTCCAAAAGTCTTTAAAGCAGCGTTTCCCAACGTGTAATTTGATAATTAAGGGGGGAGGGGGGATTCAAAATCGGAGGCAAAGATCACAGTAAACTAATATAGAAAAATCTTGTCTTAATCTTAAAATGTTATCTTAAAGTAATATAAATTATTTTGAATTTGTATTTCACTTTTGAATTTTTACTTACAATGTTTTATTAAATATTCATGGTGATTTCTTCCTGAAACTTATCATTTATATTTCGTGAAAGAACAAATCAATTTTTAATGTTAAAAAGGAATGTATAGGGGGCATAAAAATTTAAAAAAGGTGAGGTGGGCCATGGCCTAATAAAGCTTGGGAAACACTGCTCTAAAGTAATAATATTAGGTACTCGGAATTAATTTTACTTTCAAGTTTTTTTTGCTGGGAAATCCTTTATGCACGCTGGATGAGTTATAAACTTCCATGAGAGACTAGGAGAGCAGATGAATAAAATTGGGCCTCCTGGTGGCCCCCACCTCCTCCGGTAAGAGGGAGTAGCTTCTGCCATAGGCTCTCTTTGCCCGCCTAGTGCCTCCTTTTGTAATATGACGGCCTCACAGAAAAAGGCCACTGCTCTCCAACCTGACTCATCGATATCATAATATGCAATTGACCTTTCTGGTGCATTTGTCCATACAAACAGTGAAGACGAATTATATAATGATTATATCATAGGTTTACGGTCTGACTTACGCCGACGTGCAAGATGAACCAATGTTAGAAACAAAGAGACGTGAATTGATAACAAACGCCGCCATGCAACTCGATCGCACTCACATGTTGCGTTACAACGAACGCACAGGGGACCTCAATGTCACAGGTAATTTGTAATATCGTACCATTTTATCTGTATATTTCTTTGAAATTCCTATTATTCTATCAAACTATATATATATTGTTCAAATTTTCAAGTTAAAAAAGTAATATTGTCTTCTATTTATTTTGCGATAAATTTCATAACGCCATCTATTCAAGCTCACGTAAAAGGTTTACGATTTGGCGTGAGAAAATCCTAAATTATTATTCTTGAATTTTTTGTATTATTTTTAAATAAAACAAAAAAAGCCCTTTAACTTTTTTAATTCATGAGTACAATATAGTAATAACCAAAACTTATTAAATAAAAGCATCAGGTGCTTCAATCTTTGAACACCCCAGATTCGATTAAAAAATCTAAAATTCAAAATTATGCAGTCGTTATGAAGTATGCGAAAATCGGGCTCGAAGATTCCGCTGTATGAGATTATGTCACACATACACTCTTAATGTGTTATGGTCATCACCTTTATTTCTTGTTAAGGAAATACAGAGTCTTCTGCCACAAGGATCACATTCATCCTTAAAAGAAGACTAACCTTTTATATATTTACACAAAGTGGATGATGAAGTAAACTAAACAAAACTATTTTTAACTAAACTAAAAACTAGGTGAAAACGATTTTTATCCTCCGCCATATTTTTATTAGTAACCTAATGGTGAAATTTTTGTTTACGTTTTTAGACCTAGGTAGAACAGCCAGCCATTATTATATAACGAGTGAAACGATGGAAGTGTTTAACTCTATGGTACGGAAATCTATGACACAGGGTTATGTTCTCGAGATGTTAACAAGATGCTCAGATTTCCAACAACTCAAGGTAAACTTTCAAAGCCAAATATGTTCTAGAAAACTAGTACCCATTATCCATTATTCCTGATGTCTAATAAAAAGTAATATTTGTGATAATAACAAATTAGAACAATGAAATTTCCTAATCGTCTGATCAGGACTACTGCTAGCGAAGCGAGTATTAAATTACTTAACTAGATATTTTCCTCGTCAAGACGCCAGTCCTCATCAAGACTTCACATTCATCTTCCAGTTGCTAGCCTTTCGATGAAGGAACAACATCTTGAGGAAACCATTCATTTAAAATGAAAGCGTAACGATTTAATTTCAATTATATTAAGAAAAATCTTTTTCTTCGAGCTCTCTGTTCCGCAAAAGTGTCTATCACGTAATCAAAGTTTAAAGATCGGGCCATAGAATTTTCAATAGACAGAATAGCCAAGTCACACAACCTGTCTTGTCCCATGTGCTTCGAGTATCTCTTAGGCCAGAGGCCTGGTATTTTACCTGCCATCCTATTAGTTACGCCACTGGTAACATTTATTATAGTAAAACTTCTATTCACACGCTTGATGTGGGTAATAAGCTGGTGAATGACAAGAGCTTTACGAAACTGTGATTGGATGTGGTCAACGGTGGACGACCATAATTACTTTAAAACTTTGTAGAAAACAAATATATGTATGTATATTCATGTATACTTTTAACATATATACATTTCTAAGAAGGATCTTTGGAGTATAATCTACACTTTTTATGTACCACCATTCCGAAACAACCTGTATGTTTTTACTTCAGTTGTTTAGTCTAAAGTGCACGCGTTTTTATGAAAGTTTAAAGGATTTATATTTACTATTTATACACGTATAGAATCTTCATACCGTTTAAAACAGGTCAGGAAAGAAGAGCTAACCGAACTCTGGAACTTGAAAGACCAATACGGTGAATTGAGAATAGAAGACGCTCCAGAGGATATCCATTGGAAAATTAACATTCTTCTACAAACATACCTTTCCAGAGGCCGGGTAAATGGATCTTCGCTGCAATCAGATTTGAACTATATAAGTCAGGTGAGTTTACAATTATTAGCAGAACAAAACACGATAATATATATTTACTCAGCTAATAAAAATTTTAAAAGTAGAACACACGGAAGTTTAATTTCTAAATTTCTTGTTTAATATCAGTTATTATAGCTGTCCTAAAAATCATGCAAACTTTTAATTCTTATCTCTATCAAAAGTAACTTTATATATTATGCAAGTAGATTATTGAAACGAAACTTCTTTAGGCGCATGAGAGTTAAACTTTTTACGAAAGAAACGCGAGATTAGCGTCACGAATATCTGCAGCGTTTTTTATGCTAGTTGGTTTGAAGGTTAGGTAGTTTAATATTTACAAATAACACGTGGGGGTTTTATTTGCCACTCGTCATTTAATAATTTAATATTCTTTTTTTCATAAAATAAAAATATTTCATACATTCTCTTTTCTAAATTTTTAATCCAAAAACAAAATTAAATTTATAATTTCTAATATTGACAAAAAACAAGTGGTATTTTTATTTACAATTCGTCATTTGAGATTTCAATAATTTATTTATACTAATTGTCGACCCTTAAACAATTAAGTTCCTAACATATCTTCCTTACTCCCTCCCGTCTCGGCCATCTAGTTTTAGATTTGTATAAATATAAACAAGATTGAAAAATTAGTTTGCCAAAGAAGTTTCACTTCTGAGGTGTGTACTTTGTACACACGCAATTTTCTTTTTTTTTATTGTTGCTGGTATGTAAACGGTTTACTATGACTTCACCTGATAGTAAATGATGCCACCGAACCAAACCTGATAAGAGCTAATTGGTCTCTGAATGGTTTCTGCACAACATCATACCGGTACGCCTTTGCTAGTAGGCTGGTATCTCCGAAGCCTTCCACCAGACTATAGACAAATTTGTCTTCAGTTTTATCCAGTACTGGTCTGCTAAACTAGATTTTATGTTACAATACTGTCTCAATATTACCAATTTGTTATAACAAAAAATTTACGTTTTAGAACGCAGTGCGTATTGTAAGAGCGTTATTCGAGATAACACTTCGCAAAAATAACGCATATATGGCGGGGCTTTATCTGAAAATGGCTAAAATGATGGAACTACAGCTCTGGGATTTCTACAGCGACATGAGACAGTTCAACTGCTTCCCCAATGAAGTGCTGAAACACATAGAATATCCCATGTTGAAACCAGACCAGATACGTGATATGGAGTGGCAAGAATTAGGTATTATATACATACATACATACATAGCATCACGCCTCATTCCCATAGGGGTAGGCAGAGACCACGTCCTTCCACTTGCCACTTTTCAGGCAAGTTCGTCGGTTGAGAGTACTCTTGACCTGGCCCTTATTTAAAATGCCCTGGATTTGGTCCAGAAACGTTCGTTCAATCCACTCATACTTCTCAAAGCTCTCATCTCCACCGCATTTATTTTACTTATGTGATTCTTATAATACTTATGTGATTAATAACATATTGACTATACATACAGTACATGGGAAGAGCGTCTTGGTGTTCCGGGTTGCAAGTTTATGTATCCTAAAATTATGGTACAAAAGAAGTTAGTGAAGATATGTTAAAATTATAGTGAAACTAAAACTAATTGAATATGAATATGTTATATTTGACGAACAAAGACTAATTAAACAGATATATTAAATTGTAATATCTATGTGCACACGGCAGGATGAACTATAAAAACTTCATCAGGCATCTTATAGCGTTTTTAACAAGTGTTTTACACAACGCAAAAGCTATGAAGGCTTTTGGGTTGACTAGCTCAATTTTACTAAGAAGTTTTTGAAAGTGCCGCAGTTCAGACTCTTTATATATGGATAGCAAACGAGCATTTAAGAATTGTTCTTCTATTCCGGTGATTTCAGGAAAATATCTCTTACTTGCTGGATTACTTCCTTGCCAAGTTTTGTGATCACAAGGTTGAGTCTTGGCTCATCACTTAGTTTTTGTAGGCTTAGGACTGCCACGCACTGTACGTACCATAGGCGTGGCTGGTCAGTTCAAAAATCGGGAATACTTGAAGAAACTGTTACGGTTGGTAATTCTGCTGCCTCGGGTTGCAGCTTGGGTTAAGTGGCCATTGTATTTCGATCGTCAGGCGCCGTTGTGAAGTGTCGGGTGTCTTGTGTCGGGCGCGGGGTCCCCATTTCTGGCGGTGAATATTAGACTAGTCAATCGATGACCATTTACTACGAAGTACAGACAGAGACACACTGATCATTATGAATGTACATTATGTTATATTTGATAAACAAAGACATATTGAACAAAAATATTAAATTGTAATATCTATTTGCGTATGGCACAGTATGAACTATGAACAGTACAAACCAAACTAAACATCTGTTTTCTTCAGTTAACAAAATAAAATGTTTATTTTAGGGGACCTTATACGGAATCCGAAAACAGCTAGACACTTAAAGAAGTGTGCTGATGAGTTCCCACTGCTAGAAATGGAGGCCAGTTTACATCCCATCACCAGGACAGTTTTGAGGATACGGTTAACAATTACCCCTAATTTTAAGTAAGCTTTTATTATTAATAATAGCGGATATTCGTTGTGTGCTATCGTAAAAAAGTAATAATTTTGTTTATTTGTAGGAAAATAGTGTATTGTCATTATTTTTAAAAACATCCTTTGATGTTTCGAACTTTTAACAACAATAGATTAATCGTACGTCTACGCAACGGTGTTACCCAAATAGTCCGACCCCGTGGAAATATGGAAAAAATCATACTTAGTCATTTCTGCATTACGAAAGGACCATGCGTTTCATTTCAAGTCAATCACGATTATATTTTTAAAGTGAAACTTGTTTAGGCGCGTGAGAGAATTTTTTTTACGAATAAAACGTGTGATTTTGAAGCGTCACGAAGATGTGCAGCGTTTTTTATGCTAATTCGTTAGAAAGTTAGGTAGTTTTAATGTTTACAAATAACACGTTGCATTTTAAATTGCCACTCGTCATTTATTAATTTATTATACTATTGTAATCATAAAATAAAAATATCTCATAAATTCTCCTTTTTAAATTCAAAAACAAAATTTAATTAATCACTTCTAATATTGACAAAGATACGTGGCAATTTTACGTCCAATTCTTCATTTGGGATTTCAATAAATTATTTGTATTAATTTTCGACACTTAATCACAATTAAATTCTTAACATACTTTCCTTTATCCCGCCCTCTAAGTCTCGGAAATGTAAAGTTTTATATTTGTATAAATATAAACAAGACTTCAAAATTAGTTTTCTAAAGAAGTTTCACTTCTGACAAGCGATTCGCTCGCAAATTTTGAAATCACAACTAATAGTAGGTATTGTTGGCCTCATTAGAGCAATATGGCTTCGCTAATAAAGGTCCTGGATTCAGTTCCTGCATGATAAAATAAGGAAATTGCATTATCTAATTTATCTAAATCTAAGGCTCCGTATATAATACAGATCATATGAGCTTACAGTTGTGTATAAGCTCTAACATGTTAGCATTAACAAATATTATTTGCTTTTAGATGGAATGACAAATATCATGGAAAAGCTCCAGAGGCGTTTTGGATATGGGTGGAAGATCCTGATACGGATATCATGTACTATCACGAGTATTTCCTCATTACAAAGAAACAGGTACATAAATTAAACAGCACGATTGATTGATTATATGCAAATAATCAAAAATTCATATTCTAATCAATATACAGATTTAATGTAACAAATATATATACATACATACAAAAATACAAATGCTTCGTCTTTCGTTGATAACGAATAGGCACGACTAAATATAATAACACTAAATCAGGGGTGGGCAAATATTTTGATAGTCGGGCCACATTGCAGATGAAAATTTGACCTCGGGTCAAACAGTTTTATTTCTTATTTTAAGTATAGTTTTTGTTATGGATATCGGATCATATATTTTAGATTACCCCGGGGGTAATTTAAAATTTATATAATTGATAAAAAAAATTTATATATATGTCGGAAAATAGGAGAGAAAGGATCATAAAGCATAGGGGCGTAGGGTTCTCCGCCGACTTCGTCTTTAATGGCAGCCATAATTCAATTTCCATACTGTGGGCGTTGGTTCCTATCAAACACTTTATTAATTAACTCAGATTATAATGTTCAATCACTTAATGTTCCCGATAACAATTTACACAAACCCATTAATAATAATAGCTAGGAACGCGACAGTTTCAACAGTCGACCGCTCTGGCGGACTGTCACTAGAGAACTGGAGAGACGCGCGCCGGATTGTCACTATTGACTCGGCTCCACGCCGATAGACAGATGGCGCCAGCGTTCCACAGACTATTCCACTCCGACATATATAATTAAATAATCAAATATATTATTAGTTAAAATTAACTTGATTTTGGGAAGATTAAATTTTAGTTCAATTAAGAACTGCTTTAAAAGAGTTGCTTCTATGATTGAAATAAAATAAAACTCCTTAAAAAAAAATCCAGAGAAACTAATATTTGTGTTGATAATAATAATATATACAGTGCTTCATAGGCCAGACAAAATTCTACCGTGGGGCGCCATTTAGCCCAGGCCTGCACTAGATTAACCGCATAACATTGTGTACATTTAAATGTGAGACGTACAGTACGTTGCCATCTATTTGATGCTTATTGATCATGCCTCGACCATATTTAGTAAAATTCAGACGCAGTTTCTGTTTTGCAGCATCTAAATGCTGGAACGACATTCCACCTCCTATTAGAGCGTCTAAATCGACAATATCATTTAGAAATTTCAAAATCAAATTAAATCAAAACATTTATTCGCTGAATATGGTAAACATAGTCCTCATATTCTACTTATTTAAGTTAGCGAAATTACAGGTTTTAGTGAATCTAAGGAAAGGTATCTTTACATTATTAATCCAATAATTACAATTTTATTACAATTAACCCTAATAACATTATATCGAACCAATTTTCAATTAAAATTAAAATTTATGTAGACAGTGGCTTCTAATTATTCAAAAAATTGGAAAGCAACTGGAAAAAAGTTAACTGATTTCTTTATAGTAAATTTGTTTACAGTAATATAGTATTTATGTATGTAATTATTCTATTTGTCTCTGCATATTTAGCGAATGTGCATTACAATTTTAATTTACTTACAACACAAAATTGCAGCTCATGAAGTAACTAAATACGTCGTAATACTCAGTACGTCTTTAGCTTCTTTATTATAAATATATTTTTTCTTTTTACTGCGTTGGCAGCAGTAGTACGAGGCATGGACTGAAAAACAGCTTATAGCTGAGACCATGACTTTTTGACTAACATGCAATAAATGTTTTGTATATCTTATTATGTTAGGTTAATTTTAATTAATACATTAAGCTTAATTAATTCTAATTTACTTACTTTAAGGTGTTAATGTTTGCATGTTTGGTGAATAAAGATCTTTTATTATTATTCCACTTTAACACTCACTTATTATTATTATTATTATATAGGTTAGCGGATGGCAGAACTAACACTTAACGATCTCTGTGTTATTATTTTTTTGATTACTTAAAATCAAACCTATTCATGGAGGTGAAGGTGAAATTATATATGTAGTAATATAAACCTTTTTTAGGTAATAAATAAAGAGCCTCAAGAACTGATAATTACAATACCGATATCCGAACCCCTACCACCACAATACTACATACGAGCTACATCAGAAAGGTAAGTAGAATTATGATAAATAATTAAATTAAATGGCTAACCTAAATTGAACAAAAGGATGAGTTTTGAAAACTTAATACTGTTTAGACTAATTAATTATAGAAAATTTCTAAAGATACTCTCTATTTATATGCATATTAAATAACTTATCCTAATTATTTTACAAATAAGACACAAAAATTTCAATGAGCGATTTGTAGAGTTAGACTGCAGAGAGTTTTTTGTCTTTTCTGAGGCTCTAGACTATCTGTGTACCAAATTTTTTAGAAATCTGTTCAGTCATTTTAGCGTGAAAGCACGACACACTTACTTTCGCATTTACAATATTAGTAAGTTGTTATTTTACACCCTATTAATATCGAGTGACCTAAAAAAAAAGGGTTCCAGTTTCTAACTCTAAAAATAACAATACTTCCATCCCTTACAGCCCTTTTTTCGCATTGAAAAGTAACATAAATCTTTTCTCAGGCTCTAGACTATTTGTGTAACAATTTCATTTAAATTGATTTTGGCATGAAAGCACGACAGACAGTTACTTTCGCATTTATAACATTAGTATTGATGTTAGTTAAAGTCAAACTAGTTTTGAACCAATTTGAATCCCTCAGTTTTATACTTTATCCAATAACCGTAACTATTTTAAAAAGTGTGTGTATACTTATACACACGCGTTAGAAGTTATACTTCTTTGGCGTAACAAGATAAAAATCTTTTCAAAAACTAAAATAGCTGACTTCAGGGTGTCGGTTTTTTGAGACGGTGTGCGCGCCTCGTAAAAAATTACTCTCATCATTTTTCCCAAAGGCGCCAAAAGAAGTATAATTTTAAAAATATAATATTTTTTTGTATTGATAGATGGCTGGGTTCTGAAAGTGTTCTGCCATTAACATTCCAACATCTGATTCTACCAGAGACACACCCCCCTCATACTGGTAAGAATATATTATTAATAAAACTCCTTTAATTAATAAAATTGAAAAGAATGAAAGATTAAGTTTATCTTTCAATTAGGTAGGCCTAACTTAGAAAACTCTTATGCACATTTTTATCTAACAATTTTAAGGTAATTTTCCATCTTTCAAAAGATGTACTCTTCACATTAACATATTGACTAATTGTCATTATTCATGTTCTTTGACTAGAATGTCTTAAATTTTTGATCAAATAAGAATAACATGCAATGACACAAATGTTTTCTGATTATTGACATTTTTTGACTCAAATCATATTTTCATTGTTAAAAATGTAAAATTTATTATAACAGTCTCAAAACTATATGACTTTAATATGCATAGTTACAATATATAGTGACCCTATTCAGGTGTTAATAGAAAGAAATTCGCATTTTTATTTGAAAATCCTCTTTCACTTTTGTGATTAATATTTCGACATCGCCCCTATCTGTTTTATTTACTATTGCATAAAGTTAAAAAGCCTCATTTTGCAAGATAGTTTCAAAGATTAATTGTTTATTACTGGACTACATTTTGTACTAATGACAATATGTTTTAAGCATAATAGCTCTATTATTAAAAATCGTTGACTCAAGTTGGCCAATGGGATCATATAATCCTAATAAAAATTTTAAAAAATGTCAATATGTCTGATATGCATGTTGACTATCAGTGGAGGCCATTAAGTTATTGCTCACGCACTATAAATTGATATATTTCAAGCACATGTGATTATCTGTTACTGAATAGTGACTACATACAAATTTTATATTATTTAAAGCTTTAATTACATTGTTTATAGGTACATAAGCAGATGTCTTAATCACCAGTACTAAATCTAAGTAGCAATTGATATTAATATATAATTTCTATATTTTAGATCTACTCGAACTCCAACCACTACCAGTGGCAGCATTAAATAACCCTTCGTACGAAATGCTCTACAACTTCAGCCATTTTAACCCAATACAAACACAGATATTCCACTGTTTATATCATACTGATAACAACGTGTTACTGGGTGCACCCACTGGTTCTGGAAAGACCATAGTAGCTGAAGTGGCCATGTTTAGAGTTTTCAACGAATACCCAGGATGCAAGGTATATTGTTTAAAAAGAAATGTCTAAACACCAATTTTGATCCTATATTCTCTACCTATTTACTTTAGTAGATAATCATATTTTATCTTATATGCTTACTTTGTTTGTTAACCCTCTTTCGTCTTATGTTTTTACTTCATAAGATAATCCTACACCGTTTTGTGTATTTGCTCCGGTAGCTGTTCCTTTTTCGTCCTGTGTGTTTACTCCAATAGATAATTCACCACCGTCTTATGTATTTGTCTCCGCAGCCGTACCTTTTTCGTCTCGTGTATTTACTCTGATAGATAATCCTATACCATCTTATGTATTTGCTCCGGTAGTTAAACCTTTTTCGTCTTACGTATTTACTCTGATAGATAATCCTACACCGTCTTATGTATTTTCTCTGGTAGCTGTTCCTTTTTCATCTTGTGTATTTGTTCTGATATGTTCTGTCCTATACCGTCTTATGTGTTTACTTTGGGAGATGATTAAAAAAAGATTAATATTTCAGGTAGTATATATTGCACCTCTTAAAGCGCTGGTTAAAGAGAGGATTAAGGATTGGAAAGTAAGACTGCAAGCAAAACTGGGCAAGAATGTCGTAGAGTTGACAGGTACGTGGATAACAGTTGATACTCACTAAATCTGTTATATGATTTATAGGAATATATCTTTCAATTTTACTTTTCTATGGAAATTATTATTTATTGTTAAGATAACTCAATTTTTCTGAAGTGAATAAAAAATCGGAACACAAAAAGGTTGATGTGTGAAAGTGTTTTCAAAACTCTTATTAGTTTTTTTTATCACATAAATACGTGTGTGTGTATCAAGTGTGATTCATTGTATCGTATAGTACTTGATCGTATAACACCTTAATCGTATAATATAAAAAAATGTATATTCCTCGTATATAACAATTATAATGCTAACAAAATTTAATAATTAATAAAGTTGACTTTTAGTTTAGTTTTAGTTTCGCATAGAAGAACTAGTTTTATTTTTCTTTGCGAAACTAAAATTTATTGATTACCACTTAAATAAAATATATACATGTTTTAGGTGACGTATCACCTGATATAAGAGCCATACGTAATTCCCAAGTAATTGTAACTACCCCTGAAAAATGGGACGGTATCAGTCGGTCTTGGCAAACCAGGAACTATGTCAGAGATGTAGCACTTATTGTTATTGATGAAATACATCTGCTAGGTGAAGATAGAGGACCAGTTTTAGAGGTGATAGTCTCCAGGTAAGTTTTACAGTAGAATGCAAACATATACATTATAAAATAGGTTTTATCTATTTATCTTATAATATCATTGACACAAAAATTGTTGTTAAATGACATTACTAAGTTAATTGCCTATTTCAAAAAAGCTCATCTCGGAAATCTAACAAAATCATACATATTGATTGATTTGCATTATTCTATCAGTGTATATATCGGAACATTTCTATTCAAATCAAATGAAATATATTTTATTGCAAGATCCAAGTGTACAATACACAATCTACCATACAATTGCGTGCAACATCTATAATAGGACAAAAGAATATTATTTTGAAATAATTGCTTCATCCTTCTGACAGGTATTTACATTTTTGAAATAGTATTCACATTAATAAATACGAGTATATTACAGTTTTATATGAAACGTATCAAAACAGTAAGAGTGAGCTTAAAAACTGTGTCTCGTATGAATTATTTTATTTATTTTGACTATCATTTAAGTAGTCATTAATACAGTAATAACATTTAGATATTAGCCATTTTTTCAATTTATGTTAATATATATTAATATTATTTATGTCTTTAAGATGGTTGGGTAATTTATTATAAATTTTAACAGCCATGACGTGACGTGAGTTTCTATCAGAAAGCTGTGTTCTTTTACTGGGTCTAACTAAATGATTTTCAAATCTAAATCGTTTAAATTGTGTCCCATCATGCCGTTTTTCAAACTGGTCTAAATGTGTTTTAATATACAAACACACTTCATATATGTATAGGGAAGGTACAGTTAACACGTTTAGTTCTTTAAAAAGCGATAAAGATCTATTAAAGACCATATCGAAACTTTGACAACATAATTCATGTTAATCGATAACATTTTATATATCCGTAATGATATTCATTTATACAACAAAAAGCGCGAAACACACAATTTAAAAACAAATAAAAGGAACTTGTAATGAAGGATGTTTTAGAGTGAAAAAGGTTCAGAAATCATTTGTCGGATTGAGCATATGCATTTTTAATAAAAGTAAGTAGCAGCCCATTGACGTCCCACTGCTGGGCACAGGCCTAGGGTTTTTAATAACACACCCAAATCACTTGTGGGTTTTCCTCCACATAGTTTTAAGAAATATGTTAAAAACGCCCTATTATAAAAGGCATATTATAATATTGAAGATTGTTTAAGTGAGAAAGATGTTTGGACTTCATTCCAGTTGCATATGAAAGCTAAACACATTGTAATGTACAAAACTATATCTAAAGGGGTAACAGTGAAATTTCTTGCCGGTTTCTTCTCAGCGGAATCACCTTCAAAGTACCTTTTGACCCACTTTAATAAAGATTATTTAGATGTGATTTGATTTGCATTTTTTGACAGAACTAACTTTATCGAGTCACACACTTCGAGGCGTTTGCGAATCATCGGTTTGTCTACAGCTTTAGCAAACGCTAAAGATCTAGCCAATTGGTTAAATATAGGAGAAATGGGACTATACAATTTCCGTCCTTCCGTGCGTCCTGTTCCCTTAGAGGTAAGTGAATCTATATTTGGATGACATTTACATATGATTGACAATGTGAATATGATTTCAATTTACAAATTGAACTTTGATATAATTTACCTTTCACGCAACAAAACTTTTGTTTTTGTAATAATTAAGTTATATTCCTTTAATACAAATTAGAATAACATTAGCATACCTTCTTGAACTATGAGAAAGCTTTCGATTATGTAGATACCTGCAGCATATTGAGTATTAGTTCTACTTTTAAACAAAGAGCAAATAGCAAAGAGTTTATCAAATTACAACAGAGTATACTACAGGGGGGTGTTATATGCCCAAAACTATTTACCACAGTCTGAAGATATTTTTAAGCTTTTAGATTGGTACGGAATACGCATGAAATAAACGGGAGATATACAGGTCAATCTCAATTGGTAGAACAGAGTTGTTAAACAGATGGCCCTGAAAATGAACATGAAAAAGAGGAAAGTGTTGAATTTTTATGTTCTAGTAACTGTAGTGTAAATGGGAAATACGTACTCAGTGACCACTTTGCTAAATATCAAGAAGACCGCGAATTTCTAAGATCTCAAAATGAATGAGTGAGTTAAGCGATCTTATATCTTCGGAATATTGCATTTCTAATGTGCCCGGTTTGCATTATATCTTTCCATGGTTTCTGTCTATAACTTAGATATAAAGATTTCGTAAGACTTACTATTCAAGGAAGTATTAGAACAGCAATGAGGTTTTAATAAGCTGACTTTTACTTTATTTTTACCCAATGGCGTAGCCACTGGAGAAGTAGGCGGGGTAGTCCGAATGACCCCCAAGTTCAAGGGGTTCCTCGGACTGACTTGCAAACTATAAATTGAACTAGTGAAAATATGTCTCACATTCGGAGTGTACATAAACTAAATTCGAGGAACGCGACTAGTAATTTCAACTTATTTGATTGCTACAAATCAGGAGTACGTCGACACCGGAATACGAAGAATACAGAGCAAAGGATTTTAAATAGTTTATTTGAAGGTCTAGTTTTTATTTGCCGCAGGCCCTTTGGCCCAATCTAAGTTTCTGCTGACATTTTAAGGAACTATATATTTTAGGTACATATTTCGGGTCACCCCGGTCGTCATTACTGCCCGCGTATGTTGTCGATGAACAAACCAACGTTCCAAGCTATTCGGACTCATTCGCCTTCAGCTCCCGCACTGGTTTTCGTATCCAGTAGACGACAAACGAGGTAAGTAGAAAAAAATATTAATAACATGAAAAAATGAATTATTTGATTTAAATTTAAATATATTCTTTATTTCTTACAAGCGAAAGTTGTATGATGATTTATGAGAACATAGTCGGTTACTATTGGCCACTATTTAGCCCTTAAAGTTTAATTATCAAGATTAATAAATAAGCTGTTTTATCACTTTAATTTCTTTACTAAAATTAACTTGAACATAATAGATAGAAACATACATGTCTACGATTAGGTTGACCGCCCTAGACTTGATCGCATATCTTGCCGCCGAAGACAACCCCAAACAATGGCTGCACATGCAAGAATCAGAAATGGAACAAATCCTATCCAACATCCGGGAATCGAACCTGAAACTCACTTTGGCTTTTGGAATCGGGATACATCACGCTGGATTGCATGAAAAAGATCGTACTACAGTGGAGGAACTGTTTATCAACCAGAAGATACAGGTTAGTTTTGAAATTTTATTTACATCGCGTGGTTTTATAAAACCACACGTTTTTTATTACTAACAGATTAGCTCTAGTAAGAAGGTGATTTACCTCTTATAGTTTCTACACAGCATCGTACCGAAACATAATATGTTAGCTTGGGTTACCACCCAAGCTAACATATTATGTTTCGGCGTCGGCCATGGCTAGTTACCACTAGCCATGGCCGACGCCTCCCACCAGTCTAAACCTTTGAAAGTGTAAAATAACTATAGCATTTCCAAAATTAAAAAAAAATTAAAACCATGAAAGAATAGAAAGAAAACTTTAAGCTTTTGTTCGTGAGATGTCCATATATCGCATTGCACAATTTTAGGCAAAAGCGATTATTATTTAAGTTAATGAATTCATTTACAAAAAAATTAAAAAGTGCGTGCGTACAAAGTACACATGTCAGAAGTGAAACTTCTTTGGCAAACAAATTTTTAAGTCTTGTTTATATTTAAACAAATCTAAAACTTAGAGGCAGGAAAAAAGGAAGATATGTTAGGAATTTAATGAATTTAATTGCCATTAAAATAATAAAATGTCGAAAATTAATACAAATTATCAATTAAATTTCGTTATCTTCTCATCGTCTTCAATTTATATTGAAGTGTTTCACACACAATTTTTAACATTGCGATCTGAGCTAATAAAAAAATATTTGAATTTAATAATTGATAAAAATAATTAAAGAGAACTATTAAAATACGTTTATATTATATTGTTTCAAAATTATATAGTAATATCTAAGATGATGAATATTAAATAATTTTAATTTATACAAAGTTATTGTAAATTAATTATTACTATAAAAATTCTATTTTTAAAATTAAAATTTCTAAAGAGAATTTATGAAATTTTATATTTCAAATGACGAATTGTAAATAAAAATGCCACGTGTGTATTTTGTCAGTATTAGAAAATATTAATTAAGTTATTGAATTTAAAATTTAAAAAAGATAATTTATGAAATAATTTAATTTTATATTTTATGAAAAATGGTATATCAAATTATTAAATGAGGAGTGGCAAATTAAAATTCCACATGTTATTTGTAAATATGGAAACTACCTAACCTTCAAACGAATTAGCATAAAAACGCTGCACATCTTCGTGACGCTAATCACGCGTATCATCCGTAAAAATTTCACTTCGAAAACTATTTTCATATTAAGTGTCACACTTTTCTTGTATCCCTGTATCAATTGAAACCCCTAAAATTTGTCGCAATTGACTTTACCAAAGAGACTTTCGCAAGCTTACAGATTAGTCAATATGCCCACGGTATCGGGAGATATGTGGGTGATACCTGTAGGGCAACTACTCATAAATAATTACTAAAAATATTTCAGGTCTTAATTTGCACTGCAACTTTAGCTTGGGGCGTGAACTTCCCAGCACATTTGGTAGTGATCAAAGGCACTGAGTACTTTGACGGGAAGCAGAAGAGATACGTAGATATGCCCATCACTGATGTACTGCAAATGATGGGACGAGCTGGTCGACCACAAGTGAGTGGATCCTTATTTTTCGAGGAAGCGCATCAATGAAAAATGTCGCAAATATCGGATACGGATAAAATCTAAAGTAATATAAAGCTTAAGAGTACGTTTGTTTGAATGTTAGGAACGACAGGTCCAAATATAAAAATTCTTATAGTTTTTTTATAGCGTATTTATCAAGGAAAGCTATAAGCTATATAATATTCCGGTACTGTTAATAGAAGCGGAGCGTCATTGAATAATGTTTGAAAAACTGGAATTTATTTTCCTCTTTATCGCTTCCGTCACGTGCCCTTTGTAATTCGTTTACTTCATACAAAATTGAAACTGCCTCGTTGGTCTAGTGGTTAGCATGTTCGACTACAGATATAAGGTCCTGTGTTCGAGTCCCGGGTCGGGCCAATTCAAAAATCAATATTGAGTTTTCGAATTAGGATTTAATATTTGTCCAAAGTTAGAAATTTGGCGGTGTGATCCACCCCCGTGCCTAGGAGAGCACGTTAATCTGTCGGTTCTGCGCCTGATCCCTCTCCGGTCTTGTCACATTCTCGTCACATCGGACTATGAGAGTGAAGGAATAGAGAGCGCACTTTGTATTATGCCTGCCAATTCTCAGTGAAGCAGCGTGGGGGGTCTATGCTCTAAAATCCCTCTCTCATATACGTGAGGCCGTGCGACGTTAATGGGCTGCTACATACCTTTGTTATACAAAAATTATGTATAATCATATATTCTCTATAATCAATTCCTAAGGCGGGAATAAAAACTAGTATCAATGTTTTATATATGAATTTCAGTATGACAATGAAGGCGTAGCTGTAGTACTAGTTCATGATCAGAAGAAGAACTTCTACAAGAAGTTCCTTTACGAGCCCTTCCCAGTGGAATCCAGCTTATTGGAAGTGCTCGCGGACCATTTGAACGCTGAGATTGTTGCAGGTATCACTGAATAGCTGAATACTAAGACATATTAATTTATATCACTTATTTTTTTGTTATGATTACGAAGGAGCACAATTTTGACACTCATTGAATTTTTAATTTGCCCAATAATGTAGCACCTTTAGAAAAACACAAGCTATATTTTAATCGGCATACACCTCTTTCATACTCGCTTCCCCTCCCATCTCCTCTCTCCATCTCAACTTTCCTCTCCCCTTACCTCGCTTCAACTCTCCCCTCCACTCCAATGCAACCAATCAACTTTATCAATAAACTTTATATATTATTCAAATCAAATACAAGTACAAGCTATTATATTGTTAAATATTTGTTCCATTCATATAAGCAATTTTCATATACAGGCACAGTACAAACAAAACAAGATATATTAGACTACATGACTTGGACGTATTTCTTCAGGCGTTTATTAAAGAACCCCTCGTATTACAAGCTGGAAAGTCTGGAGCCTCAGGATATCAACTATTACCTGTCAAATTTAGTGCAATTCTCTCTTGACGCCTTGACGAGTGCGAATTGTGTGGAAATCGAAGAGGTAAGAAATAATTCTTTATACACATTTTAGTTGTAATGGTTTCAAAAATTTGCCTTGTTACATTTAAAGTTAAAATTATCGTCGTCGCTTCAACCGATGGACGTCCACTGCTGGACATAGGTCTCACGTAATGACCTCCACAAAGCCCGATCTTGCGCCGCCTGGATCCAGCGGCTACTAGCGACCCTGCTTATATCGTCGGTCCACCTTGTGGGGGGTTTTCGTACACTGCGTCGTCCTTAGATTATGCCAATAATCACCACGCTTGGCAGGCGGATTAGTGATCGCAGTGCTGACCTTATCGCACCGATAACGCTGCTGCCCGTTATCGGTCTGTGGCATTTAGGCCAGCTATGGAGAATGGTTATACCGCCATTTGTCGGTCGCCTCGTCGGTAGAAGTAGGGTGCACCGCGTACAGGTGAGATTGGCGTTTGGAGAAACGGACTGAGACGTGTTTCTCCCTTTCACCCCAGTTATATACTGCCTCATTGGTCTAGTGGTCAGCATGTTCGACTACAGACATGAAGGCCTGGGTTCGATTCCCGGGTCTGGCCGATTTGAAAATCGATATTGACTTTTATAGTAAGTTAAAATTATACTATGAAATATTATGTCTAAATACGCACGCACGCACTTACACGCATACACACTCACATGTTATAAATAGATTTGACGCAACGACATTCTCCTACAATACAATTTAAATTTACATAATTGATTATATTATTGAAAATTGCTTAACTGTGGAGGTAGATTTGTAATTATTGTCACCCGTGACCAATCGTACTTGTTACAAATAAAACCGATCAACCCATTTAAAGACATGTACGTAAACTGCATTAAAGCTACTCTTGGATAGAAGTAAATTTCCGTTTCAATATGTGGGCTATCAAATTAGATAACATTTTAAAATAGGAGATAATTTCCCTCCTTTGGTTTTTTGTGCAGCATCGAACCTGTGTGCATTTTTTAAATTGGTAGAGTATTCACTGACATTCCAAAGCCTCCCATAATTCCAAATCTAGACAAATATGAAAGTACAGTTTTGAAGTGAAACTTCTTTAGGCGCATAAGGGTAAAAGTTTAACGGATGAAACGCGTGCTTAGCCTCACGAAGATGTGCAGCGTTTTTTACGCTAATTCGTTTTAAGGTTAGGTAGTTGATATTTACAAATAACATGTGGCATTTTAATTTGCCACCTGTCACTTAATAATTTAATACACTATTATATATAAAAATATTTTATAAATTCTCTTTTCTAAATTTTAAATTCAAAATTTTAATAATAATTTCTAATATTCACAAAAACACACGTGGCATTTTTATTTACAATTCGTCATTTGAGATTTCAATAAATTATTTGTATTAATTTTGGACACTTAATATTTTAATGAAATTGCATTCGATAAATTCCTAATATATCTCCCTTTTTCCCGGAATCTAAAGAATGTAGTTTTAGATTTGTATAAATATAAAGAAGACTTAAAAATTAGTTTGCCAAAGAAGTTTCACTTCTGACATGTATACTTTGTAAGCATGCATTTTTAATTTTCAATTTACTCGCCCGGGAATCGAAACAATGACATCTGACGTTAGATGAATCATACACTCCTTAAAAAGAACTATTTATGTAGGATCAACGTACCGTCCACTGCACTTGGATGGGCCGAATCGCCTCATACTATTATTTGTCTTATAAAACAATGGGGCACTTCTACGAGCACTTGCAGAGCAATCTCACCTTCGACAATCTCCTGAGACTACTCGCCGATTGTGAGGAATACGCTACACTCCCTGTGAGACATAACGAAGACATACAGAACGGGTATGTCATTTTGTTTTAATTTGATTCTTGTAATATATAATGTTGAATTTCTTTAAACACTTTTTAACATTCACTTGGTAGATACCTTGGTAGGAATTGACTTTTTCATTTTACTTGTTCTTTTTTGAAATGAAAACTTCTTTAACATCGTTGTGATTCTAAAGTCGATGAAACGGAAACGATGAAAGGGAAATGAAAACTTCTTTAGCATAGTTGTGATTCGAAAGTCAATGTTAGGGAAGTGAAAACTTCTTTAGCATCGTTGTGATTCGAAAGTGGATGAAGCGGAAACGATGAAAGGGAAGTGAAAACTTCTTTAGCATCGTTGTGATTCGAAAGCCGATGAAACTGAAACGACGAAAGGGAAGTGACAACTTCGTTAGCATCGGTGTGATTCGAAATATGGATGAAACGGAAACGATGAAAGGGAAGTGAAAACTTCTTTAGCATCGTTGTGATTCGAAAGTCGATGAAAAGGTAGTGATAACTTCTTTAGCATCGTTGTGATTCGAAGGTGGATGAAACGGAAACGATGAAAGGGAAGTGAAAACTTCTTTAGCGTCGTTGTGATTCGAAAGTCGATAAAACGGAAACGATGAAAAGGAAGTGAAAACTTCTTTAGCATCGTTTTGATTCTAATAATTGACTAATAACCTTTTAAATAACTAATAAACCATCTAGACAAATAAAATTTTTGCACAATTTTTAAATAACCTAGCCGGCCCGAAGCGGGTTTTGAAATCCTCATATATATTAGCTTTATTTATTAACTTTAGTATTAGAATAGTTACTACATAAAGAAACTTTTTCTCGTTTTTTATTTTTATTGTCGAAATCGTAAATCGTTTAAATACCTTGTTGATTATAACAAAAAAAATCCAAATAGTTGTTACGCAACGTCTATATCCCTAATATTAGTACGTTTTATTTTGGTCTGCTAGTAGCATGTTGTTTTTCTCAGTCCAACAATCGCGGTACTGTAAGGAAAAAGCGAGACAAATGTACGACACTGTTTTCGTTTTTGCGGATTTGTACGGCCGCATATGTCGCTCAGTCGCCTCATGGAAGCGCAACCGTTTACACATGAAGTTTCAGTGACTCTTATTTAGAATTGAAATGAACTGGGGTCTTTTAGTACCGCCGTAAGGAGCACGCGTAATTTTTTTATACTTAAGGTTAAAAACGTGTGTAAATAAATAATTATGCATAAAGAGTGATGCGTAATTTCTTTTCTTTTCCAGTGAACTCTCGCAGCAATGTCGACTACCCGTGGATTCGTTGACGCTCGATTCATCTAACGTGAAGGCATTCCTTCTGTTGCAAGCTCATTTGTCCCGACTACCGCTACCCAATGCCGACTACCTCACAGATACTAAGTCTGTATTGGATCAAACTATAAGAATAATTCAGGTGAGATATATTTTCAACTAATTGACTGAATACAAGGTTGGATCAATCGAAAAAAAATTAAAAGGGCATGCGTACAAAGTAAACATCAGAAGTGAAACTTCTTTGGCAAACTAGTCTTGTTTATATTTATACAAATCTAAAACTTTAGATTTTCGAGACTTAGAAATATGGAAAAAGACGTTAGGAATTTTCAAAAATTAATACAAATAATTTATTGAAACCTCAAATGACGAATTGTAAATAAAAATGCCACGTATTTTTTGTCAATATTAGAAATAATTAATTAAATTTTGTTTTTGAATTTAACAGGTTAGAAAAGAGAGTTTGAATTTTTTATATTTTATGAAAAGTAGTTTATTAAATGACGAGTGGGACATTAAAATGTCACAAGTAAACCTTCAAACGAATTAGCATATAAAACGCTGCTGTTTCATACGTAAAAGTTTTATCCTCATGCGCCTGAGGAAGTTTCACTTCAAAAATATTATTCAATATAATAGATGGTGTAATTATTGCAGTCTAAAATCAATAATTAATTAAAGTTAAGTCCTGTCATTTAGAAATCAATTAAATTTAAATATAGTTCAGAAATTATATTTTAAAGTGATGTCTTTTTTCATATTTTTTTTTTGTTTTGAATTCCATACTTTTAATATTCGATGCGTTGTTGGGAAATCAAATAAAATCTAAAAGAATACTTTTTGACATTTGACATTGACAACCAACAATTTCTGATCGCAACCATAATATTTTAGGAATTTGGGCAGGAATCTGGATGTTAAGGTCGCGTTTTTTTTGATTACGATTACTTTTTGTTCCGGTCTAGTTTTGGCCACATTTCTTACTAAAGTTGAAACGTTTTGTCGTTAACAGTCCCTTTTT
Organism: Elymnias hypermnestra; assembly: GCA_015832385.1. Classification (NCBI taxonomy): domain Eukaryota; kingdom Metazoa; phylum Arthropoda; class Insecta; order Lepidoptera; family Nymphalidae; genus Elymnias; species Elymnias hypermnestra. Next base: position 8,713,200 of record JACTOM010000891.1, read on the forward strand.
TATTAATTACATAGAAGGAAAGTTTTTTACGTGAGCTGTCATTTTGTGACGCTGTTACAACAATTTAAAATTAATGAATTAATATTTGAAAAAACTGTATTTACATCATCCGCTGCAAGTTTATGTGTATTTTAACTGGAGTTTAGGAATTAAAAGGTATTTTATTGACTATCGTAAATTTTAGCAAGATATATATATCCAAGTTGCTGTTACAGCTTACTTGACTTTTTTTATTATTGCTGACAGCCTTGACTGTTATCTGACCTGATGGATTCTGAGAAAATGAGTTATTGATTTAATTTAACCAAAACTTCGTTATTTCAGGCTATGATTGATACTTCAGCCGAGAACGGCTGGCTGGCTGTGTGTCTGACTTGTCAAATGTTGATGCAATGTATCGTACAAGCGCGCTGGCCGAGCGATTCGCCCCTAACGACACTACCCTATATCGAATCCCAGCATTTGTACATGTTCAAGAATATTACAAGGGATGCGAACAAACCTTGTACGACTTTGAACGGCATTAAAGTTGTTTGCAAAAGAAACTACGAAGTTATGGCCAAAAATATGAGGAGGGAGTTTGAAGAGAACCAAATAGATCAGATATACAGAGTAAGTGTAAAATATTTGTCATTTTGATAATTGCTAATATACGAAGATATGACGAACAATGTAGATCTTGCTATAAAAGTTGTGGGTATATAGATTGTCAAGCCACAATGGCTTAGTAGTCATCTTGTTAGGCTACGATAGCTTAGTAGGTATATTGATAAGCCACGATGGCTTAGTAGGTATCTTGCCAATCCATGATATCTTCACCTCAGTATCGTAGGCTCTTGTTAAGCAACGATAGCTTAATAGGTATCTTACCAATCCATGATATCTTCACGTCAGCATAGTAGGCATCGTTTTAAGCCACGATAACTTAGGTATGTTGCTGTGCCGCGATGGCTTAATATGCATCTTGTTGTGCCATGATGGCTTAGTAGGTATCATGCCAATCTATGTTATCTTAAAAGATATCTTGCCAAGCTGCGATGGTTTAATATGTACATTTCTAAGGCACAATGTCGTAGTGGGTGTCTTGCAAAGTCAAGGTGGCTTAGTAAGTATCTTGCCAAAGCACGATGACATCGCAGGTATTATGCCAAGCCATAACGACCTAATAAGTATCGTGCTGAGCCATGCTAGCTTAGTAAGTGTCCTGCCATACTATAACATGTTTTCAGCCAAGCCAGGCCGCTTTACTGGGTGTCTTACAAAGCCATGATCGCCCCAGTACATATCCAGCCAAACCATAATGGTCTAGTAGTTATTCACTTTTGAAACCTTAGCGCTATGTTCTCTTATCTAATTATCCTAAAAATATTAATTTTGTTTTTCGGCAAAGCAAAACTCCGTAAACAAGTTTGTATATCCCAGATATGAAGTCACGTAACTAGTCTAAGCTCTAAAGCTTCGTGAGGAGACCATACAGCTTATTTACTCTTTAATATTTATAATATTACTTATCCAGGTTATATGCGATCTGCCTACATTGGACCTTCGATTTAACGTGCGAGGTCTATGGTTCGACGCCGATTGTGAACAGGATAAACGAGTGAAACAACCGCAATCTAGGAATGATTGGTTACCACTACACGCCGATCAGGTGAGTATCAGCTTTATTGTGATATCTTTCTATATCTCCTACAGAAGTAGCTAATCTCTGCATAATAATTTGTAGGAATATACACTAGTCATTGAAATGGCTAGAAATGGTGGGAACCCTAATAACGTCATATGTCCGAGGTTCCCTCGTGGTAAAAACGAAGGCTGGTTCATCACCCTCGGCTCCATTGAATATGGGGAGCTTCACGCGCTGAAACGGGTTCCGGCTCGAGGGACCACACATGTGACCTTCAACACACCTTCAATGAAAGGTAAAGTTAGCTTCACCTTTCCATATATCGATGATAAGTAAATTTTGCAACAAAACTGTTTTATTTTCGCTACAATTAAAAAGTAATTTCTGAGCCGATAACCGACAGTACCCGAACAAACGCGGGTGTGTGTGTGTGTGTGACGTCACAATATTAATTTCTCCTTACAGTAGTAAACAGCCGTTAGTGATTTAAATTTTACTATGAATAACCTTTTGCTTTTGATGTGAACATTTACATAAATACATAGCATTATGACGTCACAAACATGTCGGCCAATGCAGTTTATAGTCACGTTGTTTTTTTAAAGCTTTTTGTGTATATTATGAAATATGTGTGATAAAAATACAAGCTATCATTTTACAATTTAAATACAAGCATTTAAATATTATGAAGTGAAACTTGATAACGCATGATGGTAAAGTTTTAAGGCATGAAACGCATGATTAGCGTCACGAAGATGTACAGCGTTTTTTATGCCAATTCGTTTGAAGGTTAGGCAGTTTTAATATTTGCCACTCGTCATTTAGTAATTTAATAATTTTTCATAAAGTATAAATATTTCATAAATTCTCTTTTCTACATTAATAATTTTTAATGTTGTCAAAAAAACGCGTGGCATTTTTATTTACAATTTACAAAATTTTTTAAATATTAATGTCAATTAAATTCCTAACATACAATTTTTCCCTCTCTCTAAGTCTCAGAAATCTAAAGTTTTAGATTTGTATAAATATAAACAAGACTTAAAAATTTGTTTGCCAAAGAAGTTTCACTTCTGACATTGTACTTTTACTTTTTACGATTTTTTTTCAATATCGATAGGACGCATCATATATACGTTGTATATAATGAGCGACAGCTACATGGGGCTCGATCAGCAGTACGACTTCCAGTTCGAGCTCATTGAGCCACTACCAGAGGAAACCGTTGAAAAAGTATATGATACTATGAATAAAGTTATCACGGAATAATAAAATTATTTCAAAATAAATTATTTTTTATCCATTTTCACAATTGTTTTAATTTATTGACCTTTTAAAATATTAGGTATATTAAATAGTTGTTGTCCATCAGTCGTAGCTCCCTATCCCTTGGCAAATGCTATAATCCCATTCTAAGTGAGCGTTTACGTAGTCATGGTGATAAATTTACAGCCTCCCCAGTAAGGCTGATTTAGAAAATTGCATTTTCTAATTTTTCTGAGTCTGGACTAGAAGGCTTCGGCCGCGGCTAGTCACAACCCTACCAGCAAAGAGGTAACGCCCAACAAACAGATTTGTGTTCCGGTACGATACTGTGTAGAAACCAGCTGTGTGCTGTGTTTGTGGGTTTCGGCCATAACTATTTACCACCATATCATCAAAGAAAAACCGTCAAGCAAGAGATCTTTATTCCGATACAATGCTGTGGAAACCATAATAGCCTCTTGTCACATTTAAACTGTATTATAACTCACCATCAGGTGTGTATCTATCTATGTATGGGGTGATCTGATTCAAGCATTGAAGTCTCTCTATGAGGCTTCTAGTGCTTGTGTCAGAATAAACGGGGCGTACACAGAGTGGTTTCCTGTCGAAACAGGTGTTCCACAGAGATGTGTTGCTTCACCATGGCTGTTCAACCTATTCATGGATAAATGTTTGACAGATTTAAAAGAAAGTATGTATGGGTTAAAAATTAATGGATTACTCATCAAATGTTTACTCTATGCTGATGAACAAGTAATACTTGCGTCATCCGCTAATGGACTACAGGAGATGGTAAATATTGTGAATAAAGCTTTGAAATGTGAATCAGATTACCGCTCACCTCATACGTAGATAACGTTGACGACAGCTCATTCCTCACCACTATATTAATATGCTCTAAAAAGTTAAAAATAATTGCGTATTCTTTAATTCGGTGTAATTGCGTGAAGAATACGCAATTATTTTTAACTATTTAGAGCATATTAATATATTTGTAAGAGTTGGTTTTGAAGGCGGTTAATTTTTTGTTAAAAATTTTATTTTGTGGTTTTTAGCGACTCTGAAGTAAACTTAAAAATTTGTCTAAATGGGCACACCTAAAAAAACGTGTTGCTCATATGAAACAGTACCGTTTAAATGAAACAACATTGGTACCGCCATACCCGGGATGGAATCCGCAACCTTATACGTTACAGGTCGATTATTTAGCCATCCTGCTATCACCAGTTTTTAAAATGGTATTCGAGTACAGCAAAAGTTGCCACTCTCGGCCTTCACCGCTTTACGCATAATACACCTTACAGATATTGCAATGCAGCAACAAACGTAAGCTCATTGCCATTTTATTACAGACAGTTACATATTCTGCCACAAACCGCACCCTTATTGTAAGCCTTTGAGGAGTTCCATAGATCATATTTAACTACGACAATCGCTTAACCATACCAATGTTAAGGTAGGCGACTCAAATATCTAGATATTTCCGTTACTTTGTCAGGGATCCCATGATCAAAACCTAAACAAACAACCATTCAACCCTTTCTAATAAAAAACGAATCATCCAAATCGATTGGCGTGATCTCGAGTTATTCGTCCATTTCTGGCGCACAAATGTAAATTCAAGATTTATCCGGTTTTCTCATGGATGCCATCATGAGAACTGGATTTAAGAAATGGGACCCCTACGACAAGCACCACCTTTCATATAAAAAAGGATCGTCAAGATCGGTTCACCCAGTTGAAAGTTATTAGGTAACAAAATATAAAAAAATTACAGACGATTAATAACCTCCTCCTTTTTTGAAGTCGTTTAAAAAGCGTGGCACTTAATGAATACCTCTAATCAATAAAATTAGATTCAAAGTTATATTGTAATGATGAGAAAAAAATACACCCGAGTTTGTTGTGGACTTTTCTCAAAACAAAGCGCGTGAGAACCTTCGTAACTTTAGATTGTCTTTCTTCGATATCATCATCAGTCCTACATTGGAAGTAATATATGGAAAAAACTATTTTTAACGATTCAAGTGCTGCTAGATGAATAAAGAATATTTGAATTTGTAAAATACCATTTGAATAAATATACCGAAAACTGAACTATATATATACAGTAAATTCAATATTCACTGTCAAGTTAATTAGTTATGTATTCAGGTACAATATTGTCAAGGAAACACGAATATAGGAAATTTACTTTAATAAGATCAGAAATGTCACAATTTAAAACATAACAACATCAATTAACATTATAAGCATACATTGAATACAAATGAAAGCCACTAGAATTGTGTCTATATGAAAGTATTATGTTTTTTCTTTTACTTTATACTATTTTTTCATTCTCCTTTGATTCTTAATTTGTTTAACATTAAAACAAGGCAAAACTGACATATCTCACATACAATTTGCAATATATTAAATATTGTAAGTAAAATTACATAAAAATAATGCAACAGCTTAAATAGATATAACAGAAAAAAAAACAATATACAAAGAAAATACTTATAGACAAAATTAGAACTTAAATAGACTAAGTAGCTCACAGATAAGTTTCTACTTAGGAGCTAAGGGTCTTATAATTTCATTAATTACTTAAGGGTGTTGAGGAGGGGAGATTAAAAATGTCAATATCTTTAGATAAAATTACGTTCTTAAGTAATATTTTGTAAGACATAATTTTTGCAATAGAATTCAAGCCACATTTCTGTAGCATAACAAGTTATTTTCACATTTGATTGTTCACTCTTCTTAGTTTTAGATCAAGTATTTCAAGATAGTTATAACATATATATAGGTATATATATAGGTAACATATATATATATAGGTACAACATTAGACCTCATGTACCATTACAAAAGAGGAGTCAAAAATTTAAGAAAATTATCCTTATGTAATTAATGAAAAGGTGAAAGGTTAAGGAAGTATTTAACAACAATCATAACTCTAACAACATTGAATAATCATTTATTACTAAATAGATTCATTAGAATTGAAATGTGGATTTTACCTTTTAATAATTTGATAAGTGGCACAGATGGGTCTAATTGTAGAATAATTAATATTTTTCTTATTATCATATGTTAAAGTTAGTTAAATTCAAGGCCAATTAGAGAATATCTTATAAAACAAATAGAAGCATTTGAGATGAAGGCATACCTTGATCCTTAATTACTCATATTTTCACGAATATGGCAGATTATGTGTCAAATGGAAACAGCAAGTCTCATTCAAGACGAAGGAGTATATCTTAAATATGAATTGAAGATTATAATGATAGAAAAACTTATTGGAAGTGGTTTAGTAAGTAATTCGGATAGGGAATATGAGTGCTGTTGAATTATTTTGCCTGACCAAGTACTAGAATATCTACATGAAGCTAGCTGCCTGCTGGCTGGACCTTTGCTTGTTGAAGTGGCATTCAAACAATGAACTATTTATATATAATTCTATACTAAATTGTAGATGTCAATAAGTCAATAGTAGTCATGCATTACATGTATAAGAAATAGATTATTTGTTATTCTAACTCTGACTAAGTCTATATATATTACATACATATGACATAAACATTTATCTAACTAATAAAATATGAAACTACTATCACAAGAGATCATATATGTTAAACACTCAAACAATATCAAATATTGTTGGAGTGCTGGTATCTTGTTATTTACGCTTCTTCTGTTCATATTCAATAGCCCTGGCTTCAGAAATTAGCTGCCTTTCTCGTGTCAACATTCCATCTAATTGATTGGTAAATGCTTCAAAGGAAAATTTTGTATCAAATCTCTTTCGTCCCGCCTCACCAAATCTACTACACAATTCTGTACTACTAAGTAACTTGCACATAGCATGTGCAAAAGATTGGCTATTAGGCTCACAAAGAAAGCCTGTAACCTCATTAACAATTGTTTCAGTAGGTCCTCCACTATTTACAGCAATTACTGGCTTACTATAATACATTGCTTCTAATGGTACAATACCAAAATGTTCATTCGAGGGAGTGTATACCAATGCCTTACAATGATACAAAAGGGAAACTTTTTCCACATCTTTAGGTGATTTCATAAAAGTCACTTTATCTTCTATTTCTAATTCAGCAGCCAAGTCTGTAAGTTCCATAAAATGTTCCATATTCTCCAGATTAATAGGGTCAAACCCCCCAGCCATTATCAAGTGCACTCTATCCCATTCTGATTCATCTATCACGTTTTTCAACTGTCCAAGTGCTTGTAAGGCTAAGGACAAATTCTTCTTTCTCTCATATCTATTTATAGAAAGGAATATAAACTTATCCATCCCAACCGGCACTATTTCTTTTAAACCTTTTGGAGTTGTTTTGTTGAAAAACTCAGTGTTTATTGATGGATAACAAATATCAGGGATATCTTTAATCTTCTGGAATGCATCTTGGTACACTCGAGCTGTGTACTTACTGTTCACTAAGACCTTATCGGCTCTGGCTGTAGTTAGTTCCTCGAGCCAGTTTAATGGGGCTCTATAGATCTTTTTAAGAATGCCACCTTCTGTAGACAAAAGCTTATCCGGGTGATGGCAATAGAAGACCACTCTAAACGGTCCTCTAGCTAACTTTAAAAAGGGAATGCACAAAGATATGAGATCGCAAAAAATTAATGTCGGTTCTTCAACAGGTATAACATACCAAGCTAAATAAACAGCAGCAAAAACCATACGAGCGTAAGCGCATACTGCTTTAAATCTACCAAATATGGAGCGTGGAATCCAATCACCGATTACAGTCACTGGAAAGGATCCATCTCTTGTTTCGGCAAAACAATGTCTAGAATCGTGATGATTGGTGTAAAAAGCGACGTCGTGGCCCTTGCTTTTGAAGGCCAGTGCGGCGTCCAGTACTAATCTTTCAGCTCCGCCTATACCTAAATCTGGGTGTAGAAATATAATTTTCACCATTTTAAACGATTACATTAATTTTCCTATTTATGTCCAGCAATGAAATATTTAAAATTAATCCAACTTCAAAAGAACTGAAGGCAGACTAATGAAAAATTCGAAAGTGTTATAATCTTATGATTGATAAACCTACTCTGTGCGAATAGAATACAGATTATAAAAAGGTTACCACACGTTATTAATAAACGTGTAAAACATATTTTCATAATATTTAACTTCAATCTACAGCACATACAAAAACAAATAAACGAAAGATAACGTTTCATAAATTGACATACACATTATCACATTTCGGTTTAGCCAAGCGTGCAAGTGATACTGCAGAACAAGCGATAGAGTGGCGCAACCGGCTTAATGTGCTTTCCATTGTTTATTAACACAACAATATTTCATCCATGTGTTCTAATGATGTTATCACTTTAAATTATCATTCGTATGTCGTAGTTATAGATAGCCAAATTTGACGTCAATAATCCTAAAAATCGCATCCATAGGGAAGCATAAAAAAATGAATGATATCAAAATCTGGGAATACGGTTTGGTGTTGTAGCTACGTATCTATCAGCTCCATCTGAAATTAAATTACACCACTGGATAGCTACAGGATCAAAGAATTTATTACGCTAAGTAAGGACTGTAATACATCACACGCTGCGGTGAAGGAAGTCCCCGCCATTTGAAGATATTACCATTTTCCCGTTAGAACTTAGAAGTTACAACACTTATTCTAGTACAACAAATAGTCGTGCCCATAATACAGCCAGACCTGATTTTTTAAATTGACATTGCTGCTGGGAGACACTGTGACCAGCTGCAATTTTACGTATGATAAAACTGTGTGCATCGAAATTGTGTTAAGATTCATGATCACAACCACTGATTATACCCATATACTGATAAATCATAAATGTTGCGAACTATTGCCTGAAATTAAAGCGCTATTTTAAAAATTATGTAAAAAAATATATTTTCATTTATTTTGTCAAAACTATTCTTTTAATTTGTAGAAAATATATAAACCATTATTATGTGTGAATTGCTTAACAAAACTAATACTATTCGCAAATATGTCGTCAAAAATACTTTTAAGGATTATTTACCAAATATCTCAGATTACGAAATAGTCGAGGAGATTATGCCAACTGTGAACAGTGGAGAGTTTCTCGTGAAAACTGAATACATAAGCGTTGATCCTTATATGAGATCGTTTGCCAACAATTTTAAGGTACCTTACGATCAATTCGGATTCCAAGTAGGAAAAGTCATCAAAAGCAATAATCCTGATTATCTTGTTGATACGTACGTTGTTTCACATTCTGGTTGGAGGAATTTTTTTATCTTAAATGGGGACCGAGATGTAATGTTTGGTATGAAACCATATATTCCCAATATAAATGACTTGCCACTTTCTTTTTCATTGGGCATCCTAGGTATGCCAGGTGTCACTGCATATTTAGGTCTTCTAAATATATGTAAACCACAAAGTGGTGAAGTTGTTTGTATATCTAGTGCAGCAGGTGCAGTAGGTTCATTAGTTGGACAGATTGCAAAACTCAAAGGCTGCATTGTAATTGGTTTTGCTGGTACAGATGAAAAAGTCAATATTCTAAAACAACTACTAGGTTTTCATCATGCATTTAACTATAAAACAGTATCTATAAGTGAGAGTCTAAAAAGAGTAGCACCTGATGGTATTGATTGCTATTTTGATAACGTTGGTGGTGACCTATCAGCATTTATAATACAGAATATGAAGATATATGGACGAGTTGCTGTTTGTGGTTCAATAAGTACTTATGGTCCCCATAAAACAAATATGAAAAGCTTGAGGCCACCAGATTCTATCAAAATTAAGTCATTCATATTTACCCAGTGGACATTGGCTGAACAAGAAGAGGCACTCTCTCAATTAAGAAAATGGATAGATGATAAAAATATATTAGTAAAAGAAACATTATATAATGGTTTTGACAACTTGCCACAAGCTTTGTTATCAATGTTGAGTGGCGATAATATTGGCAAGGCTGTTGTTGCTGTATAATACATTTTAAAGATTTCTTTTAAGTCATTGTCCCATATATGAGAGATGTTATAAAATAAATACTTCTACTACTAAAATTATAAAACTTATTACTAATTTAAAAAAACAACATTTAAACTAATTGAAAAGTTAGTTGACATCAACAAGTACTATAATTTGCTAGAACAGGCATCGAGCCTGTAATCTAAAATGTTGTGGCTTGTAGTCATAAAATATGAGTACACAAATATGATTAAAAAGTGATATTTTATTTTTAAAAAAATTATTACAGGAAATGTGTACAAGAGTAAGTGATCAGTAAAATTTTCTTATAGAAGGACCTTTAATATTGGAGCCAGTCACATGTAAAGCCTATTATAAGGATATAAGTGCAAGCAGAATTTCATTTAATAAATTGGCCACAATATAGTGGTTTACCAGCCCCCAGTTTGCAACCTCTGGCTTTGATGATATCTAATTGTCGTGTGAATGGATGTAACTAAAATATAATACAATGAAATTATATTTCAATGATATATAAGGGAGAGTGTTGATAACTGTAACATGGTTTATATTTGTGCAGGATCATCATTCACATGTTTTTAAGATATAGTAATTAAAAGTCACAGTATGTTTTGACATTTTTTTATTAATACAAAACCTACTTTTAGACAAACTGTGAATTATGTTTACACTTAAAATAATCACACTTAAAAGTTAATCTCTGTTTTTATAGAAAACAAACAAAATAAAAGGGAATGTTGATGCAACCTTTTTCATATCTGTATATGTTATTAAAGTTCCTCTCTTCTTTCAATTTTAACAAGATCAACATGGAATGTTAGGGTAGCAGATTTAGGTATCTTTGGTGGTGCACCAGCTTCACCATAAGCTAATTCTGGTGGAATAACCAATTTTCTCTGTTCACCTTCACACATACCAATAAGGCCCTGATCCCAGCCCTTAATGACTTGTCCAGATCCAAGTGTAAAAGTTAGTGGAGTAGCTCGAGGTATGGAGCTGTCAAACTCTGTACCATCCTCTAAAGTACCCTAAAATGTAAAAAAGGCCTATTAAATAATGAAATGTAAAATTGTTTTATCTTCATTTTTTAATACTGAATGGTTTGTGTTTGACTGTATTGTCTCCTAATGGTAGGTGAATAATAAACAATAAGATGGAAATGGGCTAACTTAGACATACTTTAACTGATATGGTTTCTCAACAGCATTGGACTGGAAAAAATTTGGCTTGGGGAATATCTATGTTGATAGTAACCAGGCATTGCTAAAGCATCCCACCAGTTCAGACAAATTAGAAAGTATAATGTCACAAATTTGCCCTACTAGGAATAGCTTAATAAACTTAGCAACATCTGCTAGTAAAGTGAATATTTCTATCATTACTCCTGCAAGGCTGTCAAAATTTACTTTGAATATGACAACATTTAAATTTTTCAATAGGAATAGAGATACCTTCCCATTATTGTTAATTTGATATTTTACTTAATCACTAGAGATATTCTATTAAACCAATACTCTATGTATTTATCAAAAAATAATGAAATAATTTTGAAAATTATAAACAATTTTTAATTTCTCATAAAGATTTTAAAAAGTTCCATTAGTAGTATCAAAAGTATTACATATAATATAAACACAAATTTGCATAGAGATACACACACACAAATCTAATGTGCACAAAAAAAATGTTGAAAAGAAGTATTAAAAAGTGTTTTATCTTACTGTGTAGTGCATGTGAAGAAGATCTCCTTTCCTACTTTTAGTGGGGCATTCAGTAGGTCTTTTTTTCACTCCAATTTGAAGTTTCTTTGGTGATGATGAAGCTACCACAACATGATGAAGTATGCTCATGAAAACCAATACAAACAAAGCAATTTTGCAGATATGAAGCAAAGTTGTCTGCATATTTTTGTTCGAATGTTCTGTAAATAAACATAATAATTATGTTACACACGTAATTCTTAACCCCATGGAAATATGAGATAGAGTTTTCTAAACCTTAACTGGTTGATCCAGCTGTTTAATAACTCAGTCACATACACATTATAAAAGACCAGCTGTTCCCAGCGGTTTTAACCGCGTAGTTTCTTTTGTTTGGGTGGAGTTCAATTACATACACACGTACAAAAGAATATAGAGATTAACCTCACGAGAAATAATTAGTAGTGCTCTAGTTTAATGACATCCTAACTAGATCATAGAAATGAGGAAATATACTTAATGTTATCATTATCATGTCTTAATGATATGAGAACTACGTTACAATATTCAATTTAATAATTCCTGACTCGGCTTTTACAGCGACAACTGAGGAATGTGAAGAATTTTATAACAGAATAATTGTAAATATTTAACTGTACAATTAAAACTATAATACTACAACTTATATGTATATTACAATTATTTATTCAACGCTAATAAGAACCGGCGTCTAACAAGACACGAATGAACATAGACAAAATGACAAAGACCACTTATGATATTGGGTATTATAAGTAGAAACTGGGGATAGACTTTTGGTGATGGTTATGATTGATATAGGTGGGTTCAAGATTTGTTTTTGATAATGGTAAATCAAAAAAATTCGGATGTCTCCGTATTAAGTATTTCCAACAGATCCCAGATAATGTAAACAAATTCTTGGGAAACATATAGCATATATATGCAGTAGTAGTAAATTTTGCAAAATGAGTAATTTACATTGACACGAATTTTATTATCTGTGTTGAATGTTTACAATCAGTTAATTGCTCTGTGGGTGCTGTGTATACAAAATATAAATAATAAAATATTTAAAAATATATATAAATCAATAAAAAATAGACACGATAGATTAAGAAGAAGAAGAGTTCATCAAGCAATTCCTATAGCAAATTCCAATACATTAAATGTGTTCTTTCATACGTTAACCTATCTTAGCCAGGATACGTTCATATTTTATTATAAGAAATATAAAGTCAATAATCACCTTTTATAATGGAAAATAAGTATCGAAAATTTTTATTAAATAGGATGTCTTCTAATCAAAATATTATCGATTATATAGAAAACAGTATAATTATGGAAGATGAAATGGCAAAACATTCATTTCATAAAATTTTAGTAAGTACACGTATTACTCCATTAAACTTTTACCCAATCTTTGCTCAGTGCGACTGTAGACAAATAATCCTTAATGTAATCGAATTTTCAACCTAATCTCATTCAGAGACGAGTCATTTAGGGCATGTTATAGTACTGCAGTTGAATTATTTATAAACTTTATTGCACAAAGTGCAAACGACAGGTTTAATACTTTATCTACCAGCCAATCTTTCAATGCTCAAACACGTGCACTGTCTATTCCATCATTCTCATAGTGGGATGAAGCTAAAGCTGACACTTGCAGAGAATGATCAGATGCAGCATTAATGACTTAACATGCTCTCTGAGGCACAGGGCTTAACTCACCACCACATTCTCTAATTCAGGAAAATACTGAAAATTTAACAAATTATAAAAACTCAATATACATATTAATTAAAGACTTGAACCCATGACATCATTGTCTGTACCAGCACAATTCTAAGGTACATGTAGTCTACTATATTGCATTGAGTCTGTGTGTTCTAAAAAGCAATATTCTTAAGAGTGAGGCCACAACCCAACCGTGGGATACTAACATATGTAGCATTTTAAAAAAATATATATATAATGCTGTTTTTCAGATATGTAAATGGCAAGATGGTGATATAAAGTTATATGAAACTTTAAACCAGTATTTTGGGACTTCATTTGTTCCTGTTGACTTTGCGGAGACAGATTTAATTACATCATTTTATACCAGCAGTCTGACATTAGTATTAAAGATATTAAAACTCGATTTCATGTTCCCATATTGTCGAAATATGTTCAGTGTGGATATACTTTTCAATGATAAAACTTCCACCGAGTGTTTCAAAGAAAAAGTAACAATTGAGGAAATCATAGCCTATATTGTGAGTCACCGTTTTACTGAACACTGTGAATTGAATTTGAGCAACTTCTGTAGTGACCCAGGTATATTTTTTTCATTTATTTTAATATAGTTTTCTCTTCATATTTGGAATTTAAGAAAATAATTGAAATATAATAATAACTAGAGACATCAATATATACTTATTATATAAAAGAGCTATGTAAATGTAACTCAATACATGGCACTTTACCACATTATTTTTAAAATTATTCCATATACCACTAGCCATTTTTAGGGGTGTTACCTTTGTTGTTCCTGACCCTGTTGAGATATGAGGAAAGTCTGATTGAATTGTCACTAAACTGTTCTCAATTCTGAACACAATATAACATGATAAAATTGGTCTAGCCATTTAGGAGTTCTGTTACATTGAAGTACAGGAGACTTGTATACGTGGATTTATGAAAGTGTGGGATTATGTTCTGTTTCTATATGATACAAACATACAAAATATTTAAATAATATCACTTGAAAAAAATAAGTATTAAGTTAATAACCATAATTAATATGAAGTGATATTATCCAGGACTAAATTATTATATCCAAATATACAGCTTTTTTTATTCACATTTTTATTACATAGTATAAAAACACTTTTTGGGCACAGTTAATTTTGTCATTTGCAGTATTTAAATTTACTCTCCTTTTACACCTCTCAGGTTATTTTGTATATAAAAATTATTATACAAGAAGTATAACATAATATAATAACACATTTTGTACACAGCTCATTTTTTTATTTTCAGTATTAAAGGAGAAGAAACTGAATTTTTATAAATTAGGTCTACTTACTCAATTCAAAATCTTAATGATACGGATGGGGAGGGACACAAAGATTTTGAACCTTAGTTATAATAATATAAGGTAATTGCTTACGATTTATATTTGTATGGATTATAAAGAACCTACATTATAGTACCTAATCACATGCTATAGACTAATTAGTAATCTATCTTACCCTCTTGAACTTTGCCTTTCCCTTTAATATTGTCCTAGATCTAATTAATAAGTTAATGCACCACTCTATTTTAAAGGAAAAATATATACATATGGATGGACTGCCTCATTAGTCTAGTGGTTAGCATGTTCGACTACAGACATGAAGTCCTGGGTCTGCATCCTGGGTCGGGCCAATTCTAAAATCGATATTGAGTTTTCTATTAAGATTTTATCGATATTTGCCCAAAGTTGGGAAAAATTTGGCAGTGTGATCCACCCCCGTGCATGTTAAGTAGGGATGTTAATGGGCTGGTACTTACCTTTTTTTTACGTTTATATATACATATTATAATTGTATTTATTATAATTTGTGAAAGTGTAGGTTATATAATAATTACAATTTACTATACCTGAGGCAAACATAACTGTTTTTTTTTTAAATTGTGGTTTGAAATTCAGCTTTTTGATGAAGGGAAATATCATCAGGAAACCTGCATAACCCTGGAACTATTCTAAAATTTTGTCAATCCGTAGTGGAATTGTGTGATTGGTCTATGCTCTAAAAACATCCTCTTTTTTGGGAGAGGAAACGTTTGCCCAGCTGTGGGAAACTGTGCCATTAATAGGCTACTTACTTTTTTTTATGCAGCATTACTTTAAAATTACGTTCATTTATACAATTAAACAAGTAAAAAAATCTCCGATTTATTTAAAAATGCATTTTAAATATAGTTAATAGCAACAGTCTACTCATTTTGTATTCAACATCTTTTTCAGCCAAGTTCCACTGGACATACTAAATTTTTTCATTAAGGGGGCCCTAATAGGTGTCAATTTAAGTAATAACAATGTAAGTATTAGAGGGCAGTAATAGTATTTGCTCTATTTTGCAACATTTTTATATATTGTAGTAGATGACTCTTAAGTATCAAAAAATAACGAGTCAAACTAACGAAGGTACCAAAAGACCCAGTTGTTTGTATGATTCATTGGAACATTAAGTTAATATCGTTATGCTTCCATGTGGCGAGTGAGCGACATACTCGGCCTTACAAATCGGCGAAAAGAAAAGAGTGGTGTACATTTGTCTCGCTCTTTCCTTAAGGCGGTATCGCGTATGTTGGAGTGAGAGAAGTAACATGTCACTAGTAGAATAAAACAAAACGTGTTTATAATAAGAATGTAGATTTTGTGTATTTGGTTTTTCTTCTTAAAAACAATATTTTTAAACGATTCACGCTTTTGACACTAAAAAATTAAAAACGGTAAAAGATTTTAAAGCTTTTGGGATTACAAAAAATATGAACTCTTCTTAGACTGAATTATGGGGAATTTCAAATAACGTGCTTCAGGCCTGGAGAGTAATACACTTTGCTTCGAATGTTAATTCAATGATTAAATTTATTTTGCAAAAAATTGTACAGAGGAATTGACAATATTTTTTTATATCCTCAGATCCCTTCAATGGCTGAATTGCAGAGGATAAGCAGTAAACTCGAGAAGCTTTGGATTGAAGGCAATCCTCTTTGCGAAGAGATGGATCCAATAGCTTATATAAGACAAATAGCCTTGAAATTCCCACGATTGACTGAATTGGTAAAATTTTGTATTATTATACTAATTATAAAAGCATTTAATTAAATTGAAAGACCTATATAAAGTTGTCAGCTCCTTACTGGTTCATAATTGTTTTATATTATGTTATCATGTCTGTTATATCTAATATACAAAATTCTCGTGTGACGGTGTTAAAAGTTGAAGTCCTTCGAAACGGCTCAACCGATTTTCATGAATCTAAGCGTGCATATCGGCCAGGGTGGGGGAATCATACAACGTCTTTTTTTCGTCTCTTTGAATGATAAGAGTGATCAACCCCTAAATTTTTTTTATGACACAGCACACAAAAACACATACGACCCTTAATTTCCACCCTTTACTAACAACCCCTTTTATTTAAAAAAAAAAGCGAAAATAGTTATTATATGGCAAAGCAACGTTTGCATGGTCAGCTAGTCTATGGTTTAAGAGACTATATTTTTTGTTTCAAAAAGAATTACAATTCACTTATTTGAAACAACACATTACAATGTTTATCAATAATTTACACTACGAGCGCGCGTGCGAGTAGTTTTTAACCGACTTCAAAAAAAGGAGGAGGTTATCACTTCGTCTGTATGTTTTTTTTTTTATGTTTGTTACATCATATCTCCCGACTGGGTGAACCGATCTTGATGATTTTTTTTTTTATGAATGAACACAATTATTTCTTACTTNAATCAGCGGGAGCGGCGGCGTCATTAGCTGAAAACGCCAAGAGGCGCAAATATGAGAGCCTTGCTTTAGAATACATATTTGTGCCTTTTGGCGTGGAGACTTTGGGACCGTGGGGTCCTGAGGCTAAAAGTTTTTTGAAAGAAATCTCATCTCACTTAGTTGATGTCACCCGTGACCCTAAGGCCGGTTGGTACTTCGGACAGCGTATAAGTATCGCTGTCCAAAGAGGTAACGCTGCCAGCCTTATGGGCACCCATCCATTTGCTTCTGATGGCGCATTTTAGTTACTTTTATTTTGTCTGTATTAATGTTAAGGTTTGTAATCATGTTGATGTTTTATTTCTCAGAATTGGATAATCGTAAAGATTCTTTCGCAGTTTTCATTAAAACTCTTTCATTTCACGTTCCATTATAACAAATAAATCCAAAAAATCAAATCAAACTTGGCAGATTGTTATATATTTGTACACTTTCAATGGTGATATTTTTCTTTCCATAGTTAGTTCTTGGTTGGCCTAAAGTGTAAAATCTAAAGTCTAATATGTAAAATTCTCGTGTCTAACACAGTGTTAGAAGTTGAACTCCTACGAAACGGCTCAACCGATTTTCGTGAATCTTAGCTTGCATATCGGTTAGGGTGGGGACATCATCTATTTTTCGTTCCTCTGTGAATGTTAAGCGTGATCAACTCATAAAATTTAATTTTTTTGACAATTTCTTTTATATTTTTTTTTTGATACAGGATACAAAAATACATACAATCCTAAATTTTCACCCCTTTACGATCAACACTTATTTTTTAATAGCGATATCGTTATTATATAAAAGAAAACTCTTACTTTTTATTCTGACTGTAGTACTTTCGTAACACAGGATTGATTTTATACATTCCTATACATATGTCAAACGTGACTGGCAAACGTTCGGTAAGCAACGAGTAAGCGTTCCGTTACTTTATATGTCTCATTTTTACAACTTTTATGTTATCCTAACAATGATTTAATATAAATTTTACAAAATTCTATATAAGATCGAAGTTCGCTGAGAAACAAATTCAGAGCAATGAAAATAATGACAGTTCATATCATATATATATTAGAAAACTTGTCGTATGTCCATAAAAATATTGACACTTTTACGAAAAAAAGTGAATTATATAATTTAAGAAATAAAAATAAAATTGCTGTTAATTCTAGTAGGTTACATAAAATTGACAAGTCATTAAAGGGTAACTGTATACGTTTCTATAACAAACTCCCAGAAGAATTTACAAAGATTTCTATGAGTAAATTTAAATCTTTCATTAAAAGAAATATAATAGAGAAATAATTTTATAATTTGAAGGAATATTTAGTCGACAAATAACCGTGGGAGTGAATGAATTGCTCTATATGTATCTTGATATAGAATAAATTAAAAATATATATTGTTATGATAATGACATAAAGAAACGTACACACGACTGAGTTTGTTGTGGGCTCTTCTCAGATCAGGGCGCGAAGGAACCCTCGTAACTTTAGATTGTAAGTCGTTCTTTAATGTTATCGTCAGTCATTCATTTCAATAATGTATAAAAAAACGATATTTGACGATTCATAAATGCTGTAATAGGCCAACTTCAATAAAGATATTTTGACTTTGACTTTGCTATACACCAAAGATTTTGTTTCATTGAACAGGATGGTGTTCCTTTAAACGAGCACGGTATAATGATGCCTTTTTATAAAAACTACGTGCCGGTACATGATAGACGGATAAAAATGATTGTTGAGAAATTCGTTGCGCTGTATTTCAGTCACTATGACACTCATCGCAAGAGGCTTGATGAGTTCTACGCTCCTTATGCTCATATGACTCTTACTACGGATTTTCCAGGTAACTTTACACATATAATTTATTGCGAGATCAAACATTTTTATTTAAACTCTTGAGCTTTAAAATCGATTCCCCTTATCTTCTTTCAAAAATTAATTTCATCTGTCCGCGAATTAATTCTCACCGTAGGATTAATATGTTTTATATTTCACATTCTAAAACAAGATATTCAGAGAATACATTCATAAGAGTTTTAAACATTACAACATGTTATTTTCTGAATTTGACCCATTTCATCTCTCTCCCACAAAATTCAATATCAATAATAGTCTACTTCATAAAGATTATTATTTTCAACTTTTTGAAGTAGTTTAGATATTATGTTTCACCTTTCTCTTTCTCATGTAATTATTAGAAATTTGTATTATAAGAAACTGTTTTGGTTGTAAGGTATTATCATAAGGTATTTTATTACTTTTTTGTACTATACTGTTTTTTTCCAAAGAAAAAGCTAAAATATAATAAAAAATATAAATGCACATATTAACAGGCGCACTGAAACTTATTTAGATGCATGAGGGTAAAATTTTTACGGATGAAACGCGTGGGTACTTTTAATATTTTCAAACAACATGTGGCATTTTAATTTGTCACATGTCATTTAACAATTTAATATACTATTTTTTATGAAATATAAAATTAAAATATTTTATAAATTCTCTTTTCTAAATTTTGAATTCAAAAACAGGTGGCATTTTTATTTACTATTCCTCATTTGAGATTTCAATAAATTATTTGTATTAATTTTCGACACTTTTCATATTGTAATGATTAATAGTCAGTTCCTGACATATCTTCCTTTTTCCATTCCTCTTAAGTTTCGGAAATCTAAAGTTTTTGATTACTGTAAATATAAAGAAGACGTAAAAGGACATTTTATTATTTAAATTAGTGTAAATAGATATACAAAACTGGTACTTATAAACCAATAAATATTTTGTATTCGAAATTAGTTAAGAGATTTCTATCAAATCATTACCCTCGTCATGTTTAGTATGATATAAAATTGTACATATTCTTCTTCAGAAACACAATTACAAATATTAACCGAACCATATGCGATGCATTCCCGGAATTTCCTTAATCCGATAAAAAGGTCTCAGGTTTTGGAGAAAAACAAAAAGTTTTACAAAAGCAAAGCCTCTATTCTGGGAGTATTGAAACAACTGCCGGATACTGTTCACGATCCCAGCACCTTCAACATCGACGTAATACCACACGACGTCAGTATAACTTTTTAAATAAATTAATAATATATCGTCGTTGTCAAACCAAAGCCTGCTATATTTCGAAGTTATCATTACTACACATAAAATTAGTAATTTATTTCTTTTTTTCGATTAATGAGAAATACATGCACTAACAAAAAATGGCAAATAGCAGATTTTGGTTTGACGACGACGATATTTAAGTTTATTATTCTAGTCGCCCGAATTGGGGTATTTGAAATTCCCATGTGTAAGTTTTAATTTAATAACTTGAGTATTAGAAGAGCTACTTTCCTATTTTTTGAAATCATAAAAGCATTATTAATACACATTTTCCAGTTATTTTTATGGTCGAAAGCGGAAGTTTTTAATTTTTTTTGTTTTTGATAACATTAAAAACACAAAAATTTGATACGCAAGATCTACTACTATTAGCGCGTTTTGTTTTAGTTTGCTAGTGACATGTTATTTCTCTCACTCCAACAAACGTGGTACCGAAAGAGAGAGACAAATATACAACACTGTTTTCGCATTTGTATGACCGCACATGTCGCTTAGTCTGGTTGAGTAGGACATAATTTGAACGAGAGTTAGCCTTTTTTTATACTGAGCCAGTGGATCCCATCAAATGAGAAAAGACGTATTGTTTTAGTTTCAATTATAGCCATTTTTAACCGACTTCAAAAAAGGAGGAGGTTATCAATTCGTCTGTATTTTTTTTTATTTGTTACNAAACACAATTACAAATATTAACCGAACCATATGCGATGCATTCCCGGAATTTCCTTAATCCGATAAAGAGGTCTCAGGTTTTGGAGAAAAACAAAAAGTTTTACAAAAGCAAAGCCTCTATTCTGGGAGTATTGAAACAACTGCCGGATACTGTTCACGATCCCAGCACCTTCAACATCGACGTAATACCACACGACGTTAGTTCTTACTTTTTAGAGCATATTAATATATTTGTAAGTCTGTTTTGAAGGCGGTTCTTTGTTTGTTAAAATGTTTATTTATTTCCATAAATAATTGTAGATGAAAAAGAATCTTATATGACTTGAATTAAGCTAAATTTTTAAAAGACGTTATTATTTTAAAATGTGCTTTAAATGTGAGTGATAAGGTTTCATATTATTTACTCCGCCTCATTTCTTTTCGTTCACACTCTATAATATAGTTTACTGCAGCAGAATACCAATACATAGAATTTGAAGTACATCATACAAAATATAATTTTGAGACACATTTGACGTTTTGTACGTGACAAATGGACGACTTAATAAATGTCCTACTCAACACTATGCATGCGTGAGTACGCTCGTGATGTTCCGATGATTCTGTTTAAAATTTCCATACAAAAGAACTGGGACCTTTTGGTACCCCCGTTAGGGTCTCACGTAATTTTTTTAATGCTTAAGGCCGGAAAGGTTAAAGCGTCGATATTATAGCATTGGTGTTAATATAAATATATAATTTGTAGAATAAAAATCTTACGGTAATCATAGACGGGGTGTACAAAGAAAGGACCCTGTTAGACAAAGAACGGCTCATAAACTTCAGGAGGTCGTTTATATTCCAACAGGAGAGTAAATCTTTTTGTACAAAATATGTGATTGCTGTAGAGGTGTTCACAGCGAGGATGGCTACGCCTGAACTGGTAGACAATAGTTTTAAGGTAAATAAGCTAATTGTTTTAATCGTAAATCTTGTTTTTCTATGGTTTGAACCAAAATATTAATTTTTATTATGTACTCATGTACTTAGAACTTAACCTACCAAGTAATCTCAATTCATACAGAAGTACCACTTTTAAAACATAATTAATCTTTGTATAATACAAATATTTTTTTGTTATCTATAATAATTCTAAATGTATAATAATTGTTTTCAATTATTTTTATATGTTTGTATTTTTACTAACATAGTTTTTAGTCTCGCTAACGATTTGTGAGTCTTGTCACTCAAAATTAATAAATTTATTCATTCAATTATCTATTTAACCGCCTATGTATTTTCTAATTTGTCTGAGTCTGATCTAATGGGAGGCTTCAGTCGTGGCTAGTTACCACCCTACCAGCAAAGACGTACCGCCAAAACAAAAACATTTGTCTTCCGGTACGATGTTGTGTAGAAACCGTAAGGGGTATATCGCCTCTTAACAGATTAGCGCGCTTCCGTCTTAGACTATCATCAATTACAGGTGAGATCACAGTCAAGCGCTAATCTGTCAGCAATAAAAAAAAAATAACAAACTGATCTTGGGTAATATTGTCTCTCTCTGTATCAATAGTTATAAAAATCTATTGCTGTTAGTCTCACTCGAGAGCGGCTGGATTGATTTGGTTGATTTTGGTTTAAAATTTTTTGTGGAAGTCCAGGGAAAGGTGAGTAAAAAGGAAAAATGCTAGGAAAATGGTAAAAACAACAATTCCGCTTTCCCTTAAAAACTATACCTAACCTTCATAACATTTGATGTTCAATTAAATTTAAAACTCGTTCAGAAATCAAATTAAATTTAAAACTGCAATTTTTATTTTCACTTTTGCCGTATTCAATGTCAAACGTTTGACATCCGTCCCGCCATTCAGAATTAAATTTAAAAGAATACTGTCTTTTGTCATTTGTTTCTAATATTTGGCATTGACAACTAACAATTTTTGATCTCAACTATAATATTTTTCGGAATTTTCTTAATAAAGTTGAAAGATTCTACAATTATCTTTTTTATTTATGCCATGGCTGTTAAAATTTATAATAAATTACCCAACCCTCTTATAGACATAAATAATATAAGTAAGTAAGTAAGTAGCAGCCCTTTAACGTCCCACTGCTGGGCACAGGCCTCCTCACTCCGAGGAGCGAGGGTATTTTTGTCACGCTGCTCCACTGCCAATCCGCAGTGGAGCAGCGTGGTGGTTCTATGCTCTAAAAAAACCCTCGCTCCTCGGAGTGAGGAGGTCTGTGAAAAATAATATAAATATATATAAACAAAAATGGCTAATATCTAAATGTTATTAATGTATTAAGGACTACTTAAATGAAAGTCAAAATAAACAAAATAATTCATACGAGACACAGTTTTTAAGCTCATTCATACTGTTTTGATACGTTTCATATAAAAGTGTAATATATTTATTAATGTGAATATTATTTCAAAAATGTAAATACCTGCCAGAAGGATGAAGCAATTATTTCAAAATAATATTCTTTTGTCCTATTATAGATGTTGCACGCCATTGTATGGTATGGTAGATTGTGTGTTGTACCCTTGAGCTTGCAATAAATATATTTGATTTGATTTGATTCATTGATTCTGAGGCAGTACGAAGTACGAAACTAGTAAATTGATAAAATTTAACTTGCAGTCACTGACTGATCCAATCTAGATTCTAATACAGTTAATTACGTCATCTTATACCAAGTGTTTTCAGCATCCAGTGAGAAACTTAAACCAATTGACTCTCATTAATCCCGACTCAG
Organism: Elymnias hypermnestra; assembly: GCA_015832385.1. Taxonomy (NCBI): domain Eukaryota; kingdom Metazoa; phylum Arthropoda; class Insecta; order Lepidoptera; family Nymphalidae; genus Elymnias; species Elymnias hypermnestra. The sequence goes on from JACTOM010000891.1 coordinate 8,736,839, forward strand.
AAGAGAAGAAAACTGTTTGCAGTGTTTTCATACATTTTACACAGCTGAAAAAGTGCGAGGCGGAAGCGTGAGTATTTTTCCACAAGATTTTGCTGCTGCTATGTCTTCGTCAACCCCAGGGTTAAAACCGGGAAATGGTCATGCTAGTAAGTAGCAGCCCACTGCTGGGCACAGGCCTCCTCACTCCAAGAAGCGAGGGTTTTTAGAGCATAGACCCACCACGCTGCTCCACTGCGCATTGGCAGGCATAGTACACAACAAGTGCACTCTCTATTCCTTCACCCTCATAGTCTGATGTGACGGGAAATCGACACGACCCGAGAGAGATCAGGCGCAGGACCGACGGCTTAACGTGCTCTCCGAGGCACGGGGGTGGATCACACCGCTAACTTCCCAACTTCGGGCAAATATTGAGAAAATCTTAATAGAAAACTCAAAATTGATTTTTGAATTTTGCCCGACCCGGGTCTCGAACCCAGGACCTTATGTCTGTAGTCGAACATGCTAACCACTAGACCAATGAGGCAGTTTTATTATTAGAGGCGCCACTTTTACCTCTCATGACTATAGCGGTTGTTATTTAGAGAGAAAAAAGAATCCCGTTTAATTAAGCATTTTACGCCAAAGTCGTTTCCTACGAAGATTGTCAAGGATCGTTTTAACAATTGGAATTTTGAACATGACATTTTTGCGAGTTTTTCTACGTTAATAAAATTTCGGAAGAATAACAAAAATGGAAAAAATCTGTTTTTTTTACTTTTATTTCGCTGGGAAATGCTGTGGATCCCGATTAAAAAAAAAGTATTTTGATAACGAATGTTACTCTAGAAGTGAAATTTCTTAGGCGCATGAATGTAAAATTTTTACGGATAAAACGCGTGATTAGCATCACGAAGATGTCATTTAATATACTATTTTTCATAAAATGAGAATATTGCAAAAATTCTCTTTTCTAAAGTTTATATTCAAAAACAAATTTATTTAATAAGTTCTAATATTGACATAAACACGTGCCGTATTAATTTTCGACAACTAAAATATTTCAATGACAATTAAATTCCATAAATCTCCAAAATCTAAAGTTTTAGATTTGTATAAATATAAACGAGACTTAAAAATTAGTTAAAAAATTCTTTATTGCAATTCAATGCCTAATGTGGCGTACAATATTCAGTGTTATAAAACCAAAATTTAAATCTATACACATTAAAATAATTTACAACATAAATGTATATAAAACTTAAGAGTATTATGGATTTGTACATACAAATTAAAATTATAATTAGAATAGTTAAAATAATGTCGAAAATATATTGGCACTTTCGTACATTCTGAGGTAACTTATATATTTTAATAGCCATAACCCAGATGTTTTTATTAAAAAATGTGGTTAGTTTGAAAAAGAAGTTTCACTTCTGGCATGTGCACTTTGTACGCACGCGCTTTAATTTTTTTTATATTATTACTCACTTAACCCTTAATAGGGCAACAGGAATATTATTCCCACGTTATATTTTACGTTGTAAACGGTCAATTGATCTTATGTTCCCATAAAATGTTAGTCAGTTAATAGATAGATAGAAAATATATTATTTTCTGTAGTTTATAGGCCTGCATCCTTGTTTTAGAATGAAAGCAAAAACAAAAACAATGTGTCTCAATGTCAATGTTTGATTTTCCGTCAACTATAGAGGCTTTTTTAATTTAAATAGATTTTTCTTTCGTTTCAGTGTTTTATTTACTTCAATTATCTCTGACTACATTCATCTAGGTCTGACTTATTAAACCCACATCAGGATCTATGAAATATATTTGGCACTAGCAACACCTAAATACTTACTGACAAAATCCTAGACATATACGTGCCCCTAATTTTTTTCAAAAATACACAGTTTAGCCATGCCCTGTTAAAGGTTAAATATTCATGTTTTATTTCCAAAGAATGTTTTAAATAATAACAATTTATGGAATTACTGTTATGTATCTGTGAACTTTGTGGTTAATCTGTAATAGTGCGTCTCCAAAACATAACTGCCGAAAATTTATATAAGGAAATAATAGTAGGAATTAAGTAAACCAATAAGTTAATTTAATATTTATTTTTCAGGCGTCTCAAAAGGCACTGTTGGGATATAAAACAAGCGCTCATATCATTTGCAACAGATTTTAAAAATGACAAAATCAGCTCTGAAATGTTTATGGAAGACGATTTCTCAGACGTTTCGTCAATTTTAGAGGATGAAATTGACTAATTATATTTTAATGTAGTATAATTTGTTTTATTACTTTAATATCCAATTCAAACTATAATATGTATGAAGAAATTTGAATAATAGTCTCACAAACAATGAGTTAGGTAGAACTTTCACTTTCATTTTCATAATTATATTCTAGTCGCAAAAATAAATGTCTAAAACAGATAAATACTATTCACACTCTTAGACTACACTAGCGCCATTGAATATGGCTGCTGTGTGCTCTGGCGAATGTAGAAAATTGTATTTCTAATATGTCTAGAGTCTGGACTGGTAGGAGGCCGTGGCAAGTTACCACTCTACCAGCAAGGACGTACCGCCAAATAAAGAAAGTTGTGTTCCGGTATAATGCTGTGTAGAAACCATAAGAGATATATCGCCTCTTACTAGATTAACGCGCTTCCATCAGGTGAGACCACAGTCAAGCGCTAACCTGTCAGTAATAAAAAAAAGTTTATGTACAGAGTCCATTGGCTTCTACTATTTTATATATTTAATCTGTGGAGAAACAGAAGGTATATTTCTGTTTACACGAATATCAGAATATCATATTATATCATAATTACAGAATATCATTTCAGCACAGCTCGCGTAACCATATTTATTATATGGAAATGTCATAATTGATCTTTGCTTTTTAATATATTGAAAAAAATCAATCGAATTTATTTTTCGGACAGTAGACGCCTAAGCCTTCGCAGGTTTTTAAATATAAAAAGGGGCTTTTGACGTGAATGTGTCTTTTAAATTGCATCCATACGGGGAAATTGTAAAAAAAGGAACGATAATAAAATCGGGCTATACCTACTGTTTGGTGTTGTAGCTACATGGCTATCGCCACCATCCGGAATAGCTAAAGCTGTAAACATAGCTCGCGGAGGAGGGGGGAGCCCCGCCATTTTAAGCTATTCACGTACACCGATGTGTGCATAAAACATCCACGACCCATTTTCAATATAAATTACTGTGAAATACCTTCCACTGACTACCTCTATGCAATTTAAGATTTAGCAAGAAAAGCTGAGTAACATTTAAAAAGTACAAATTGATTTGACCTGTATATAAAGTAATCTATAAATATAATGGATCCCCTAGAATTCTCTTAGAACTCTCATACAAGCAATTGAACAAAAATTGAGTATTGAAAGTAGTAATATCTGTAATGAGTTTATAAAGTTTATGTTTAAAGTACGTCTTCGAAGCGTACTAGATGGAGCTAATATAAACAGGTTAGGGGTGTTGATAAAATCGATGTTGACATCCAACTAAAGATATTCTTATAAATTAAAAGAACACTAGGTACATAATACGTTTTTTTATCCATAACAACTCAAAATAGTGGCAATATTTAAGATAAGCATGACAATGACCTATGAAATGTCGAACGTGACTGATACTGGTCAGTCACGTTCGACATCCGAGGTAGTAGATCTCCCTCGGGCAATTCGTATTCATTTCCAGAAAAACTTTTTGTTTGGCTGAAATCATCAGAAAGTCTCCTATCATACATATCTCTGCATTCTTCTTTTTTCTTTCTAACAGCTTCTTTCACGATTACTTTCACCCTTTTGTATTCCGTTCTTGCCTTTTTTTACTTCATCATTCATTGCCTTTTGCATTCGTTGGTTAGCTTTTGTAGCCACTCAAATTTTTCAAATATTATTCTCTAACACCCTCTTCTTGCAATCTCTCCACTTTTATTCGTTCAAGAATGCTCGAGGTTTCCTTTTTTCTATGCCACCACCGATTAAAAAGACGACCTATTCGGGCAACAACCAGGTAGTGGTCAGTATCGATATAGCTCCCGCGGTATACTAGAGCTTTTTTCTACTTTCTTCTTCAGTTTTCCGTCCACAACTACAAAATCAATCGTATTTCTAGCATAAAAAGAAGTGATTATATTAATTGTTTTTATTGCGTCTGCGTTAATAGGCCCCATTTATGCCGCCAGGAACCAACCCACAGTGCGATTTAGAAAAATGTATTTTATGTAAAAACTATCGGTAGTTTAAAACTAACTTGGGTCCTTGGGAGCATGAGGCCTAGATACAATCCTTTATAAAAAAAATTATGGGCAAAACGAGATCTAGTTGAAATTGTAAAAATAATACAGCGCCATCTATCGGCAGCGCAACTAATAATAAGAGGCGCCAACTGCAGTTCGTTTGCCACCTAATTGAAACTAGAGTCGCGCATCAATATACTGATATAGGTATTTTCTGTGATGTATAAGTAGTACCTTCATATAAGCTATATACCCTGTGGATTACGATTATATTATCTATATCTAGCTTTCAACATAAACCATAGATAATACCTATGTAGAATGTACTGGTCAATGGTCATAAACATTATACACTTAACAGAGAAAACAATTACTTTTGTCAATATTAAACGGGCGAAGTTATTTATTAATATTTAGATTGATATGTCAAATAGTTCTTTAGGACAAGGTGCTAATATGCCAACACTCGGATCATTAAATTCGCAAGGTATCCAATATGTGAATAATCCACTTCAAAGCCCCCAAATACAGTCTGCTTCACTGCAGGGCTCACCTTCACAACACAGCCCGATGGGCACCCAGCCTCAAGTTGGCGCCAAAGTCAATCAAGGTGGTGGAGACCAGGCTACACAGGTAATATTTTGCATTTATTTAGTATTTTCTTGGCGTCTAAAGGAACTAAAGTTTTGGGCCGCCTTGCTATCTTTGCAGAGCAAAAAATTTCAATTATATACATAAAATCATTTTGCTCATAAAACAGTTTAGTGCTGGGAGTTTACTCATGCTTATATTCAATTTAGTATTAATGTACATATATTATGATAAGTATTAGTAAATACTAATGATTTACATAGTATATAGTGATAAATTAAATTTTTCATTTCTGCAAGTAATATTTAAATGTTACATAACCATGTATGTCTTTTGAACTTCAGTGCAGTAAATATGTGCTGATAATGTAATAATAGGGCTTGTGCCCCATTGTGACACTATATACTATAAGATATAAGTAATCAAATGGTAAACTTCCACACTTCCATCTAAGAGTCCATCTAGGAAATTTTCAATCAGTAGATGAATAAATTGTCCAAACCACTAAGGGAGTTTCGAAAGTAGTGTTTTAGACGTAAAACATCTATAGTGAGACTGATGCCTGCAATGGTGTAGCATTGCCTTAGTGCCTCTTCATTCATTGATTCTCCATCTCTCACTGCACCTACCTATAGTCTATACAGTGTTTTGTTTATTATGGTACACAAACCCTTGTCTTATGTTAAAATTTTGATATTTCACAACATTCAGTTTTTTTTCTCAATTCAATTTGTAAATTGAACTCCTGTTGAATATTTTACAGGGTCTCACAAGACCTAGGTTACAAGAACTTGTTAGAGAGGTGGATCCTTCAGTACAATTAGATGATGATGTAGAGGAAACATTACTTCAATTAGCAGATGATTTTATTGACACAGTCCTCACGTCAGCCTGTACACTGGCCAAACATAGACATGCATCAAATGTTGAATTACGAGATGTCCAGATATATTTAGGTGAGAAACATAACTTTTTGTTTCAGAAACTGTTTGAATGTATTAATGGCCAATATATACAAATGGTCAGCTTACATTAGAAATATCTTTTTAATGTTGATGATTGTGTCATTTGTCATTTTTAAATTTGTTATTAAAATGCATTGGTTAAAGATTTATATCACTAATACAAAAGGTAGTACTGACAATATTAAGTAATGTGTCTTTGAAATATTACTCTTTTACATAGTTAGGAAAATGTGAATGCTTATTATTTTATCAAAAATTTTCATAAACAATATAGTATTGTAATTAAAGTTTCATGAAGGTAAGATCACTAGTAATTGCCCATGTACCACCAAACCACATTTTAAGGATAATTCCATATTAATTTGATCACCATCAAACTGGTCTAGTCATTGAATTATGCATCCTCCAATTTTTGAGTATTTTAGAATGGCAGCCAGCATCTTAAGTGATGCATTGTAAGAGTGTTATTCATTATTTCATATTATTTTGTTTAGTAATTAGTTAAAATATTAAGTAATTTAAGTTTAAATATTAGCACCTTAGTGATCTTGTTAATAGTAATAGCTTTGATTTTCTATTAGTTAAATTAATGCAATATTTTAAATATGAAAAAAATTTAGTCATCATCTGGGGTGGTCCACTACTAAATCTGTAATTTTATAAAAATGGTTTATATAAACTTCTATAAAGTTCACAAAAAGAAATTTAATTTGGACGAATATTAAGACCAAGGAATAAAACAAATTAAATCTGCGTCCTGAATTGTTCTTCTACTGGTGCTTTTACGTTAGTATAAAAAAATCCATTATACCAGTTACCTGTTAACAATAGTAACCTCCTTTGGTTAAGCTTTTACAGGTCAGTATCTCTTTTTATGTCCCTACATATGTATCCATTTAGATTTAGAAGGAAGGGGAATTCATATATGTAAATAATTTCAGAACGTCAATGGAATATGTGGTTTCCTGGATTTGGTAATGAGGAATTACGACCATACAAACGTGCAGCAGTCACAGAGGCGCATAAACAGAGAATGGCGCTTATTAGGAAAACTATTAAAAAATATTAACCTATAAAGGCTTTAAACTTTCAATAGCACTGTATAATTTCACAAAATAAAATTCATTATTTTAATAATTAAAATAAAAACTGTATTAATACCCCTATTCACAAGTTTTTCTCTAGACTATAGAAATAAGTGAATCAATGTTTGAAAATTTTCAACAAGATGTAGAGTGAATGAAAACTTAAAAATCCATTAGATAGGATTAAAAAAACACAATATAAAGGTTAGTAACAGCTCATTAATATTCCACTGCAGGGCACAGGCTGCCTCACTGGGGATGGAGCACTCTACCAACCTCACAACTTAAAGTATATACCCAGAACTTCGAAACAAAAAAACTCCAGTGTTGATTTTTAAACTCACCAGACTCAAGTCCGTAACAGAACAAGCTGTCAACTCGGCAATCTCTTATAATATACTAATTGAACCTGCTACTTTGTCTGCATGGAATGTTTTTTGGGTGACCTTTTCTTTAAATTTGGTAAATTGTTTTACCAATAAGGAACACACGTTTAGCCCCCTCGCAGATAAATATCGTAAAATCCGTTTTTAGCTGACCTCTACTCAGCAAAAGGAATATTCCTACCAAATTTCAAGTCTCTACGTCTTATCGTTCCAGAGAAATCGTGATGAGTCAATAGATTAGAAGAATTACATTATAAGTACATATTGAAATGAAACAATATTATGTCTAATCACACTATTTATTTTAAAACTAAGACAAAAGTAAACATTAAGTACATAAAATAAGATCACATATAAATCACTCATTATAAATTAAGTAAATCATTGAACAAAATAAGCCCATTATCGCATGTCACATACATTTTCATAATTGCAAAGCTTTTTTGGAATGTAACAATTTACATTAAGCCATTTCCAATTTGTAATACTAAAGATTGCTTATAATTCACATCTATAAATTTTCTTATATCCATACATTTAGTTAACAATGAAAACCTAATTTAGATATATTTACTTGGTATTGAATGACAATGCCGTCATGCTTGGTTACATTTGAGTAAAGTCGGTTTTCGTCAACTAAGGCAGCAAGTACATTTAATTGAATACATGTTAATTTATTATTTGATATAACATTATTGATAATAATTTATACAATTATATAATTCATACAATATTTTATAATAACAGTAATACGACCATAGACTACAATATAAATAATAAAAACAATAGACAATAACCGGAAGTCATCAATTTTTGGCGGGAAAGATAATCCATGACTTGTCATCACAAAATAAAATTGTAAATAGACTTGATAATTCTTGTGAAATATAAAAATAATTTGTGAAACAAAACGCCCAGAGGAAGTAAGTGCAAATGAAGTTTGTTTATTTTAAATAATGTAAGAAATTACCTTGTCAGCAATTTTATTTATGTAGTCAATAAACATAAATGTTTATACGAGTCTTATTTAGTTCAAGTTCATTGTACATTCAAATTAGGTGGTATAACAAGAGAGTGAAAAGTTCTAAAGCCTTTTCGTTAAGATGTGTAGACACTACTATAATCAGTACATCTATTATATCATACTTCATGTTCACTTCTCAACATAAGATTCTATTGAAAAAAACTTAATTAAACAAAAAGAAGTTTTAGGAATTCGAACTAAAATATGGATATAAGATTTATACAAGCTACACAAAATGTAGCATTTTCTAAAATAGATATGATTAATACAACTTCACTGACCTGTGAGTCACAAATGACTCCTAGAATTATTGCAATAAGTTCATGTAGTTTCAAATTATGAAAGTAAAAATGGAAAACTACTTTTTATATGGATAAAAAATATTTTTATACTTATAAATGCAAAAGTTTGTTTGAAATTTTGTTATATATGTTATGTAATTATTAACTTGTATATTGAAAGTTTTCGTATTCAATAACAAAGTCTACAAAGTAACCGTTAATAGTTTAAGTAACAACATATTTTATTATACAATATCAGTACTAATAATACTGGCAGAGACCAAACCTTTTGAGGAACTATTAAAACATTTTAAAGACAATATCAAAGTGAACAGGAAATTCAAAGCAAACCTGTTGAACAATAGTGCAAGGTTTGATTCACTGGGTGGTTTTTAAAAGATTATTATTAATTTGTCTATAAATCATTAAGAAAATCATGTACATTTTTAATTAATAAATTAGTCTTTAATATTGAACAGAAACGAAGCCCCTAAACATACTAACCCCTAAGTGTCATTAGCCCCATAAATATTTCTCAATGTCGAATTATTGTTTAATGCAATGGAATCTATTATCAGGACAGAGAAGTTAATAATTGTCATGGTTTATCCTTCTACAACATCAATAAACTAATATCTATATTTATCTAATTAAAAGATAAACTGCTGGTATGCTCAGTTTTAAAGCGACATTTATATATTTCTTCTATACATAGGCATATACATGATAATCATGTAAAAAACATCAAATAATACTTGAAAAAAATTTAATTTTTTATCAATATAAAATATAGTAAAAAAAAAATTAAAAAAAGCGAGGTTCCACCGAGATTTGAACTCGGATCGCTGGATTCAAAGTCCAGAGTGCTAACCATTACACCATGGAACCTACAAGCGGAAATCTGAAATTTTAGTAGTAATACTAATATACAATATTAAATTCTCTTGTAATAAAAAAAAACAAGAATGCAAGAACGACCTAACTTTTTATATATAAAAAAACCGGACTTTTTATATTGTATGGTCTTCTCTCCATTATGTGACATAACTATTTATGACGCATATATATATATATATATATATATATACACACTAGCTGAACCCGTGACTTCGTCTGCGTGTAATTTTTTTGGAAGCAATTTCATTAATTTAGGCAAAATGTTTTACAAATAAGAAACATGACTTATACTCGGCAAAAGGAATATTCTTACCAAATTTCAAGTCTCTACTCCTTATGGTTTCAGACATATTATGATAAGTCATTATCATATATATGCATATCTTTCGGTGATTATTATAGATTTTTTTTGTTCTTAATAGATTTTCAAGTTATGTTTGTAATGATTAAGTTAAAGCTCCTAATTAATCTTCCTTTGTACCTATACAACATGTTATAAAGTACTCTCCCATGTTAAGTGCCTCTGGAAGAGATCTCTTTTTAGAGATAATTAGTCCTATGTACACCCAATATCTTTGAACTGTTTTATTTGTTTTGGTGCATAAATAAACAAATTGTTATATCAATGTATCGACAAGTAAGCAAACAAGTAAGTAAGGTAACTGGCTGGCTATTGACGTCCCACTGCTGGGCACAGTCCTCATTCATAAGACAGAGGATTTTGGAATGAAAAGTCAAGCACCTAAGTTTCATATTATAAAAAGAAATTTAATAGTGCCTGTTCATGATTCGAAATGGCGATTCGCCACTAGGCCATCATGGCTTTTAACGTAGTACCCCGTAAAATATCACTTTAAGATAATGCCGCTAAACTCAATGTGTTTAAGAACAAAATGTAAATATAATTCAACACATTATAAAATTAAACAGCCATTTACCGAAAAAACAAATTAAAAAAAACTCTTTATTAGCTAGACTATAATGCAACAGAAAATAATTTAATCTAATTACCATAGGTCGGACTAGGTAGTTTGATTTAAGGATGTTGACGTGAAACGTAGAGTATAATATAGATATCCCTCTAAAATACCGGAACTTCATATTTATTGTGATATTTTTTCCGGAATTTTGAAATCAGCATAAATCTGTGTTTAAGGTGAAAAACGTATTAATAATATCAATTTACAGTGCCATTAAAAATAATTGTGTATTGTATTTATAATAAACGATTTAGTTAGCCTGTCTGTATGTTTATTAATTCACTTTATTCCATAGTTGAAATCCCTAACCTTTCCTGTACTTCCCGCACGTTATGGATCAAATGACATGTCCATATTATAATATCTTGACGCAAGTATATAAAATCAATCTACCTACACCGACCTATGCTAATTACACCCACATACAAACAGGTACACGCACACACACAAACACTCATATACTCTAAGATTAATTTTAATTTAGGAATTCATTTTTTATTTTTGTTTTAATTTTGAAGACTAGGCGTATAATATATTGTAAAACTGGGAAGACAATGACCCTAAGTCACGGGCTTACCTACTTTAGGGGTCCAATGTATTTTAATTATGTACTTTTCTTTTTTTATGCCCAAATAAATAAAGTTATTATTATAGATCAGGAGGTTATATATATATATTTGGGCATTTCTAAGAAGTTTTATTGATGAACGATATAATCTATATAAATAAAACATGAATGTACGTTTGTAGTTTCAAATTAATAGCTTATCACTTAATGCCTATGAAAGTATATATGGTACTTATATCCAAAGTTTATTGTATTTTTGTGTGTCTGTTTGTTCCGGCTAATTTTGGAAACGATTGTATCGATCTTGACGGTGCTTTCGTTGGCAGATATGTAATGACGAGTAAATTAGTCTACTTTAATTTTGGTAATAGCTCGTCTTTATTATAATTTTTGATAAATAGTTTATTTATATATTTGATTTGAAAAATCGTTAAAGCTATTTAGAAGATAGGCCGTTCTTGCTCTGCAAAGTCGCAATTATTTTAATTATGTATTTTTTGTGTAATAGTTAGCACTTTGCACCTAATAAAATATACATTTTTACATAAATATAATGGTAACAGGGTTACAAAATTTAGTTTTTCCGCTTAGTAAGTAGGAAACTAGCCACTACCGAAGCCACTAGCCTCGGACAAATACGAAACGAATTTCCTCAATTTGAATCGAGAATGAACCTAACTTGCTGAAGCGAAGTGCTATTTAAAGTCATACGTTTTAAATATGATACTATAACTAAAGCATATGTAGATAAAGATTGTAAAGTCAAAATACTTAAAAAAAATTAAGCCTAAATCAATTTTGCTTTCACTAATCTAATACAATACGTTCTTATAGAATTGTTTGCATAGAAATTTAATTTAATTTAAACAAATTGTGTTATATTGCTTTTGGAAAGTTCTAAAGCTGAAATATACTTTTTACTGCGCACAAGCGGTTTCGTTTTTCTCAGGGATGTAGAGGTGGTCAGAGGGATCCAGCTTCTGCCATTGTAAATACTTCGACTTAATCGTCACGGGCTCCTGAAATAAATAAAAAAAAATTATAAAACCCAAAAATATGAAAGGGATTTCCTACGGTTTCAATAATAGAAAGTCATACTTGAAGAAGNAGTAAGAAATAGTGTGATAAGAGAACGTTGTGGTATAAAAGAAGACGTAGTGACTAAAATTGAGAAAGGTATACTTAGACGGTTTGGGCATGTAGAGAGAATGAATGAAAGGAGACTGACAAAAAGGATTTATGAGTCACGAGTGAATGCGAAAGTTGGAAGGGGAAGACCAAGGCGAATGTTCCTGGACCAAATCCAGGACATTTTAAATAACAGCCAGGTCAAGAGTACTCTAAACCGACGCACTTGTATGAAAGGTTTAATTCGAATGAAAGAAGCGAAGGAGATATGCAAGGATCGTGGCAAGTGGAAGGATGTTGTCTCTGTCTACCCCTATGGGAATGAGGCGTGATGCTATGTATGTATGTATTAGCATTTATTACGCTTCATCATGTAAGTTCAGCTAACTGAAACGACAATTTCATAAAATATCCAGCACTGAAACACAAAATTGAAAACAGCTCACATATATGCTTATAAAACGTTTTAAAAGTATTATTTTTTTAAATCAGGATCGATTTTTTTCTGTCCCAATACCAAAGGTGTCATTAGTACTACTATCATCTGTCTCCTAACATCTTGTATAGTAGTTTTCTTATTCGCATATTAATTAATCTTAATGAATTAATAATTATACTTGAAATCCCCATTCTTATAAAGCCTCTTCGTGGGCTTAAAGATATCGAGAGTTGTTTGTTTACGGTAGAGAAAAAAGCGATTTACTATAAATTATTAGAATTAAAATGCGACATTAAAACGTATAAAAAGGGGATTTTAAATCCATAATTAAATGCAACATTATATGTGAATATACAATTGATAAATTAACGGTATCTTTTGTTTTATATTAAATTAATGATATTTAATGATTTATAAGCAATAAATAAACAGTAGTTCACTTCAAGATGGTATATTTTAATTATATTTTTAGCGCTTGACTGATCTAAAATGATAAAGTAAATAATGATACAATCTAAGGTGGAATAACCCTTGCCTGGTAATTTAAGTCTTATGGTTTTTACTCTCATCGTAAAGGAACACCAATTTTTTGCTTGGTAGCATGCCTTTGCTAGTACGCCGGAATAATTGTCAGTATGGCACTGTATGGTGCACCTGTGTGGATCAATGCCGTAACCACAATAAATAAAATTCTGTTACGGCGGGCCCAAAGGGTTATAGCGATCAGAACTATATATATATCAGGAGTGTCATCATCAGACGTACATTAGAATTAGAGTGTGGAAAAGAAAAGAAAAAAAAATATTTGACGATTCAAAAGCCTTGACGCAAAGATGGAACGAGGATCTCGGGTCCCCAGTAGCGGGCGGGGCCATAGTAGGGGCGATCTGCCCTCATATAGACAAATATCTGGGCAGAGAGCACGGATCGCTCTCCTACAGGCTGGTGCTTACCAGTCATGATTGCTTCGGCAAATACCTGTACCAAACTGTCGGCTGTGAGCCATCGACCAGATGTCACGAGTGTGGTGTCTCTACAGACACAGCCCACCACACTGTGGTAAAATGTCGCGCCTGGAGACCTCAGCGACTCACTATGACGTCACTGATCGACACAGACCTGTCACCGGCAAGTATTATAGGAGCAATACTTATCAGTCAGGCCTAGAGAGCGGTTGCCTCCTTTTGCGAGAATGTCATCTTGCTTGGCTTTGGCTCCCCACTCATGGTTGATGGCGGTCCCGCTGGGTTTTAGTGGGTATTGCGAGTGTGTCCTCTCACGGATTCCCACACTCCCGACCCCATTAGTCGAGATTCGTAAATGCAGTTCCCAGCGACAAAAAAAAATATCTTTGTTAGTATGATGACAAGTAGCCACGGTCGAAGCCTCCCACCAGCCCAGACTCAGACATTACAGAATGTAATGTCTTTAATTTACTCTGCCAAGAATCATATCCAGACTTTTTTCTAGCAAAAGTTTAGCGAATACTCGCACCATTGCACCAGCAAGGTCATCAAATTTGTTTTAAATATTTAAAATGAATATAATGGCTTATTCATTCTACTGAAACGAAATGACCCTCAAAGTACGTAGGTATATTGAATGGGGCTTCGAGCGTGTTTATCGTTGATATGGCTTCATTGTCGTCCAATATCGGTTAAATCGTTAAACAGTATTATGAGCAGCGTTTAACGTCTGTACACATTGAATTATACATATATTACGTATACTACAATTGTTTAAATTAAATTCCTTACAAAATTATTAAAGTGTAACTTCTTTAGGCGCATGAGGATACGAATGAAACTCGTGTCACGAAGATGTGCAGCGTTTTTTATGCTAATTCGTTTGAAGAGTAGGTAGTTTTAATATTTACAAATAACACTTGGCATTTTTATTTACAATTCGTCATTTGAGATTTCAATAAATTATTTGTATTAATTTTCGACACTTAATATTTTTTTGACAATTAAATTCCTAACATATTTCACTTTTTCCCTCCCTGTAAGTCTTGGAAATTTATAGTTTTACATCTGTATAAATATAAACAAGACTTAAAAATTAGTTTGCCAAAGAGGTTTCACTTTATTTATTATATACGAGTATATACACTTTATTTATTATATAGCCACTTCCGGAATCGAGTTACGGAATTGTTGAGGGATGCGAGGGTTTCTGACTATAAGCATAAATAGCCATTTATTTTTTCAATTTTAATTTTTTTTTAAACTTTAATTTTTATATACTCTGTAATAATATATAGTTTTATTGTATTTTTAGACTAATTTCATTTTAACTCATGTTGTGGCTACCTTAAAAAGTTGCACACTTCAACAATTTATAGATGTAAGTTTTTTTTTATATTTTTAAGTGTAGTAACTACTGGTGGTCCTTAAATAAATAAATAAATAGAGTTAAATCTAGCTCACAAATGTAGTTTAAAGTAAATTTTCATGTGTAATTGTTTTTATATTTAATTTTGTCTCGCATTGTTTTAGGTCATCATTGGTTGGGGTAAAATTAGTGATCCTAGTTAGGTCATAAGGGTAACGGACCTGAAAAGGTTAAGAACCACTGATTTAGACGCTCGAAGGACATAAGCTACTTTTCATATAAACTTGGACGGTATTTTACAATTCTCACGACATATTGATAACATTGACGTCACGAGAACAAAGTCGATAAGATAAACAATATTCATACGGACACACCTCTTTTTAATTTGCATATTTAATGGTTCTGTTTTTCCTTATCTATATAAAACGTAATTATCTTACAATATTGACTTTTATTCAAGGTTTTAAATCGCATACTATTTTTTAATACCTAGAGGATAACATTCATGTTTGATATCATAGTCTGAGTATTATAATATGATAATAACGGAATGGAATATGATAAATCCATACTATTATTATAAATGCGAGAGTCACTGTCTAGTCAAGAGCAAACTAGAATTTGGTGGTTTGAAGTTAAGTTATTACTTTAATTGTTTTGTTGTCTTTATAATCGCAAATAGAAGCGATTCCATTGTCCCTTTTGTATACAAGGAGTTAAGAGATCGCTACTGAAAACGAAGACAGACGATTGTACCAATGACACGTTTGATAATGTGACCGAAAAATATCGATCCTGATTTTTAAAAAACGGGTGCGGAGGTTTTTCGCACTTTTACTCATTTTAGTCGTTACTTTTACAAGCATATCGGCGCCGGCAGTGTGCGTTCGTTGACCCGGGTTTTTTACATTGTATTTCATAGTTGGTTTTTTAGTAAAGTTATGTATATTTTATGAAACTACAGTTTCATTTAGCTGTACTAACACGATGAAGCTAAAATAATGTTAATAAGACGTTTTAATAATATGTTTTTTTAATCAGGGTAGTTTTTTTGGCGCCTAAACATCAAAGGTGTCATTAGTACTATCGTCTGTCATAGTTTTAGGAAGTGGTCTCCTAATAACTTGTATAAACTTTAAACAATACGAGTTTTTGAAAGATGTCATAATTTTGTTCATAAGTTGTTGCATGGTTGTAGTTGTTAATAATATAACGAGTAACTGATACAGCTTTTGCAATTGTTTATATTGTAAAATAACCGATTTCCTATTAAAAACGGTACTTTACTTAAAACAATGGATTGAATACATAGATAATGGCAATAATTTCAAGATTGTGTCATTTGAAGTAGGCACTCGAATTATACAGATACGTTCATGGGTTAACCTATTTTCACGATTAATGTGATATAATGTGATGGATGAGGTGGTTTGTGCAAAATTTATCTCGTTTTAAATGATTACAGTGTACCATAAAATGGCTACAGAAGAAGAGAAGGAGGATAGTTTATTATCTTTAACACATTACTAATACGTATATAATATTTTGAAACCTCATTAAGATAACACCGTTTAGTACGAACAGTGTCACGATTTGTAAAAGCTAATTTTGAAAAGTAAATCTTGTTTATATTTATACAAATGTAAAACTAGATTTCAGAGACATAGAGGGAGGGAAAGAGGAAGATATGTTAGGAATTAAATTTGCATTAAAATATGAAAAGTGTCGCAAATTAATACAAATAATTTATTGAAATCTTACATGACCAATTAAATTTTGTTTTTGAATTTAAAATTTAGGAAAAAGAATTTATAAAATATTTTTATTTTATGAAAAATAGAATATTAAGTTATTAAACAACGAGTGGCAAATTAAAATGACACACGTCGTTTGTAAATATTAAAACTACGTAATCTTCAAACGAATTAGCAAAAAAACCCGTAAAAATTTTACCCTCATGCGCCTAAAGAAGGATTCTAGCTACTAAATTATAAAACAAAGTAGCACCTGATTCCAGTATTGCTTGCTTAGGTTTTATTTAGCATATGAAATACTGGAAGTAATTGAAACCATTGCGAACGACTTGATGTTTTGCCAAATGCCGTCACACAGCTAAAAGTTAATTGAAAACGTATGAAGCTATTTAAGTATGCAATAATATTATTGAACTTCATCGGGAACTGTTTTTAAACATACTCGATGTTTATAATCCCAGGTCCAATGGAGATGTGCTAGCTGATGCCCATGAACCAAAACGTTGTTTTGCCCTATCACACCATTTTCACTTTTATAAGCTTGGTCTGTATGTATGTAACCATGTAACGGAATCTTTGAGCCCGATTTTTCTTCAGAAGTCTAATTAATTCGAAACTTTGCATACCAATTAAGTGCCCATGACAATGCAATAATTCGTTAACAATGTCCCATTATCCTTGTTAGGGCCACCCGGATTAATATATTCTTTTGATAGATCCTCTATGAGGGAGTGAAAGGGACACAGCTAGTTGGCGATCTGCCGTCTCGGATAGCCGGCAGACTTTATCGAAAGTCTTTTTGCAGGTGGTTTAATTATATAAACAAGACAAGAACTCTAATTAACTAGATCTAACTAGATGAAAAATACTAAATCGTTAATAGTTAAATAAAAACACGCTTTTATAGCAGACCGAACTAAAAACTGGAATATAGTTACAAACAGAATCATGTCTTTCAGAGTGAAAAGCGTGGGGCGCGTTTTCTCCTTTCATAAACAGTTGCCACTAGAATGATTGTACCCTTTAATATGTCAAGCAACCCACGGCTTTCACTCTGAATTCAATATTCTGTTTATAACTTATTATTAAAAAAAATTAGTTTTTAGTTCGATTTGCTATAAAAGCATGTTTTTTTTAAACTATTGTTTATTCAATATAATATACCCAGTGTCCAAGATCCCCTCTAATTTGCATAAGTATTAATACGTAACATCACACAAACTTTCGATTAGCCCTTAATTTGTTTATATTTAAAGAATAAGTTTAAGTACAAAATATAACTAAACTTGTTAAAACAGCGTTAAAATAATACGTGGGCTTATCTACAGCACCACTATCTTGATAAGTACATAGACATCGTCTCATATTACTCATCTTTGTATATATCGTACATAAATAATATGACGGCTATATTTATAACAGGAATCACTGATATTATCGATTGGCTGAATTGAATACAAATTTAATAAATACTAATGACTAAAACATTATTTTCATCATAGATTTCATGCATTGTTTTTTGATAAATATTTACTTATTCAAAGACCTAGCCATCTTTTAAACATCAATTGAGGTTGAGTTTAACTTTGTATTCACAAATATGATACAGGACTTGATATCTCCCGGTTCTTATAATTTTTAACCAATTTATTAATAGGTATTTCGATCACTTCCAAGGATACCTCCTATACTGCGATCATCATTTTTAGCCTGTTTTTCATAAATATTTAGGTTTAGATAACTTCTAAGAATGCTTATGCTCTGAATAAATGATTAATGCAGACAGACATAAAAATTGATTCTAGATAACGTGCTCGTGCAATTAGCCATATAATCATCGAGTTCAAGGTCATATATCGTGATAAAACATTTAAAATTATATGTAGGTAAAATTGATTATAACTTGATAGTATTTTTGTCGATCCTTTTAAGCTGACAAGGTCATGATTAAAAGATTATTTTATGATTGTACTCGTAACTGATATCTATAACACTTTTCGAGAATTAACTACCTGATTTTATAACCCATTGAAGAGTTGTTTGCTCTATGTATGTATATAATAAAACTCTTGAATTTACTGGTTTGATTTGGAAAATTATCAATGAAAATCAATAATAAATGTGACAAAAACAGAGAAAATAAATGCCTTTTAAGAGGTTAAAATCCTAATTTTCTAAGACAAGTGTTTCAAAGAAAAACGATCTATTGCTGTGCTCACGATTTGTTTTGTTAAGTGTCACATTTTAATAGTCATGATATTTAATTAGATCAAAATGAGTAGAATGGAAATTGACCGTTTATACGTAAGCCTCGTCAATATATAACGCAACCGTTACTATTGACATAGTTGTAAAAAAGTTCGTGATCGAATGTGTCTATCTTTTAAGGTTGACTCTAAGGAGATATCTTCTCTCTCTTGTGTAACAAAATTAGGATGGACTGTAATGTAGTGTAGTAGTGCATAAATATCATAAAGTACAAGGAAACAAATGTAGATTTTTACACAAAAGATCTTAACGCAGTATAAAATGCAATTTAAAATTCTACGCCAATTCAAAACCAGTTTCGTGACGAGACTAATCACAATATCAACTTTCTTCAACTGTCATTGACCTTTCGCGGTTACAAAGATCTTTCGTAAAATAAAATTAACTCTACGCAATTTCATGTAACTTTCCAATAAAGGTCAAATGGGGAGAAAACATAATACGTAAATTTTGTAATGTAATAGCGCACACCCGCGTCTTCCCCTGGCATTAATATAAACTTTTAATTAAAACTATTACAAAATTCAAAACAATGTAAAGATTGTTCTTCTTAGTTTTGCTTGAATGGAATATTTCGTTTCCATATGAATTTTATTTGTGAATAAACTGTGCTTGTGTGTGTGCGTCTGTGTTTGTGTCCGCGTGCGTTTGTGTGTATGTAAGTATATCTCTGTGAGCAAAGGTGTTATGTGCAAGTATAAATCACGTTTTCAACACCATAATACAATTTTTTTAAAACTATATTGAAATTTTGAGAAATAGAATATAAAAAATCTTATTGGGTTCAGCACTTGGAAGTTGGTAAATTTTACAATTTACGAACCTCGTCAGATCTCGCTGTAACTTAACCTTGACATAATTTTTGGGAAGCAATTGCGATAATTTATTATTATCATATATATTTTAAAATTAAGAAATCCCAAATCTGTAAAATGATTAGCCAACCCTTGGTGGAGCAAAGTGTTTCTAAGGCACAAAACCTATATCTTATGTAGAGAGCTTTGTACGCCTATAACTTTCCAATCCATAGGTACTTTGTGAAAAAAGAAGTTATCCGCAAATATATTTCAATAAATTACGATTTATAAGACGTGATTAAATTTTACTTTAGTTATATGATATCTATCATGAATCTACAAACAAGAACGTACGTGGTAAACATGTAAAGTGATGGATAGTCTTCCTATGTAGGTGCGTGTTGATGATACCGCTCAACTAGGTACTTCCTGTTTCAATAATTAAACACAATCGTTATAACCGAAGCAAAAAGTGTTATACGCATCCTATATTTTAAATAAAATATGAATATTGCTAATTAATAATAACACATGGTTTGTAATTAGTCGGGCTACAAAGTATATTTAGCGACGCGAGTGTAAAGCCATTTGCATGATTTTATAAGAAATAAATTTTATTCTAGAATTATTTATTTTGACGAAAAAATCAAAGTGAAAAAATGTTTTTTTTAAATTCTACTTTGGGAGCACTCTAGTGTCCCCACAAATAACCCTGTATACAAGGTGTTAGGAGACCGCTTCCGAAAACGAAGACAGACGATTGTTTTGATGACGCCTTTCGATCTATCTTATGAAAAATCAGCTGACGTTCGAGTCAACGAATGAACGGTTTTTCGTACTCTCTACGTACGTACAGCGCCGGACGCGTGCGTTCCTTGATCGGAGCAACAGATTTTGATTTCATGTCTCATTGTTGGTTTTTCTTTTCAGTAAATATGATGGAGCGAAAATAATGCTAATAAAAAGTATTTTGAATCAGGATAGATTTTTTTTCATTCTAACTCTCTATATAAGTTCTTATTAAAGTTTACAATCAAAAATAATAATATTACTATGCTATTTCTGAAAATTTCATGGTAGTAGTAGTAAATGAACTTTTAAATAGATTCATCGCAATCTGATAAATAACTTAGGAGCACGTCGAAGAAATAAACTTATAGTATTATATAATAGAATGCTCTGTCTTTTTAAGCATTCAGCATACGAATATTTGGACTTATTTTGTTGTCAGTCATCACTATTTGTTTAAAAAATATTGGAAAATAATTTACACAACTAATAGGCAATTTCAAACATGTAGAAAATTCTCATTTGTACACTTCCTCAATGATTCTAAAATAAATGGGGTTTTTCCCAAAGCGATGGTGATTTCAATCATTAACTCAGCACTTTGTCATGTTTTTACTATCCGCAAACAAATTATTTTCCTCTCAATACTGCAGTTAAACATGATTTTCACGAATATTTAAGATATGAATATTACGTGTTTTTTAATACTTTGATCTTATTTATTAATTACCACAGTCTTCGAAAGGTTCGATATAGTTTAGAAAAAAAAATTAAAAATAATTTTTTGTGTATATTTTTTTAGGTTTTTTTCTAAATTATATTGCGACGTTTCGTTAGAGTACTATTGCTTTCTACCACACACACCAGAAACCTTTCAGATTTATAACAAAAAATACTAGTTGTCCCGGCAAATGTTTGGCCAAATATTTTTTTAAGTGTATATTTTGGTGGGTGCAAATTTAGGCTTGTATGTATTTTATGATGCTGTATCAAAATAATAATTATCCAGTCCAGCCGCAACATTTGAGGTATGAAAAATACATGTTGACCGATTCTCAGAGAGTCCCACGAGAATCGATCGAGCCATTTCGGAGAAGTTTGCCAACAAACACCGCGACATGGCACTTTTTTGCAAAGCATGATGTTAATGGACCACCCCCAAAAACGAAGACTGACGAATCTTTGATGATGGGCAGAAAAAAGTCGATCCTGATACAAAAAAATCATATTTTTAAACATTTCATTAGCGTTATCTAAGCTCCTTTTACATATAGCTGCCCGTTCGTCTCATCATCAGAGGTATCATTGGTACTATCGTCGGTCTTCCTATTCGGGACCGGTCTCCTAAAACCTTGTATATCAAATATTTTAATGTTACATTCACATAATTTGTTTTAGCAATAACCGTTCCATAATTTCGAACTAAAGAGGTACCAATCGGAAATATAATTCAACGGTACCATACGCATCCAAAGTTTGATTACAATTTTCTTTGTAAATACGGCCTCTAATAGTCAGAAAAGTTATATGTTTTTCTATATGAAAATTATAACTGTGTTCGTTAAAACACTGGAAATTCCTAGAACATCAAACGATACTGCAGTGGAATTTGACCCACGTAACCTCGCTGAAGAAATTTAAACAATGGAATACAGCCTTGAAGTTTTTATTTAGTATTTCAAGTCAAGAAATATTTATTATAAAATTAAACTACCATGATTTCGAAAGAAGACTTATTGCTCAATTACACTAACGTCCCCTAAGTGTTATGTGTCCCCTAAGTACATTTGATTTGGTTGCTATAATATGCTTGTAACATTACATACTTTAATAATTATGTTATTGCCTAGCCATGGCTTTATTCAAGAATAAGTCAGAGTTAAAAAAAAATTATATCCTCCTAAATCTAGTTAATTTACTACGATTTATATATATTTTTTATTAGATAAGGAATAAAGCATATTTTATAAAATAGTTCTGACAGAATGTTATGTTTTATAGATTTATAAATGACTATACAATAAAAATTTATTTATTTATCAGATATATAGAATCTGAACTAAGAAAAACGGTTAAAATATGAGTTGAAAAAAAAACAGGTAATTTATGGCAAATAGTAAAAGAACTTGGGGACAGAAGCATGCACTATGGGATCAAAAATATCCAAGTTCGTATATAAGAATCAGTTTAAGACTTAATTTTATCTATATTCTATTACACAATGCGCCTCTGTTTGGTTACAAATTAAAATAAAATCAGATTACCTTTGCCATAAGCTTTCCATTGTNCCTGGACCAAATCCAGGACATTTTAAATAACGGCCAGGTCAAGAGTACTCTAAACCGACGAACTTGTATGAAAGATTTAATGAGATTGAAAGAAGCGAAGGAGATATGCAAGGATCGTGGCAAGTGGAAGGATGTTGTCTCTGCCTGCCCCTATGGGAACAAGGCGTGATGCTATGTATGTATGTATGTATGTATGTATTTCGAAAGAAGACTTATTGCTCAATTACACTAACGTCCCCTAAGTACATTTGATTTGGTTGCTATAATATGCTTGTAACATTTATATACTTTAATAATGCCTAGCCATGGCCTTATTCAAAAACAAGTTAAAGAGTTAAAAAATAGTTATATCCTCCTAAATCTAGTTATTTTACCATATTAGATAAAAAATAAATCATATTTTATAAAATAGTTCTGATGACAGAATGTTATGTTTCATAGATTTATAAATTACTATACAATTAAAATTTACTTATTTATCAGATAGCTAAATCAACAACAATTACGGAACAAGAAACATATGATTAAAGAATTATAAACTAAGAAAAACGGTTAAAATATGAGTTGAAAAAAAAAACACAGGTAATTTATGGCAAATAGTAAAAGAACTTGGGGACGGAGCATGCACCTTGGGATCAAAAATATCCAATTTCGTAAATAAAAATCAGTTTAAGACTTAATTTTATCTATATTCTATTACACAATGCGCCTCTCTTTGGTTACAAATTAAAATAAAATCAGATTACCTTTGCCATAAGCTTTCCATCGTCACCTACAAGATATTCCTCCAGTGCAAAAACCAGAGGAGATGCATTGCCCAAATGGAAAATTCTGGAGGAAGTTCCTCTAGTCACTCTAAACTCTATGGTTTTCGCCATCAATACACTCGTAATCATGTATACCGATCTCTTGCCTTTCAGAGCTGAAAAACAAGTATATTATACGCATAGTTCTTGATACCGTTAACACGTTATTAGTGCAAATTTATGTCGTGAAGGGAACAAGTATGACGTATGTCAAATCACTTACATCCGGTTCCCACAGGAATATGAGGATACACGTTCTTAGTAAGAGGGGAGAGGATAATATATGCTGAAATTCTAATAAATCTGGTGAATATTTTATGCCCTTTCTTCTTTCAGGCTCTAGACTATCTGTGTACCAAATTTCACTTAAATTGGTTCAGTAGTTTTGAAGTGGAAGTTCGACAGACAGAGTTACTTTCGCACTTTTTACATTAAGAAAGATTAAATTATAAGGTTCTGTGCACGGAGATAAGTGAAACGTGAAACTACGCCTACACTACAAAATTGATGCACTGGAATATAATTTTATTTGCTTTAAAATTTTTGCTGATGGTGTGGTAACTAGCCACAGCCGAAGCCTCACACCAATCCAGACAAATTAGAAGATTTTCTAAACATGTTAGGAATCGAACTCGAGACATCTGTTAGAAAAACTAGTACTAGTACCATTGCAATGGTAAGGCTGTGAAATTTATTATCTTTTTATAGCTATAATAGGCTTCAGAAGATTAAAAAAAAACGTTATAAATTTGTACCATAACAATTGATATATTGACAGACAAAAGGATTCCTTTTATCTTATTAAGGTCCTATACTTGTGTCTATAGTACTTGTTAGCAATATCTTAAGTGCTTTATTGTTATAGTAGCTAATAGCATACCTTCATTGTTCTTCACATCCAAGTAAATGTTGTTAACAATATCCTTGCCTTTAGGAATTTTCGATTGTGAAAAATTAACCATGATCACTCTGACTTTGTTCTTAATTGATTCATCTTGTAATGTTATCTGAATTAGAAATGAATAAAGAATATATGAATTATTATTTTATTTTGTTAATAATTTCTTAGAACTTTTTTTTAATCCATCAAATTGACTATTTTAAATAATAAAACATTCGCCAGGTCATCTAGTAATATGATGAATTTTATTCATGATATATATACTTTTATCAATGCAAAATAATTTGTACAGTGAAAATATTATAGGTTTACTCTTTATGAGTTTCTTTTATGAGTCAATACAAATTCATATACTGACAGGATCAAGTCTAATCCCTTAAAATACTGATATCAAAGAAATGATTCATAAAATGTATAATAAATATCCTTAGCAAGATTACTGAGGAAGGATTGTTTTAAATTATAATATACACAAACAAAATGTAACAAACAATATAAACATACAAAAGGTAAGTATCTATTATCCTACTGATAGACACAGGCCTCCTAAGTCATAAGAATGAGAGTTTTAGAGTGTACATCAACTATACTACTCCACTTTAGGATGGTTCACTCCACATTCACTAGAATGCAGGTGTGCTCACAATGTTTTCTTTCACCAAAAAGCCCATTGATGGATTGGAAAGAACAATCAAGCGCATCAATTTATTTTCATAATGAGAAACATAACAGTGCCCACCCAGGATTCAAACCCATTTTTTCTCTATAAGCGAGTCCACACAGCTACCATAGCTGTTAAATTCACATAAAAAAGGAAAATTTCATAACAATTATTACTAGATGTCATGATTCTACACAGATACAAGCTAATTATATTCCTCATTGCAATGCTAACTACTATTATGAAATTAGTACAATGTCACATATGTTATAATACAAACAATGAGGTGTGATTTCCTGTGTTTTGAATTCAATTTAAATGCTATATATGAAACACTATTACAAAATCAGTTTAAAGAAGGTTTAATAGAATAATTATTTATTCAAATATACTGAAATAAAACGCTGAAGAGAAACAGAGGTCACCTGCCAAACACCTAGATATGACCTTTTTGTAAAGACCTATTGACATTGAGCTTAACTACAGATATAACGCAAAATAGGCAGAAGTGGCGTATTTGTATCAGAAAGGCTGACACTGAACAGGGGAGATGACTAATGAAAGAAAAGGGACACATATTATACACAAGTTATTTTTCTTGC
Organism: Elymnias hypermnestra; assembly: GCA_015832385.1. Classification (NCBI taxonomy): domain Eukaryota; kingdom Metazoa; phylum Arthropoda; class Insecta; order Lepidoptera; family Nymphalidae; genus Elymnias; species Elymnias hypermnestra. The sequence continues at coordinate 8,762,646 of JACTOM010000891.1, forward strand.
ATAAATTAAAAGAAAATCTTGACATGACTTTATATTACCTAAATCAAAACTTGGTTACCCAACTGAGCTTATTGTGGATTTTTCTTAGAACAAGCCATGGAAGAACTATCGTAACTACCAATTTTAAATCGTACTTTAATATCGTCATCAGTTGTTCGTTGGAAAAATAAGAGGATACGATTATGACGAACTATATTTCTGGGGGTTTCTCCTCAGAACAGAAAAGGAACTGGTAACTTTAGATTTCAAAACATTTTTTAATATAATCATCAGTCCCACATTGTAATATTTAGACAAAATAACTCTTTGTGGAGATAAATTTGCCTTAATTTTATTTGCTCTATTAAGATGTTTAATACCTTTACACTTTCATGAGGAAATTTGAAGTCTTTATCATGAAAGTCGTCCTTTTCCAGCAGTTTAACGTATTCTGCATTAGATTTCTCAGCATCTATATTATTCTTTAGTTCACCTAATGGTGTAAACATCTTTCCATTTGTCTCCTTTTCATTTGGTACAAAAAGAGATGTGACTTTGTATAGGTCTGCTTCAGTAATATGCGGTATACATACGAGCTGGTTACTACCAATTTCTATTTCTATTTCATCTCTGATAAATGGCCAAGCATCCTCCAATTTTAATGACTTTAAGCCTTCAAGACTCACATCCTTCCGAATTTCGTGTGAGTATAATGATTTAACAACTACTTTTAGCTTCTTCGGCATTTTGTTTGAAATCACTAACACGCGTTTACGTCCACTTCCTAACACTGACAATAGTCGACTAAAAAATTGAAAATTAACATGGAACAACTTTATAGCGGTCACAATGGCAATCACTTCTAATCAAAAATTTTAAATAAAATCAAACTTTATTTCAGTTAGTTAAAGTACATTTTTAAATGACTGAAATATAAAAATAACATTATATTCACAAGTGTATCAAATAATTCAAAATAAACTTTATGAGTTATCGAAAAGGTTGGAATTTGCTTGAAATAATCTCTATCAAAGTTATGGTTATTACCATGTTCAACTCTATTGATTCATATTGAGTAATTGAGTATGAAAAGGACGACGCATAAAATGTTTTCTCGAAAGTACTACAATTTCCCAGAAAAGGTTACGAATATAGGAAAATCATAGGTCCTTTATTAATAATTGTGAAATCGTAGTTTAAATTTGCTTCCATCGTATTCGCGTATGGAATTCATATTCACATTTCGCTCTGGTGTTCCCTCAGCGGTAGGTATATCCCACTACATTAAGGTTATTTGTCATAGTTTATAAATTGAAATCATGCATACAATTGTGCTCATTCCCATGTACTTTTATATAAGCTGATACTCTATACGCTACTTTTATCTTCGTCGGCTTTGTTCTTTTTTATTACTGAGAGCGTTTGACTGCCATCTCATCTGATGGTATCAGATGAAACATTTTAAGATGAAAATGCTAGCAATATGAGTACTATAACATCAAAAACCCTTCAGATGTGTATAAACATACAGCATACTGGAATAAATACTCAAGAACTTACTCGACTTCCCATAACAAGAAAACATAAGTGTAAGTGTAGACGAAGTATCTTAGAAATAATAGAAGTGTATATGTAATCAGTGAATGCATGGAATAAGTAAAATTAAATTGGCTTATACTGTGTTCAGTTTTTAAAATATCGACGGCCCCTACGTATAAACGGTCAACTTGCATTTTGATGTTCTTGTAATTTTATATCACCCCATTTATCAATCCACATTATAGTTTTGAAGTGAAATTTATTTAGAGACATGAGGGCAATTTTTTACGGATAACACGCATGCTAATTCGATTGAAGGTTAGGTAGTTTCCATATTTACAAATAACAATTAATATACTATTTTTCATAACATATAAAATAAAAATATTTCATAAATTCTCTTTTCTAAATTTTAAATTAAAAAAAATTATTAATCATTTTTAAAATTAACAAACAACACGTGGCATTTTTGTTTAATTCGTCATTTGAGATTTCAATAAATTATTTGTATTAAATTTCGACCCTTTAATATTTTAATGACGATTAAAATCATTAAATACCCAACATATCTTCTTTTCCTCCTCCCCCTGAGTCTCGGAAATCTAAAGTATTAGATTTGTATAAAAACAAGACTTAAAAATTTTGTACGCAGGCATTTTTTTAAATCATATAACTATTAAAACATGTTGAAAAATATGCTCAACGTTACTGTTTTTTCAGTAACTTATATCTCCCTCTTAACTGATGTTCGCATCGCTCGATGTCACTTTTCATAACGTTCTCGTCATGCATTTACCAGCTTACGTAAAGAAGTTTTACTTCTAAGTTATTTATTGAAATCCATTCAGTACTTTGCTCAGAATCATATCATATACATTCTAGCAATAGGTTTCAATCAGATTATATATATAAATATCAAACTTCCTGTTACAAATCTTGCAACAAAGTTTATGATATATTTGTTATATTCGTTTTACATCTTATTTTAGGAATAGTTCCAAATTAATATATGACTCATACAAAGACGTTCTCAGTTTCTAATAATTATCAGGTATTGTTGACACTTTACGTGGTAAATTTAAAAGCATGCCAACACTGATTAGTGCTTACCCATAGGTACGTCACGCTGAGGTCACGTACATTTCACGCGGTCGGTGTCTGTTGGTTTCATGACTGCAGTTTTTATGTATGCAGTGAGCCTTGGCTTAGGTAATGCTTACGCTTAGACCATTATCAGTTAGGTTTTTTACATGCAAAATTTGAGTCACTGAACTTCGTCTGAATTAATATTATAACGAATAAACATTTGCTTTTTTATATACATATATGTATGTATGTAGCGTTTTCACACAAAAACTACTGGACCGATTTTAAAAATTGTAGGCTGTAGATATTACTCTCTCAAGAAGAAGCAGGGATCCCTAATAAAATGCATTAATCTAACCCAAGGTGTGAAAATATTGGTCACATAAAATCTATAATCGCGTGACCTGAAGAAACTATTGATGATAGAATAAAAAAATGTTAAATCTACAGAAAAGTCCGCGATACCATAAGTCCAACTAATGTAGTAAAAAGAAGGTATAGTGGCATACTATACCTTCTTTTTTCCATTTTAAAATTTATTAAAACTGTCGATAATAATCAAACCATATTATTCATACCTCTGTATTATGTTTTGTTTTTAATCTTTATCTTATTATGTTTTATTAAAGACTGTTTCAATACCTGCAAAATACTTTTTAATGATTAAAATCGGAAATTCCATTCAAAAGATATAACGAATTTTAAAAAGTCAATCGAAAGTATCCATATCCATATAGACTAAACGCGAGGACTAAAATAGCACCGCCTGGTAATGACTAGGCCCGTAGGATGAGAGCCCTAGTCGAAAGGATAATAAAATGGAAGGAGGATCTCGAGGCCCCCACAGCAGGTGTGGCGTTGGTGGAGGCGTTACGCCCTCTGCTGTATTGCTGATTGTGCAGGAGCCATGGAACATATTTGTATAGACTGCTGCAGGTGCTCACCGACCATATCTGTTTTGGAAAGTACCTGCATTATATTGCTGGCCGGGAGGAATTGCCTACCTGCCATGAATGCGGTGCCATCGTCGATACGGCGCACCATACTGTGGCAGAATGCTCAGCATGGGTATTATAGCGGAATCTCCTGGTGTCGTCTATTGGCATAGACCTCTCACTGACCAGCATTGCATGGGCAATGGGCGCCTGCGAAGCAGGATGGAGAGCCATAGCCTCCTTTTGCGAGACCGTTGTCGCCCTAAAGGAGGCACTTGAGTGGAAACGGAAAGTTACTCCTGCCATCAGACGACGCGCCTCGTCTAGGACACCATTTTGGATTGCGCAAGCGAGCCGCAGGTGTCCCAATTTAGGATGACGTGGGTCCGCTAGACTTAGTGGGTAGGTATTGTCAGTGAGCCTCCCAACTCCGTGGTTGGCGCGCGTTAAAACATTTCAGCAAGAAAAAAAAACGTTGCTCCAGGCATGCCGCCTTCAGAGAAGAAAAGAGTGGGAGAACCCACGAGGATGGGCTTTCGTTAGCAAGGATCGCTGGATGGGTTTAAGTCAGTACGAGTCCAAAATAACCCAAAACATTTCCTTGTGCTGTTGCGGGTATGCATGAGGATGTCACAGCACAAAAAAATACTTATATCAATTTTAAAACATTTTTGTCAGTATGCTTGTTCCTGCTAATCTTTAAAATAGCTGGATCAATTTTGACGGGACTTTAAGGAGCCCTAAGGCTATTTTAGGTTATTTTCAAAATAAGGCATGGAGAATTACGAGGCGAACAGCTATTAAATTCTTAAACTTCTGTTTTGACACTTGAATCCTGACATACATCTATTTGCTTCATTGGGATAATAGGAAGTGGTAAATTAAAAATAATGTACTTTTCTTAATAATTTTATAATTTAAAAGCTACATTAATAAAGCTATATATTATATAAACTTTGAGATTACATTTGAATACAAGGTAAACATTACAAACAGAATGGAATGTGTGCAGGTGTGTAACTTTGAAACAAGTAGATGGTTATTAAATATAGATTACATATTTTACTTGATTATTTTAAAATGCAAATATGAAAAGCATGATCACATTATAAAATAATAAAAACATTGACAAAAATATAGTACAGTATGCTGTATAATATATTTACCTGTATAGTACAATGACTGTACTTATATGTTGGGAATCTACAAAGTGAAAAACCCTGTGACCGTACATATCCAGCCATTGTATCATATGGTTTAAGGTACATCTATTGTAGTAGTATGTCTGTAATATTGTTATACTAAAGTATGGAATAACTAATATACTATAACACACATAATAACATGGTTAATAAATTATCGCATTTTATCAATTCCTACTGGGTATTAGCTCAAACTCTCCAATTTATATATCTACATTTAAAAGCAATCATTTAGTAATGTGAAAAATATTGTTTGAACATAAGTCTGGTTGATACATACAAAAGTTATAAATCTTTTTTATTACTATGAGTTTGCTTTCTAGCATAAATGTGTTGCTGAAATTTATAATTATAAATAAAATATAATACTTATCTATTCATTGGCTACAGTCCATTTTTTAAAACTTGTAATGGATTAAATAAAGAAATTCATGCTACATGGTGTAGAGCCTTTTTTTATTTCAACTTCATTTTGTAATATAATAAAAGGCAATGCTTTTAAAAAGCAAAGCATACTACATGTTTTTATGTTCTTAGTATTATATCTAATGTGTTACTATATTTGTGTGATAATTTAAGATATAGAAAAGAAAATAACCAATTTTATTTTACTGCCATTATAGGTATTCTTAGGGCTTTCACATAAGTCTGATACAATTGTGCGTTTCGCAATATGCAATTGCACATATAATATGAATGACAGTCACATACAACTGTTAGTATCAAGAAATTTCAAATATAGAGAAAGAAAATTTGTTATATACCTATTGTAAGAAATTATCCATTTCTTTCATTTAAAACTTTTAGTACAAACTGAAACAATTGTGGTTCAATTACATGTTAAAATTGTATACATACAACAAGCTACATACATCATTAGCAACATGCTGTATTTTGTCAATATTTCAACTGATTGAATGTTAAATTAGTAGCAATTAAAATGTCAATACTAAAAGGTTATTATTAGACCTCACAATTTTAGTTGATACTTACTTTCAAGCCCTAGATGTATAATTATAGCAGAAATATAAATAAATATTGATTATTTCCTTTTTTCTAAGAAACTGATATTGAGATAGTGCATATGCTTTGTGATATTACTTCTTATGAACATTGGTAGTTGATTGAAACACTGAAGATGCAGACATTAAATTCTCTATGTATTGTCCTAGGACCTGGTTTTCAGAGCGTAATTTCAAATTCTCTTCTTTCACTGAGTCAACTCTTTGTGATAAATCTGCAAAATTACAAAATAAAATAAAATGTAACATAAATATAACACTATTAATTGCTAGGGATACAAAGGAGACAATTTCATCAACCCACAAAGATTTATAGTCAATTGATCTACCACTGTAATTGTATATTTGCTTTAAATCAGCCTGAGACTGTCTGCCTTTGTTAATAAATTGTTATTATTATTTGGATTATAATGTAATAGATAGGTTATATGTTATTTTTTTATACATGACTGCATTTCATTGTATGTCACCATGTACGAAGTCGTGGAAATAAGTTATCATAAAATAATTATATGTTAACCGAATTTTATACTGATAAATGTTGTAGTTATAAATGAAAAAAAATTACCATCCAATGTATTCTGCAGTTCTAAAACCTGCGATATTAAGCGCGCCTTCTCTTCTTGTTCGTCTATTCCGGAATCTGGTTCAAAACTGGCTGGTCCGTTTAAGCCAGGACTAGAAGAACCCCCAGTATAAGAACTTGGTAGTGAATCCATTGATCGTCCGTGATCCAATCGATTATTATCCAAATCGTCAGTTATTATCACCTGGGGATCGTCATCAGCAAGTGGAATGTTATCATCATTACATTTTTGTATAAGAGAAGACATATTTAAATTTAAAGGTATTACAATAAACCTGAATTAGGGTCACAATTATAGATCGATAACACGCAAATGTTTACGATTTTGAGATTGACATTAGACTTTGACAAGCAATACAGTAGTAGAACAGAATATAAATAGACTACAGTAATTAGTTTTTTTTTCGAACTGTGTTTAGCTGTTAGCCCTACTGGCTTTTACAGCTTAACCGGAAGGAGGACGGGCTCTTATGGAGGCCGCCACATTTCGAGTCTCTCCGGGGAAACGCCGCTCCAAGGGCGTCTCCTGCGAGACCGAGCCTCGGCTTGGAGCGACGTTATCGCTGAAACATCACCTGAAAAGGAAGAATCAGAAGCGCCCCCGGGAACGTGGGTGAAGTCCACGTCCGGGTGACGTCAGAAATCGGGGACCTCGACTCCGCCGGCGGAATCGCTGTGTATCGCTTGTGTATGTGTCTGTCCCTACCTGGTAAGGTAGATTGTCGATAGTTATCGTATCGTCGGGGTCGTTAAGGACATATTTAGGCCGTCTCTTCCTAGGCGGAACGTTAAGACGGATCCTATAAGAGGACGCGTTAACCACTAGTGGGTTCCTATGATTTATGGCTCTCTCGAAATAATTTTCGGAGAGCTCTTTAAAATAACTCTTTATCGTGGGGAGTTCTAAGTCCCTATGTAGATCGACATTTCGGACGTACCAGGGGCATCCCGTGGCCATCCTCATGAATCTATTTTGCAGCGTCTGCAGACGGGCCAGTCTATAGGCTGGCACGTGTGCGAAGACGATGCTGGCGTACGATATGATGGGGCGGATGCAAGTTTTGTAGAGTGTCACCTTGTGGCGAAGTGACATTTTACTTTTCTTGCAGATGAGAGGGGATAATCTACCAAGCACAAACGCGGCTCTGCCACGAACATTGCGAATGTGCTTACTAAAGTTCATGGCTTTATCTAGGGTAACTCCAAGATATTTGGCTTCTTTACTCCATGGGATGTCCATGTCGTAAAGCTTAATGTTAGGCAGTTTGTGATCCCAAATCCTCTTCACTCCTGTGAAAAGTACTGCTACACTTTTCTCAGGGTTCACCTCGATTCTCCATTTGCGAAACCATTCGGCGATGCGATTGGCCGCTTTCTGCAGTCTCGAGATGATCAGATTGGTCTCTCGTGAGGTGGTGAATAGAGCGGTGTCATCCGCGATCTAAGCAAAGTGTACACGCTCTGTGCTTGAAAAGTCACAGGTGTACAGCGTGTATAGGATTGGACAGTAATTAGTCTACCAATACATTGATATATAGAAAATATTCAAATCATAAGTACTAACTCATCATTGCGACTATAGAGAGATGTAATATTTGCATATTAACACATCTTTATACATTCAAATCATTAATTCTAAAATGCAATCCATATGTCATTTTCATACTCTCAAATCTCTAATTAATCTGTGGTTTCCTAACTTTATGATGTGAAAAACGTGAAAAGTTTCAGGAATTGTTAGATTTATTTAAGGTGCTATATTTATTTTGTCTTCACTAGAAAGTGAAAGAAATAATAGAAATGTCACTGGCGATACGAAAATCGCCATTTGAGATCTCATCACTCTCAAAATGGATCTTACGAAAAGGTAATTGTAACCGAAACACAGAGGAAATATGTTGCTTTTCAAATTCAAAATATTTCTGTGAATTTCACTTATACATATTTATCAAGGGCCCATGGTGGCCCACTGGATAGGCACATAGTTAAAGTTACTGTTATAGTTTGATTTCAGGTTAGGCATCATTAACTTTGTTTGTATCTAATTGTTCTTTTCATATTCATCATTAAGCTTTGCGGTGAGGGAAAACAGTAAAAAATGAACTTGCTAATTTATCCTGCCATCTTGCTATTGAGCATAGTTGCTATTCTATGTCATAAAAACTTTGTCTTCTATTAATGAGGCCTGTTCTAAGCAGATCCTACTAACCTATATATTTATTTTAGATTGTCGTTTTTTGTCAACACTACCAGAAAATGTAGAAAAAGTCGAAGGAGATGAAGTAAAGAAACCTGTTGGGCGAAGGCCACGCTTGAACAATCCTCTCTTTGAATATAGACACATGTATCCAGAATTTCTTCCTGATCCTAACCCAAAATGGCGTAATAGTTTACGTGAGAAACTTGAAAGAGCTGACATGCTCAAAAGAAGAAGTCAGATTGATATACCTGAATTCTATGTTGGTAAGTTAAGAGTTATGGTTTATTAAAATATTGTATATGCTAGTCAAATCAAATCAACCCATACAATTTTGATTTTCATTCATTATATCATAACAGCTTAATTCATTATATTTTTATATTGTGCATCTTGAATGGGAGCTTATAAACATTTGCAATTTACATATAATTTTAATATTAATCAAAAATACTTTGGCAGTTTTACAGTAGTATATATAGAAGCTTTGAATCATCATATACAGATATTTTCTAATGTGCGATTGATAGTGACATTGAAGTATACCATCAAATCTAAAGCCGAGAAGCTTTATGTGTCAATTGTTTGTGGGATTCCTTTGTAAATAATTTTAATTTGCATATCCTTATAGTATACAAAACAGCCTGAAATATTAATTTTAAATTTCTTTTAACTGTATAACTATAATATCTAATTTAGGAAAATTTTTTGAAATACTTTATCCAGATATAATATTTCATGTTTTAAATTAACATTATACAATTTTGAAAATATAATTTCAGGTTCAATACTAGCTGTGACTATATCAGATTCACATGCTCAGGGTAAAACAAATCGCTTTGTTGGTATTTGTATTGAAAGAAAGGGTTGCGGTTTAAGAGCTGAGTTCACTTTAAGAAACGTTGTTGACCATCAGGGTGTGGAGGTATATACAATATTTACACTTTGGTATAACACCTTAACTTTCTAAAAGGAGTATTCTTTTATACACAATTGATGCATAACTTTAATTAGTATGATGTTAGGATATATGATGGGTTTCCTTTAAATTTGTAATCCAAAAGTTAATATGTATTGCAATTCAATGTCTGCTAACAACAAAGCTACATAATCATTAAATAGATGAACCTTTTATTGCTATGCAGTACAGAACATAAAATACAATCTTCATAACAAATGAAATTGTGGAAGTTTTATTTCAGTATATTGTTATTATTTGCTGTATTACTATGAAATAACAAATTACATAAAATACAATATGAGATGTGTGGATTTACGTTTAAAGGAATTGCAGATTCGAATCCCTGGCAGGCAATGTTAAGTTTATCTTTTTTCTTTTTATGTGCTTGATTATTCTTTCCATTCCATCATTGTATTTTTCAATAAAGGAAAACATTTTTCGGAAACCTGCATATCCCATATGGGTATGTGTAGATCCCAGGGTAGGTCTTTTGGAAGATTATTATACAATATATATGTTTAAATGAATTGTTATTGATATCTGGCCTATTAGAATGAACAACTTTTGTTCTTGAATGTATTGGTATCTTTAAATAAATATATTCAGTCACACAGTGAATCATTGTGGTGGCCTATACTCTAAAACCTTCTCTTCTATGAGTGAGAAGGCCTGTGCTCAACATTGGGACATTAAGCTGCTAGTTACCTTTATTATTATCAATATATAATTTTCTACTTTCAAATACTTAATTGATTTTCAGGTGAGATATGAGCTATATGATCCTACTATACAAACAATACAAGTGCTTAGACTTGAGAAGAGGCTTGATGATAAATTATTTTATTTGCGCGACTCTTTACCTGAATATTGCACTTTTCCTCTTGATATGGATCCAGAAATATTACCAGAGGGCACTCCTGTACCAATCAATCCTGTGCAGGTAAATAGTCCTATTATCAAGTTAAGCTTTTGACAGTCTCGCTTACAAGTTTCAACATAAATTTCTCATGTCACAATGTCAGTTACCATACTCCTCCGAAACAGCTTGATAGATTTTTATGAAATCCTATATGCAATATTATTCAGTGGGTTCGAGAATCGGCGATTATCTATTTTTTATACTTCTAAGTGAAAAGGGTTGTCTGCCCCTACCTTGTTTTTATTTTTTGGTCTATATTTTTTAAACATCACTTTTTAAATTTTTCCAAATTAGACAATGGTGGCCTGTATACTGTTACTATAAATTGCTCTAATCCAATAAAGGCTACCTCTATTGACCGTTCAACAAACAGGCTCACTATGTCACAATGTTTCATATACTTTAAAGTTTACATATTTCAATTAAGGAGCCTCTGTGAATAGATAACACTCTTTTGAAAACAACAACAGGTAAAGCTGAAGCCAAAGCCATGGCTGGAAAGGTGGGAGAGACAAGAGTTGAAAGGTGTCTCCAACATTGAAGAGCATTTAAAAGAGAAAGATAGAGTCAGAAGAGAGCTAAGAAAAACTCCTTGGGAGAAATATGATTTGATGAAACAATACAGGTAACAAGAACACAATACATAAATATGACAGAGAGCAGAGGACTCAGGAAGGTGAATTTAGGAAATTGCATTATCTAATTTGTCTGACTCTGGACTGGTAGGAGGCTTCGGCTGTGGCTAGTTACCACCTTACCAGCAAATATTTACCTCCAAACAAAGAGGTGTTCAGGTACAATTCTGTGTAGAAATCATAAACATTACTTACCATCAGTTTGTGATGACATACAAATGATAACCTCTCCACATTTACCTCTTATCAGGTTAACGCGCTACCGTATGAGACTGTATTATTACTTACCATAAGGTGTGTTGACATTAAAACGCTAACCTGTCAGTAATTACCTCTAATCAGGTTAATGTGCTACTATATTAGGTTAGCTCATCACATACTTCAGGTGTGATCACAGCCTAGCTAAGCTGCGGACAATAAAAAAAGACACCAGTAGAGGCATATTTAGAAGCATTTGTTACAGTGTTATGCTGAAATCAGCAAAAAGGTTAATGAGGTATAACAATTAAAATTCTGGATTCTTTTCATTATAGAATGTGACTAGTAAGATACATTATTTATTACAGAAAAACTATTCCCGCTGAAGAGCAATCAGAGATATGGAGTGAAGTATATAATCAATTGCAACAGTTGCGTGTATCCAGAAAGAAGTTGGCAAGAAAACGTACATTTACAGGGCCTAAACCGGAATTGGGCTGATAAAAAAAATACTTTAGTACATTTTAATAATTTAGATTAATGCAATAAATATATGATATAATAATTTTTATATTTTTTATTTAGACAATTTAAAGATTCCTCAAATATTGGTATATTGTCCGTGTATGTCTAATACAACACAAAAAATAATAATTTGTACGGAGTAAACGCCTGAGTAGCGTCACTAAGATGTGCAGCGTTTTTAATGCTAATTCTTTGTAGGTTTGGTAGTTTTAATATTTACAAAAACCATGTGGCATTTTAATTTGCCACTTTTCAATTAATAGTTTAGTATACTATTTTTCATAAATTATAAAATAATATTCTAAATTCAAAAACAAAATTTAAATAACAATTTCTAATATTGACATCAAATCACGTGGCATTTTTATTGCAATAAATCATTTGTATTAATTTTTAACAGTTAATATTTTAATAACAACTAAACCCATTAAATTTCTAACATATCTTCCTTTTCCCTCCCTCGAAGTCTCGGAAAATTAAAATTTTTAGATTTATTTAAATATAATCAAGACTGTATGCACGCACTTTTTTGTGTCCGTTTTGTATTATAAAAAAATTGGAAATCAAAAATTTTCGATGCCTTATAAGTCAAACATTCGCAGAACTAGTAAAATTGCACATATACAAATTATTATATTATATATTTTTTCCAATTGTAAAAAAATATAATTAATATATAAATTTAAGGAATTTCCTATTAAACATTTGTGCATGGAGGTCGGATGGTGTAAAATACTTACCTACCGATTTTCCACATTCTTATCAAATATACACAAAAAAAACCACCACTTGCCACAAACTTTTCATACAAGTTCGTCGGTTTTGAGTACTCTTGACCTGGCCGTGATTTCAATGTCCTTGATTTGGTTCAGGAACGTTAGCCTTGGTTTTCCCCTTCCAACTTTCGCATTCACTCTTGACTTACCTACATAACATAACGTCTCATTCCCATAGGGGTAGGCAGAGACAACATCCTTCCACTTGCCACGATCCTTGCATATCTTCTTCGCTTCTTTCATTCTCATTAAACCTTTCATACAAGTTCGTCGGTTTAGAGTACTCTTGACCTGGCCGTTATTTAAAATGTCCTGGATTTGGTCCAGGAACGTTCGCCTCGGTCTTCCCCTTCCAACTTTCGCATTCACTCTTGACTCATAAATCCTTTTTGTCAGTCTCCTTTCATTCATTCTCTCTACATGCCCAAACCATCTAAGCATACCTTTCTCAATTTTAGTCACTACGTCTTCTTTTATACCACAACGTTCTCTTATCACACTATTTCTTACTCTGTCACTCAGTTTTAATCCACTCATGCTTCTCAACGCTCTCATCTCTACCGCATTTATTTTACTTTTGTGATTCTTCTGCCATACCCAACTTTCACTACCATACATAAGTGTTGGCACCAACACTCCAGCATGCACTGCCAGTCTAGCCCTTTGAGACACCATCTGGCTATTCATAAAAGCATGCAGAGCACCATTTACCATATTCCCTGCATTCACTCTCCTTTCGATATCACTTTCACATGTTCCATCTTTTGTAAATTTAGATCCCAAGTATACAAATTCTTTCACCTCTTCCACTTGTTCCCCATCTATCAAAATATTGCCATTCATCATAGATTCATCTCGTTCAAAAAGCATAACTTTCGTTTTGTTTACATTCACTTTCATTCCTTTCCCTTTCAAAGCTTCATTCATAATATTTAGCATCTCCTGTAGCTCATTAGCGGATGACGCAAGTATTACTTGATCATCAGCGTAGAGTAAACATTTGATGAGTAATTCATTCATTCTTAACCCATACATACTTTCTTTTAACTTATAAATCCTTTTTGTCAGTTTCCTTTCATTCATTCTCGTACATTCCTAATCTTACTTAATTTTGTTACTCCACACATCCTTCTCAACGTCCTAAAGCCTCCCACCAGTCCAGACTCAGACAAATTAGAAAATACAACTTCCTAAATTCGTCCTACCGGGGATCGAACTCACGACATCTGCCAGCAAGGCGAGACCATCAAATTATGAATTATATTAACATACTTGATATATTTTTATTAGTGTTCGTTAAAAAAGTAACGACTTTTACAAACCAACGCCATAACTCCTACAACAACATCTAAAACGAATTCCCTTTAAAACCTGTATGAATTTCCTAACTGTAACCTAAATGAATTTCCTTTAAAACCGAAGGCTTTTGATGAAAACAAAAGTTAAATAAATAAACGCAAATAAGAATATTGCTGAAATCACAATTTTCTTAAAGCTGTATAAATTGCTTTTAAAACATGGCAATATTTACAATGTGTTGAGTTTTATAGTATCAAACCTTTGCCACTTCCATTAAAGGCATATGAAAGATAAAAAAATAATCTGTTACAAAAAAGGGAAAAGTATCCAAAGTTATTGTTATTTTGATTACTTTCTTGCTTAAAAATATTCTTTAAATTCGGAGCATAAGGTTTATTTTTATTTGCAATTATATGATATCAATTTGTAATGTTGCCATCTCCATTACAAAATGCAATAAATGCGTACAGTGCGGGCGGTTCGCGAATTATTTTGATTTCTTCTATTAAAAATCTAGCTATTAAAACTTTTATATAAGACTATTAATAAAAGTGAATTTAATTTACTCGAGTGTTATTGTTTTGTTAAAGTGTAGTGATAATTATTCAAATTTACTTTCGTGTTGGAATTCTCATACTGCACTGGAACACCTGTCGCCGGTGTCTAACTTGTTTTATTGTATTTTATGGACAAGTAAGTCTCACTACTCTTATTATAAATGTCCATATATACTTTTAATTTTATTGTATATGTTTGAAAACAGTTTTTTAAATGTATTATTACAGCTATGAAGTTGGATGTACTAAAATGCAATTGCAACGACCAACCTTGAGTTATCGATTTGCGTGTATATAATTAAACGTGCAACGGTTTGTTTTTATATCATCTCTTTGTTTGTTCAATGACTTTGTATGAGGAAATGATTGAATGACTTAGGAATTGTATATTGTTACAAGAACTTATGGAATATTGTGATATAACAAGTCATTTCAGTTACCTTTGTGAATGTTTTCCTATAAAAAAATATGAAAGTTAAAGCTATAAGGAGATGTATTTTTATTAAGAAATATTTAAACCATTTATTTTTCTAAATAAAAATCTTGTTTCCAGTAGATTTCCCGGTGCTTTTGAGATTGTTATGTTTTGGTTAATTATCTTTCGTTATGAGAAAAGTAATAAACCCATTTAAAATCCTTTTGAGACTTCGCTTTGCTTGAATCAGAAAAATGAATGTCCACTGCCATACATAATGATGGCAGTTACAAAGGGTTTTTTTATATTGTTGGTACACCTTGTGGGGGTCTGCCTACGCTGCATTATCCAGTGCTGGGTTGTCAATTCACCACCTTCAGCCCTTAATGTCCATGGGGTTGTTGGACTATCTGCCCTACCCATTGCCACTTAAGCTTCACACTTTTAGGGCTATGTCTTGACTTCCATTTTGCTATGGGTCTCCTCATTTCTGATTAGATTATGCAAGGAAACTCCTAGTACAACCCTCATGCTCGCCCACAGAGGGACTTTATGGTTTTTAATGAGGTCTATGGTGTGATTTTCCAATTCATAGTACATCACTGGCAACATGCACTGTTCAAAGATTTGAGACTTAACAAGACTGAATATAATATTTTACCACCCTATTGCTTTGTAATCAGGTTTAATTTAGTTTACATCAAATACATACTTGTGTGGCAAACATATGCAGTAAAGTAGTAATTTTGATATGCGATGTGATGATTGGAAGGATTGGAATGTATAATAAAAGAAGCTGATTCAGATAGGGTTAGTGGACTATTTAGAACTGAAAAATTGTACCTTTATTGTCAAGCTATTTAGAGACTTTGTTCTATAAACTTATTTACTATATCTCCACACATATGTAGGGATTTGTTAAGATGATTAAAGATACATTTATTTTAATGCTGCATATATTGATGAGTACCAGAAATTACACAAAATTCATTGTTGAAGTTATATATAATATGTTTTGTACTTCTGGTATAGCCGAAGCAAGCATTTCAGTGGATTGTTAATAAATGTGAATACTTGAATCTTCCTTTTGAAGGTCTAGCTGGTACAATAGTGCAAGTTCTCGCATCTCTAGCTCAGGCCCAGGTTAGATTTAGGAAATTATATTTTCTAGTTTTTCTGAGCCTGGACTGGGGACAGAATTCAGATGTGCTAGTTACTAGCCTTCCAGCCGACCAGCAAAATTGTGCTGCTGAGCAAATGATATGAAAGAAGAGATCCCATTTTAACATTTTATACTCAGTTACTACTTTTTCTTTACTTTTATAATAAACTTAGCACCAAATCTTTTCAATATAATGCAACCAATTGTTGAACTAAAGCTGGTAAAGTTTATTATTTGATAGAAATTATTATATTGCATATGATATAAAATTTTGTCCTCTGACTAAAATTAAATCTGGATTAGATAGGCTTTAAAATGGAGTTCAAGAGTAAGCCAGCAATTGAGCATGCTTTCGTCTAATGAAGTTTTAATCTGTCAGGAATAATAATAATTAAAAAAAGTTGTATATGAATTAGGTTATAAGCAGTATAATAAAAGGTGTAGGGTAAGGGAAATGTTCTAATTGAATTAAAATTAGAATAGAATAAGAATAATTTAAAAATACATATTGTAAGGACTCCCGACTGAGTTTGTTGAGGTGCTTCTCAGAACAGGTTGTGAAGGAACCCTAATAACTTTAGATTCTAAGTCTATAATATCATCATCAATTGTACATTGAAATAATATATGGAAAAAATTGTGTTAAATGATTCAATAATACTGTGAAAGTCTGCCTGAGTAAAGAATTTTTGAATTGAAATTTGAATTAGAATTTCCTATCAGATTGTTAATATACCTTAAGATATTTAACATACTTATACTGAGGTTTTAAAAAATGGGTGTCATCATAGGCCGCTGTCTTATGTGTTTAACTTATCAACACGTGCTTTATCTAGCTTACGAAACCGGACGACAATAAAACGAACGCGTCGGGTGTGAAAACATCACCTATAATAGAGTTGCTTAAGTTAGACACCTTCTAGTGAAGATCTATTTTTATCTATTGAAATAATGAAAAAGAAAATAAAACGTGTTCCTTTTGTCGTCTAGGTTACTGAGTTATTAACATTTGATATCGTGTTATATTATCTTTTTCACTTTAAAAAATTCTGTACGCATCTTAATTATCTATACACACTATATAAGTAATGTGAAAGACAAATGTGATATTTTGCTGATGAGACTTCCCTGTTATTTAAATTTGGTAGAAACGAGGAAAATTTTGACGATGTGACTTGTCTCACATTGGTTTTCAGTTAATAATTTAATATTAAACTCGGCAAAGACTAAGTATGTTGAATTTACTTTGCCAAATGCACAAGAAAGTCATACAAATATTCAAATTAATGATAGTCCTCTAATGAAAGTTAAATCTACAGTATTCTAAGGAATAACCTTAGACTCGGGGCTTCAGTGGGGTGCCCATATTAAGACTGGCGAGTAAACGTAGATCCGCTACATTTGCTGTTAGAAAAGTTAAACAATACACTGATGTTGAAACTGCCAAAATGGTGTATTTGGCTTATTTTCATAGCGTTATGTCTTAGGGCATTTTGGATAAGGCGGCGGAAATTGAAGCTATATTTATTTTACAAAAAAAGAGCCATACGTGCCATATAGGCATTGATTAATTAGGATCTCGCTCAAAATTCAAATTCAAATTTAAATCTATACAGATTAAAATAAATTTATACAAAACGTAAATGTATACAAACTGCCTCATTGGTCTAGTGGTTAACATGTTCGACTACAGACATGAGGTCCTGGGTTCGAGTCCCGGGTCGGGCCAATTCAATAATCAATATTGAGTTTTCTATTAAGATTTTCTTAATATTTGCCCGAAGTTGGGAAGTTGGTGGGGTGATCCACCCCCGTGCCTCGGAGAGCACGTTAAGTCGTCGGTCCTGCGCTTTTATAAATATTAATTTTGATGTTATGGCATTTTCGTACATTCGGAGGTAACTTATTATATATTTTGATAGCCATAACGCAGATGCTTTTATTAAAAAATGTGGTTTTATGAACTGGAATTTGAAATTTATCCCTGCAACGTGCATCTCGAGATCGAGATAAATTCAAAGAAACATCAATTCTCACAGTACCGTCGCCAAATATATTGTATAATATCTTATACGTCCGTGATAATATTCACCTATACAGCAAAAAAAGTGAGATACATAATTTTAATACAAGAAATAAAAACAAACCTATATAATCCCTTACTTCAGAGTGGAGAAGGCTCACAAATCATTTGTCGGGTTCAGCATACGCAGTTTAATAATATACCGCAATCAGTTTTAGATTTGCCTCCGCATAACTTAAGAAATATATCAAAGACATATTTTTACAAAAAGCTTATTATAATGCTGAAGATTTGCAGTTGCACACAGAAGCATAATATTACTTTGTAACATACACAACTATCTTTAAAACAGAAACCGTCGAGTTTCTTGCTGATTTCTTTTCAGCGGTTTCAACTTTCCGAAGCGGTGGTAGATTTGTTACTAACGGAGAGACTACTGACGATTCAAAAGTGCTTTTTGAGCCTACTTGAATAAGGAATATTTTGATTTTAACTTTTTACAGTCTGTTCAAAAATTGTTACACATAAATTTGATTTTGCCTTGTAAAGGCTAATTCCGGACGCCATTTACATCCGAAAGTTGCATTGATGCATCTGTTTATGGGTCTCTTTTAAGAGTTATGTCGACATAAACAGTTATATTTTCCCCTGCTTCCTAAATGTTTGAAAAACGGACGAGTCTGTGTTTGGGAGACCATAATTTTTAGTAATTTTTTTTTTAAATAAAAATAAAACGGTTAACGTCTTTGCAATTGTTAAACTCTTTCGCTTATGGACTTATGGAGTTATTATATATTTTATTATTATATAATATTATCATTATTTTTGTATCATTATTAAGTGGTCTATCGAATAGGCTCAGCTCCGCGGCTTACGCTGTTAAAAGAATTCGTCGTCTGACAGATGTTGATACTGCCAGACTGGTATATTTCAGCTATTTTCACAGCATTATGTCATACGGTATTCTACTTTGGGGTAATGCTGCTGATATAGATGCAATATTTGTGCTGCAGAAAAGGGCCGTTCGTGCGATTTACAATATGGGTCCAAGAGAGTCGCTAAGAAACAAATTCAAGGCAGTTAACATAATGACAGTTCACTGCGTATATATATTAGAAAACTTGTTGTACGTACACAAAAACATTGACTCTTTTAATAAAAAGAGTGAATGTATATCATATAACTTACGAAACAAAAACAAACTTGTTGTAAATTCTAGTAGGCTGCATAAAATTAACAACTCATTTAAGGGTAACTGTATACGTTTCTATAATAAACTCCCACAAGACGTTTTAGAAATGTCAATTAATAAATTCAAAGTCTTTGTTAAAAGAAAGTTGATAGAAAAATCGTATTATAAGTTGCAAGAGTACTTAGACGATAGAAACGCGTGGGAGTGAACGAACTGCTCTAATTTGAATTGAAATATATTAAACTAACATGATATTGTAATGATGATGATAACAAAAAAAACAGAATACCCGACTGAGTTTGTTGTGGGCTCTTCTCGGATCGGGGCGCGAAGGAACCCTCGTAACTTTAGATTTTAAGTCGTTCTGGAGTATCATCATCAGACGTACATTAGAATTAGAGTGTGGAAAAGAAAAGAAAAAACAAAAATTTGACGATTCAAAAGTGCTGTAATATGCCTACTTGAATAAAGATATTTTGATTTGATTTTGATTTGATTTGATTTTGTATAAAGGTAAGTAGCAATCCATTGACGTTTCACAGCTGGGCACAGACCTCCTCACTCAATTTAAAAGAAATACAATAATTTGCGATATGTAATTATTTGAATTATTAATGTTTATTAAAAACAATGTGTGTGTTTCCGCCTGGGATCGAACCGGGTACCGTGTGTAGCACACGAGATAACCTCCACACTACGTAAACTTTTCAGGGCATTTTCGGGCGTAAAGTGACAACAAAACAAACCAGCAAAAGTTATTCTTTTTTACGGCAAGGGCTAGGTTTATTATTAAAATAGCTAAACCCGCGACTTTGTCAGCGTGGAATGTTTTTTGCGTAGCATTTTTATTAATTTAGGCAAATTGTTTTACAAATAAGAAACACATATAAATAGTTCGACGAGCTATTTGCTGTGTATTACTGCAATATCGTGATGAGTCAATAGTTACAACCCCGCAACCTCTCTTACGGGTAATATTTCCTAAATATCCGTTCTTAGCTGACTTCTACTCGGCAAAAGGAATATTCCTACCAAATTTCAACTCGCAACGCCTTATGGTTCCAGAGATATCGTGATGAGTCAATAGATACCTGGATATCTCTTATATATATAGATGTTAACTCAATTTCACACAGCTTTGATCTTCGAGAAAAGTTTATCATAATAACCATTCAATTTATAAGGGAATATTGCATTACATACACTTTAAAACTAATTTTAATATCCACGATGATTTGTTAGATAAAATCGACAGTCACCGTTGCAATCACCAAAACAAAAGGACTGAGAAACTAAGTATAATGAAAAATGCGTGTGAAATAAATTATATTGAATACTGGTCATGCCTGGTGTTGTCACTCGTGAAACCACTGGAATATAGAATACCAGTTTTTAGTGAACATCTACACCGTAAAACTAGTCCCTAAAATTGAGTTAAATTTCAAGTCGGTCCGGTGTATATAATCACTAGCTGCTCCCCTCAGTATTACTGGCGTAGTTCTCAATTCCTTGGGAATTTAGGGAAATCCGTTCTTAGTCAGCGTTTACGTCTCGAAAGCAATATATATTCCATATTTCAAATCAATCCGGCGAATAGTTTCGCAGTGCGTGATAGTTTTTCTCTTATAGAATCCGATCCAATTGCGGCTGATGTCGAATTTCATGTCAATCAGACAGGAAAATGGTGAAGAGTGAATATTTCGCTTCTATATATATGTTTAGAAGCCTGTCACCCCGCAGTGGATATTCGTGGTGGGTCTATGCCCTATAAACCCTCTCTCCTGTCTTCCTGAGGAGGCCTGTGCCCAGCAGTGGGACACTAATGGGGCTGCTACTTACCTTCTTACAGATTTCTCTTTAAACTTCCTGGTTAATAGAGTTAATTGGTTTGTGTGTTGAAGTTTTTATGATAAAATTAAATAGTTATTCTTACAAATACGTATATATTTAATCAAGTGCATAAATTACTTTTAGTAGTTAATGTAATAGATGCAATCGGTTATGATCAAAAGAAACACATTATCTCTATAGAATGAGCAGGTTTTTAATGAAGGCGATATGAAGTAATTGTATTGTATATGGTGTATATCAAAGCTTGCATCATGAGCTTCTTATAACAATTGAAGATTCAAGTTCTTGCTACCCACTGTTTGAATTTGAACTTCATACAAGGGCATGTGTTTATTACGAAATCGGAGTATTCAATTCATATGATTAGCTCACACTTTTCCGACATACGAGTATATGTCAATTAATTTTGTAATGCTTTAAGCTCAAAATTATATCATACTAATCGAACTCTTTAATCTCTAGGCACTGATGATTTTGGGTTTGCAATTATTGCTACAGTATCAAAGATTTAAATTACATTCACCACTCAATACTTGTAAGCCTTTCTGTATCGCGTATCAGTCTTTTTTTCAACTCATTGCATGTTAATACCTTATAAAATATGTTTAATGTCGTTAGGACTTTTTATAATCAAATAGGGTTAACTCGATCCCTCCGCATCGTTTTGGGTGCCATTATTCAGTTTTGTTATTACATAATGGACTTTCATTTTATTAAGACTTCCCACTGCGAAGTATAGAGCTTTGTTATACAAAGGCATGCAAAATAGAATTGTAATAAAAGCTCTCGACTTCAATGCTAAAAAAGTATTGCTTGTATGTGATGATTAGAAAACAATTCAATTTATACGTTATATAGCACGAACTTCCTATGAAGGAAACTTTTTACGTGAGCTACAATTGGCGGTGTACAATTTTTCGCAAAATGAATTTATATTTGGATCACAAAACTGTGTTAACAGCGAGTGCCACCCACTATATGTTCAAATGTATTTGACATGTGGAGGGTAAAAGGGGATACATACATAGCATCACGCCTCATTCCCATAGGGGTAGGCAGAGACCACTTCCACATGCCACGATCCTTGCATATCTTCTTCGCTTCTTTCATTCTCATTAAAGCTTTCATACAAATTTGTGGGTTTAGAGTATACTGGACCTGGCCCTTATTTAAAATGTGCTGGATTTGGTCCAGGAACGTTCGCCTTGGTCTTCCCCTTCCAACTTTCCTATTCACACTTGACTCATAAATTATTTTTGTCAGTCTCCTTTCATTCATTCTGTCTACGTCCTCAAACCATCTAAGCATACCTTTCTCAATTTTAGTCACTACATCTTCTTTTATACCACAATGTTCTCTTATCACACTGTTTCTTACTTTCTCACTCAGTTTCAATCCACTCATATTTCTTAATACTCTCAAAATTTTGATTTCATTATTTACGATAAAATCTTGTAGTATGCTTGTAAATGTCCAAACAGAAAAGGTATCGGCAAATCTGAATTTGTTTTATTTTGTAAGTAACAGTTTTATTATGTTTGCACAAAATATTATAATCTATGTCCGTTTACATAATCGTTCCTATTTTAATGGACTTTCATAACAAAAACC
This sequence comes from Elymnias hypermnestra, assembly GCA_015832385.1. NCBI lineage: Eukaryota > Metazoa > Arthropoda > Insecta > Lepidoptera > Nymphalidae > Elymnias > Elymnias hypermnestra. The sequence goes on from JACTOM010000891.1 coordinate 8,785,316, forward strand.
ATTATTTCTGCTTGCTTTATAAGTTTTATGGCTCTGTGTAAGTTTACGAGCGCTAGTTGCCTTTTTTGTTAGAAATAGACGTTGTCTTTAAAGTTTTACATTAGTTTGTTTTTTCTTTTCTTATTAGGTCAACCTCTATCATTTCTGTCTTATTTGTCTTTAAAATGATGTATGTCGTTTTTATTCCTAATTGGACATTGAATTTGTTTTTTTAACTAATATATTTTATAGCAACTTTTATTGCAGATGTGATAGTAATTTATTTGATAAAATATATCGCTGCTTTGGATAAATAGTATTACAATTAAAACAAAGCAAATTCAACAGCAGAACCGGTTGAAAATTTAATAAAATATTCAAATGACACAATAATGTTGAAGATTATTTAAGCAATACAAATGTTTGGACTTAATTCCAGTTTTTTTTTTTTTTTTTTTTTTTTTTTTTTTTTTTTTTTTTTTTTTTTTTTTTTTTTTTTTTTTTTTTTTTTTTTTTTTTTTTTTTTTTTTTTTTTTTTTTTTTTTTTTTTTTTTTTTTTTTTTTTTTTTTTTTTTTTTTTTTTTTTTTTTTTTTTTTTTTTTTTTTTTTTTTTTTTTTTTTTTTTTTTTTTTTTTTTTTTTTTTTTTTTTTTTTTTTTTTTTTTTTTTTTTTTTTTTTTTTTTTTTTTTTTTTTTTTTTTTTTTTTTTTTTTTTTTTTTTTTTTTTTTTTTTTTTTTTTTTTTTTTTTTTTTTTTTTTTTTTTTTTTTTTTTTTTTTTTTTTTTTTTTTTTTTTAGTTCCACACAGAAACAAAATATTACACATTGTAACCTACAAAACTAAATTAAAAGGAGTAACCGCTGAGTTTCTTGCCGGTTTTTTCTCAGTGGAATCGACTTTCCTAACCGATGGTACATTTGTTACCAACGGACAGATTACTGACGATTCAAAAGTCTTTTTGACTCTTCTTGAATAAAGAATATTTTTATTTTGATTAATTTTGTAGAAAAAGTCAAATATTTTGATACTTTTTCACTAAATTTTGAATATTTTGGATTGTGCCTATTTATCCAATGATATGTTTTAAAATAAAGACATTTTTATATATTCGTTTTGTATATTATTTGAATAGCACTCATTGAGCCTACAACTACTACAACCACGTCCACGATTTACTGTAAATTGTTGGGTTGTAATGGCTGAAATGAAGTAAATATAAATTTTCTACCTATATCTGTTAGAAGATTTAGAAATGATGTTGTGCTTATCAATTTATTGGAAAGGCAATTTAGGGCTTAAGCTCTCTAAACTCAGTCACTTATTAATAGATCTTGAAAAGTATCCGCGATTCATTTAAAATTGAGCAAAATGGCGATAAGTGTACCGGCGACACCGCAGATAGCAGCTAATAAGTAGATTATACCCCAAAGACCGAATTTTCGTTGCTATTACATAAACAAATTCTAATAGAGATGCTTCCTTGATGTATAAAGCATTTTATTATATTTCACTGCGATATTATGCGGTACGGCGCTTCATTTCGATGTCATCGCAATCTGACAATCTCACGTTTTTCCGCCTTTCTATACAATTCCTTTAAAGGGACTACTGTGAATTTCTATGCAAATTATGGTTATCAGTATGTTGATGTAAAGATCTTTTAGTTACATCAGTTTTACTTATCTTAAAATGGTATAGGACTCTACGTTTCTGTATTTTGCTTTCTTTACAATGGAATCAAATAAAGATGTATAAAAGAATCAACAATTCTTTATATCTTTATATATAATTATATATATAAGAAATCTTTATTTCAGGCATACACCCATATTATTTGTTAGTTACAATACTTTATATATATATCCTTATTTTGTATATGCACATATAATTGTTTATGTAGTATTATTTCATAACTTAGTTGACTCTAAATTCCTCTTGAGTAATATTTATTTCAAATGTCCCAGGAACACCAGCGTAAGGCACCAATCATTGTTTTTATAACCTGCACCTTTGGCCAACTATGCCAAAAATACAGTCATTTAACGAGCATGTCATATTTACAATGAAAATTGTTATTATGTTGATATTATTCACGATAAAATTGGTTGTATTTAAGGATGATCTATATAAATGATATGTTTTATGAATTAGTGGAAACTTCTGATTTTTGTGTATTTAATTGTAATGTAGACTACATTAATTAAGGTTTATAGAAATAGTTTTTTTTCTAAATAATAAACACAAATTTATTGGAATGAGAGTTTTTTAAGAGAAATATATAAACAACATTTCTAACGTACTTCTTAGCATCTCCCGCCCCTTTTTATTTCTCTCATCAACGGTTGTCCGTGAATGATTACTTTAGTGATAAGACCGCCTTCGCGGACTCCGCGATCTTAAAATGTGTTATTTTTAATTATTGTAACACATATGCGTACGATAAAGTATGAATTAAATAAATAATTAAGACTACAGCAAAACAGATGTCAGATTCTTTGCATTGTTTTATCTATATAATTTTAAAATAAAGGGTGATTTGAGTTCATATGGAAACCCTTTTTGGTGTCAGTTTTAGTGTAATGGTGCGAGCTCGAATGGAAATTTAGGATTTTATTTTTAAATTCATCTAGGTTAATTAAGGTTATTTCCCGACTGGCGATGTGCTTTGGTTGTGGCTTCTTATGGCTTTATCAGCTAATAGAGCGGTAAATGATTACAAAATAATGTTTTTTTTATCAAAACTCAGTCCGAGTTTGATTGAATTGGTACTGATCATGTTGTTGCAAAAATATATATACTAGACATAAAACTAAACGTCAAAAATAACTGCGAAACCTTTGCAGAGTATTATAGATGAAGAAACGTTTGTAGTGCATTAACTATTTAAAATTGATTAGAGTCAAAACTATCTCTCTATAAAAAACTAATATAAACACAAATTTCTCATTGGAAGAACGAAATAAGTATACAAAATGAACGTCCTAACACTGAAAAAATATTTATATCAAAAGGATTCAAATTTAAACATGACAACTGAAAGCACAAAACTTGTCACAACAACCAGCCCCACAGAGAAAGTAGAACATTTTGAATTTATACCCTATTCAAGTCAAAGAAATAATGAGCTCGATATTCCTAATGATAGCTATCAAATTGAATGATGACTATTTATATGCAAAATTTGTAATAGGGTATTTGATGTATTACTTATGACGCCAACATCGTCTACTTTAGATGTTTTTTGCATTGGAAAAATCTTAAACATACTGATGGATAGTTAAATACCAAATTATATATATATATATATATATCTAAGTACCTTAAACGATATTGGATCATATTTCCTAAATTTATTTGAATTCGAATCAAAAGAAACTTCAATTAGGTTGTTATTTATGTTTATAAATTGAAGTCTTGGTATCAAATTGAAAAGCAAATTAACGATTTTATTTTATAGTTCTGTATCAATTTATTTATGTTAGGATTGAAATTTAAAATTATTGAGTTTTAAAAGAAAGCAATAGTATCAATTTGCTTGACATAAAAAAATACGGAATTGCAATTAATTTATCATTATAACTTAAGACAACAGTAAAAGTAAATAAGTAAATGCAAATTATACTTTACTATTAAATGAAGTACTCAAATCGTCATTTCTATTTACACTTTTTTTATTGAAAATATAGATGAAAAGCAAAAACATGTCAACGATATCAATCAACGACAGCTTCCTTTGATCTTACATCAAGGGTTTCCAAATAGAAACAAAAAAGTTACAGTCTATTTAAAGCCAAGTATACTATTAGTTTAACGTATTAGTTAACGTAATCTAAAAACTATTACAGTAAATTTAGAAATTACCGACGTTATTAGGGGGAGTCAAAGACCCTAACACAGCCATAGCGGTAGTAATCAATCAACGTGGGGTGAGTTATCATCATATTAAAGTCTTAAATAACGGGAACGCCTTTAAGTTGAATCAGTAAGATCGAATAAAACTCCATATGTTTCGTCACAAATATGTCGGTTTGGAAAGTAATAAATACAGTACAAATTAAGTGTAATTGTAGGTTTCAGAGCAGGGTCTCTTGTATTATTGCATGTGTTATCTTAATGTACTCGTATTTCTAAATTTGATAAACGGTTTTAGAATTTGACATATTTAGAAACGTAGGAGGAAAACATCGTGCGAAAATTTGTATATTTTCTGGGGTTTGTGTGGTCCTGTTTTCTTTTTTTATCACTAATAAATGCTCTTGCTCACTCCAATAAAATATATCCATATGAACCCAACGGATCACAGTTCCATGCAACATTGGAGCGCTTTAAGATTTACGCTAACCTGGTAAGAGATAATTTACTTCTTAGGGTTTGTATACAACCTCGTAGCGGGACGCAATTTTATGGCTTGGTTGTAATACTTTGGTATTTATTTATTTGGTAGTCCCGTCAAACCAGGCTCAAACAAAAAGATGCAATTTCCTTAAGTTGTCCAGCTGGGTAACGAGCACAGGACTTCTTCTAGTGAAGTAAATACTAGCAACATTAAGCCAGCTAGATCGTCGCATAATATTTGGCTGACGCGGTAAGCAGGCTTCTGCCCAACATAGGGAAGCCGAGGGTCGGGTGCCGCCGCTTGGACGCAGGGGTGGTACAATCGGTGGCATTCTACGGGGCCCGGATCTGGGCGGGAAATTTTACGCCATGTTCGAAGGCCCTGCTGTGAGGCGAGCAGAAAGCCGTGAGCCGTCAGATCGCCCTAGAATACTACACCATCTCCTGGGAGACGGCCCGCGTATTAGCGTTAACCGCTCCTTGGGAGTTCGACGCGCAAGTACAGTCGGACTTGTATTGGCGAAGGGCGGACGCCCGCCAGAGAAGCGACCCTCCTTCACCAGGGGACGAAAGGGACTGGCTGCGTCAGACGCAGGCGGTCACACAAACCGAGTGGCGGGACCGGCTGAGGGAACTGAGCGCGGGGCACTCGACGACCGAGGCCGTGTCGCCGCTTCTTGGTCGTTGATTTCCTCGTGATCACCGAATGCATACGTTCGTGATGTGCCCCAGATGGGAAGTGCCGAGGACTGCTTTAGTGGCAGTTTTACGGTCGATCGAACTCTCCCTGCCCACCGTCGTGAGAGCGATGGTGGAGCGGGAAGAGTGTTGGAAAGCGGCGGCTTCGTTTTAGCAACGGAGTGATGATGAATGAGGCCGCAGAGCCCAGTCACCCACGCCCTCCGTCGTAAGGCGCCCGAGGCGACGATGTGGCTCACGACCGCCGTCTTCCCCCTTAGAACTAACCTGTAGGATAGCGGACAGGCGGGGGTCCGTCGTCACGCTGAGAGAGTCCCCCTAGGTTGTCTGGTACTTCGATCCTTAGGATGATGGGAGGTGCCCCCTCACGGGGGACTTGCTCAGTTGTTCCGGTGAGACAACATGTCGCGTCTGCCGATAGGGAGAGTGCGTAGGATGGTCGGGTTATTTTTAGCCGATAGAAGTCTGGTATCCATGATGGACTTTTTTCCCGTCTAAGAAAAAAAAAAGATCTTCGCTTAATATAGCAACACTCTGGTATCTCAGATAAAGATGTAACAATCTTCTGCTAATATGCAAACTGGCAAGCATTTAAGTCAAAGCTTCAAATCATTTTTACAATGAGTGGTAATTGCTTTTACCCAAAAGTGAAACGTTAATAAATGTCCATAGATTATTATGAATAAAGTTTGTTCGATTACGACGTAATGTTTTATATGAATAACATGGTGGAGTTTATGGATAATACAAATGTCATTAATGGAAAATTCAGTATTTAAAAAATATGAGCAATTTGTTCGAGGTATCACATGAATGCTAGTCTTGTCTGGTTGGGAATGTAATGTTTTTTTTGTATTGTTGTAATGATCAACTATTCTCGACTTGAAGCAAATTCCTTCGCGGTCAAGTGCTTTTATTTATGTCAGAGACTGCGGCACTAATTTTTCGATATAAGTTTGCATTTGCTATTAGTATATATTGTAGGTAATTTTGCGTATAGCATATACTTAGGCTAGTAATTATTAGCGTCGCTGACTAAAATTTCTAATGAGAGATAAGTTGAATCAAGTTATTTTTTAAGTTATCTACTCATCGGCCATTTTACTGTCGATTTATAGATAAATTTACAAATTTTCAATAAAGCATTGCACTTATTTTTTAGATACAGAGTACTAAAGCCGAAAAAGAACTTTGGTAACAGACGTATATTGTACTCGCAGTTTATCTTACATATGTGGAAAATAAGGTGGAGTACGAGTATTTTTTGTCACTTTGTGTTACTCCTTAAATTTTTAATTAGATATTTATTTGTTTCATTAATAGGAACCAGACTAAAAACACGTTTATAAATCGTTATATTCTGGTAAGATGGCAATGGTTAGTTAAAAGAAACAAATCACTATCGTGTCTAAAAATACAGCAGGTGTTATTCATGTAGATTCATAATACACAGCTCGCTTTACGTGTTTTCATATGGTAATAGGGTGTTGTCATGTTGTGCAGCAACTTGATAAAATAAACCATGGTTGGGTTCAACATGCTATGGACATTTGGACGAGGTGATTAAGGTGTAAATTAAACGTGATTTTGATTGATTGAATTGATCGAAATGGCTTATTGTATGGTTTTAGCTAGCACGAGATACTAAATAATGTTTTCTTTATATACTAGTTTTTTTAGCACGGTAATTTTAATGGAAAATGATACGATAGAAGTCCTGGTATTGTTTGATAGTTAAAAACATAGACTGGCAACCTTTTCTTATAGGGCTACAAATACATACATACATAGCATCACGCCTCATTGCCATAGGAGTCCGCAGAGACCACGGCCTTCCACTTCCTATGATCCTTGCATATCTCCTTCGCTTCTTTTATTCTCATTAAGCCTTTCACACAAGGTCGTCGGTTTAGAGTATTCTTGACCTGGCCCTTATTTAAAACGTTTTGGATTTGGTCCAGGAACGTTCATTTTCGTTCGCCTTGGTCTTCCCCTTCGAACATTCCCATTCACTATTGATTCATAAATTATTTTTGTCAGTCTCCTTTCACTCATTATCTCTACGTGCCCAAACTATTTAAGCTTACCTTTCTCAATTTTAGATACTCCTTCGTCTATACCACAACGTTCTCTTATCACACTACTTCTTACTTTGTCACTCAGTTTCAATCCACTCATAGTTCTCAATGCTCTCCTCTCTACCGCATTTATTTTACTTTTATGCTTCTTCTGCCTTAACCAACTTTCACTACTATACATAAGTTTCGGCATCAACACTTCTCTATGCACAGTCAGTCTGGGTCTTTGACTATTCATACAAATGTTACAAGGATTTTGATGCAGACCACAGATTTTATGTAGGCATTGTTGCGGGTTGCATTTTATTTTTGCATTTTGCATTACGTTTAAAAACGTATTTATAATTACTCCCGTTGCAATGGCATTTCCCTGTGAGGGTCGCATGGGGCTTGCATACCGGTGATCTCTGGCTGGAAGGTTAACTTTGGCAGCCTTGCTGGTGCACTATTGTGAGTACGCGCTTCACTAGCAGAGGTTCCATGGTGTCAGTTTATGATGCGTGTAGACTTCTTTGCCAGTGCATTTGTTAAGGATTTCATTGTGTAAAGTAATTGAGGGTTGTATATAAAGATTTAGGTTAACCGTATTTTTAGTGAAATATTTTTCCGTATGTTGTACATTAACCGCAATATTTTCAGTTCTATTTAGACAGTTGCTTATGTGCTCAATTTTCAAAGCAGAAAAATACTATTATAGTTTCTTTGAAGTGGTCCCCTTTTCAGTGGCGAAACACATTGTTAGACAAATATTAGGAGTTCAATCACCTGTACAAACATGGCGAATAGTTTGAAGAATTTACATATTTGCTAATACTTCAACGTCATTGTTATTCGAGTTTAGAAAAAAACATATCATGCAAAATTTTATTTAAATAAAATAAATGAACTAGAACTATATTTGGAACTCATTAGTTTTATATTCACGAGTATTGTGAACATCGACATTGAACACTGATTGATATATCGAAATTGTAAATAATTTTATGTATGATAAATACTGCAAAACGATAAAACTTGATTGAAAGGAACCGTGTTTCTAAAAGCTCGTCATATTGCTCTGGTTTGTAATTTATAGTTTTGTTATTTAGTGAATATGTCTTGATGGAATGCACAATCTACACATTTTGTATTATATGGGATGCTACAAGCGGCAAAAGAGTCGAGTATTGGGTGTGGGTTACAAAGGTTTTACAATTTAGTCGTTTAAGCTGTATTAAAAGTTATTTAAGTTAATTGGCTAACTATTTTTTTTTACCTAATTATACACATTATATTGTACGAGGTGTAAGGAGACCACTCCCGAACGATCGACCTGATTGGACGGAAAATCGATCCAGATTAAAAAAAAAACCGAAAGTGTGATAAACATCAGCGCTGCGGCCTTAAACGCACGGGTCAACGAACATTAGCTCAATTCAGTCGTTTCTTGTGCACGCACACTGGCAGTGGCTGTGTACGGTCGTCGACCCGAGCGTCAGCTGATTGTGCTTTTTGTTATTTTTTTCAATAATGTATTTTTTCTAAACTTTCGTTTCATTTAGCTGTACTAATATGATGGAGCGTTAATAATTCTAATAAAATGTTTTAAAAATATGATTTTTGAATAAATCAGGATCGATTTTTTTTCCGTCCCATCATCGAAGATGTCTTTAGTAATATATTTTTCTTCCTTTTCGGGAGTAGTCTTCTAACACGTTGTATATACTGTTATATAAAAGACATAATAATGTCTTTCATTATAAAAAACATTAATAATATGATTTGAAATTGTCCTTGAATAATTCCTTATTCATTTATATATTTAATGATTCCTCATTAAATATCTTTAAAAAATTTGGCCGGTTGGCCGCTTTATAAGTTTGTTAACCAATTTAATAACCTTAGCTGAACAATTAGTAATATAATAATAGAACTAATACAATAAGTTAGTCGGCTAGATTATACAGATCTGTTTTGTGTTAATTACAAACTTTGTCTCTTATATATACCGTTTATGTTTGGTTATGCTATAGACTTTATAATACAATATTCTGGTTTTAATATGTTTAATAAATATAAGTTACTGGTGTAATAATTTTGTGTAATCTTACTGTATGTCATTGTTTAAACCAACTCTCATTTATTATTTAAATACATACCTGGTTCAATCGTTGAGATAAGCCCTGACACTAGCTTTCCCCTTTTGACCTTAGCATTTGTGTTTCTAGGATAGCATGTTCTTTTACGTAGCTTGTTAGTTGGTGTTGAAAGTAGGAATACAGCTTCTAACGAGATTTCATGTTTGCGGTAAAAATATTTAAGAACAATTTACCTATATCTATATTGACATGTGTTTGAGAAAGAATAATTAAGACTTTTAATTTTTCTTATTACTTACTTTTAAATTAAATATTATTCACCATAATACTATGTTCTTTGGGCAATCATTTGCGGTACCCCTGTACCCCTGATCGAATTATGGAACGAGCTAAAATTTTTCTTATCCTAAGGTTGCCTGGCAGAAATCGCTACTTAGCGATAAGGTCGCCTTTTTGTACCCTATGATTGAGTTATTATATCTATTTCATGTATTGTTTATGGCGTACAATAAAGTGTATTCTCTCTCTCTCTCTCTCTCTACTTTTATTTATATGAAAAAACAGCCTCGTCGTACCCTTATGATCCTTATCTATTAAATGATTCCCAGCTTCAGACGTAAGGTACACCATTTTCAATTCCTATTAATTACTGATTACACATTCTGGTATAAAAGAAGATGTAGTGACTAAAATGGAGAAAGGAATGCTTAGATGGTTTAGGCACGTAGAGAGAAGGAATGAAAGGAGTGAAAGAAGACCAAGACGAACGTTCCTGGACCAAATCCTGAACATTTCGAATGAGGGCCAGGTCAAGAGTAATATAAACAAACGTACTTATATAAAAGGTTTAATGAGAATGAAATAAACGAAGGAGATATGCAAGGCTTGGCAAGTGGAAGGACGTGGTCTCTGCCTACCCCTTTGAGAATGAGGCGTGATACTATGAACTCCGTATATACATCTATTCATCCGCTCAAAATGAAAAACATTTTTGCTCCTGTGATATATGACACTTGACTTTAATAAACATATATTGTAAATATTTGTAGAGGATATCTATCGACAGCTTATATATAAGGTTTTAACGTTTCCTTCTGCGTAATAGGATGGAGAATTTTGTGCCAGATCGCCAGATTTTGATTAGTCGATTCGTAGTGGAACTAAAACCATCTCTTCTAGATGTCAAGAAGCTTGTGCCGAGGAACGACGAGATGAATGTTAACAGACTGCTGTCATCCTTAGATTTAACCTTAGTTTTAGATCAAGTGCAAGCTGTAACTCTATTGCCATTTAAATCGTTGTATGTTGAACATCAGTTTTACCGTTCTAAACGCGTACCACTCAATTTCTGAGCTAGCAAGTTAATAGTGCCGTCTGTGTAGTTACCTCAACGTATGCAGTGATAGTATACAATTGAGCATGCTATGCCTACTTTACGGCCTTTAGCTATCGGTCAACGGGGAATGTATTACAAATCCCACGGAACGGTTCTGGCGCATTAAATGTACGCTATTATCAGCCAGGTACCAATTTAACCTTTCTACAGCATTTCATATTTACAACTTCCTTATAGGTTTATAGGTGTAAATGAGTCTTTGCTTTACCTTTAATGTGTTCATTGCCTTTATTATGTGCTCCTTTTTTTTGACAGCCTCCAGTGTAGTCACTTCGCCATCAGAAGTCTATGGTTCGATTCGCTTTAAATAGTTGAATTTTCTAATTTGTATGAGGCTGGACTGGAGGCTACTGCCGTGGCTAGTTGCCACCCTATCAGCAATCTTCTTATCGTGCCTCTTCGACTAGCGAAGTGGGCAGTCAGCTTCCCGTAATCCTCTCTAACCTTAGCGAGTCGGAAAAGTTTAGCGGCTTTTCTTATTCCTGTCCACTAGCGGATGTTTCATAGCCAGAATTTCTTTATGCGGCCAATACTTCCTTTGAAACCAACTTTTCCCATCATGATGAGTTGTAGGAGCTCATATCTTTTTGGCCTATGCATAAGCCCCAGATATATCCGACGATTATTTCTAAACTTGACGGCTTGCAAATGTTTCTGTTTTTGTTTGATTTGCCACAGAACTTCCACATTTGATACCTTGTCGGAAATGTCCACATCTTATATACTTCACTTTGCTTTCTACAGTCTTCTTTAACCGTCCACGCTTCACAGATATCAGCAAATACATGTCGCCAATCAAGAAGTTTGAGATTCGATACGATGATGGATAGAAACCACAAAATTCGTCTTACCAGATCCAATGTAGAAAATTTGAATTTTCTTATTTGTCTATATATGGACTCGTTCTGTGGTTTCGGCCATGTTTACTTATTACCAGCCCAAACAGGCCGACAAAGAACAGTTTGGATTTTGGTACGATGTTGGGTAACCATTCATAGGAGACATCAACTAAAACCCGTAACGTACATACATAAATACACGCCTCATTCCCATAGGAGTAGGCAGAGACAACGTCCTTTCACTTGCCACGATCCTTGCATATCTCCTTCGCTTCTTTCATTCTCATTAAACCTTTCATACAAGTTCGTCGGTTTAAAGTACTCTTGACTTGGCCCTTATCTAAAATGTCCTGGATTTGATCCAGGAACGCTCGCCTTGGTCTTCCCCTTCCAACTTTCGCATTCACTCTTGACTCATAAATCCTTCTTGTCAGTTTCCTTTCATTCATTCTCTCTACATGCCCAAACCATCTAAGCATATCCGTAACGTGATCAAAATAAATCTACACTTAATAATTTTCTACGATTTGGGTAGGAATGTACTTTTCGTGTGGGTGAAGTAACATTGAATTAACCAATTATATGTCAACTGTGTATCAGTGGGTGCAAATGAATCTAGCAAATCACAATTAGGTCTTAATTGTAATTGCTAGCTGACGCTACGTGTCTATTATCGTTGAGGTAGGCGGTAAACATTGCTGGGATTTCTCATATTTCTATGTATCGTGTTCCTTTAATACCACGCTATTCAGTAACTGACACTTATTATGTAGGTAGGAAACCGACAAGGGTATTCAATGTTTATGATGTACAAATATATATATATTTATAATTAAATTATGTATTTTTTTCTTTGGTTAATATTATTATATTGCTTATCTAAAGAGTACCTCGTGAGGAAATTTGCATTACGTGGGTAATTTTTTTTCGAATTATGTTTAGCTGTTAGGCTTACAGTCTTTTACAGCGTAACCGGAAGAAGGACGGGCTCTTGGGGAGGCCACCACTTTTCGAGTGTGGGCCCTGAAAAGGGTTCGCTCCCAAGGGAAATGCCGCTCCAAGGGCGTCTCCTGCGAGGCCGGTTTGGAACGACGTTATCATATAACATCGGACAATGGGGGGGGGGGGGGGGGGACTGTTCAAGAGCGTCCCCGGGAGCGCAGGTGGAGTCCACGTCCGGGTGACGTCACAAATCGGGGACCTCTACTCCACCGGCGGATTCGGTTACGTGGGTCTTTGTAGCTTGCTAACCTTGAGCATTGATTTAATCATCAGTTATTAGCAGTGTGTTTTAAAAGGGCTGATACCTATGTTTTTATTACACCCAAGACAATGACCCATAAAACTAATGATATAACGAAATGAAAAGGTTGAAAATGTTACAATGAGGGATGGAATTTTACTCACTACTTAATATAGAATCAGAATACATGTAAGGTTGTACCAACAATAATAGAGTGGCACTATTCAAATGTCAAATTGGGTAACTGTTATGTATACGACTGTAATTACAGTATTCCCCAGAGATGTTGCTCGACAAAGCACGAACTTTGTGAATGTTGTATTTATATATTGCGTCAATTTTATAGCAGTTAAGTTGAAATGTTTTAGAGTAGCTCATTAATTTCTTCATTATTATATTACATACTTTGAATGACCTAAAACACAATACAAATTAAGAACTGTCACTAGGGGGGGAATCTTACTTCATTCTCCTGTGCAGGTAGCACTTATAACAAACGCCCCACTCAAATAATAAGTCCACCAATCACAGTCGTCGAGAGCTTACGACAAAACCGGAACAGGGTTAAACCGGATGTAGTGCGTGTACGTTTCACTGATCTAATTACAAAGACCTCAGCATAATAAACAAATATAAAAATAATAGCAATCCACAAATAATGATCGCTAACAAATGTAGCTGCAAGATCGATGTAGACAACATATTAAGAAAAAAGAAATCAAAAGTGAGTGCGTACAAAGTACACATGTCAGAAGTGAAACTTCTTTGGTAAAATAATTTTTAAGTCTTGTTTATATTTACACGAATCTAAAACTTTAGATTTTCGAGAATTAGAGGGTTAAATAATAAAAGTGTCGAAAATTTAATACAAATGAATTCTCAAATGTCGACTTGCAAATAAAAATGCCGCGTGTTTTTTGTCAACATTAGAAATTATTAATTAAATTTTGTTTTTGAATTTTTAAAAAAGAGAATTTATGAAATATTTTTATTATATATTTTATGAAAAATAGTATATTAAATGACGAGTGCCAAATTGAAATGCCACATGTTTTTTGTATATATTAAAACTATCTTATCTTGAAACGAATTAGCATAAAAACGCTGCAATCCTTCGTGACTCTAATCACGCGTTTCATCTTTAAAAATTACCCTCATGCGCCTAAAGAAGTTTCACTTCAAAGTAACGTATTTGTTATATAAACCGGAATTGTAGTAAAAATAAGTTAATAAACGACAATTTTGTTAAAGTGCAAATCACGCTTGTTCATAAATTTGTTCATATTTTATATTGAGTTTCAACACCCACACGTTAAGTTGCAACAGGGCCATAAGACAGTCTGGGACATGTATGGTAGCGTACAAATATGGAAAGACTAATATTTTTATGTCGGAAATATGTGGGTGTTGCGTTCTAGTTGTGAAAAACATGAAGCTATTGCGATTTATTAAATTATCTGGAGTAAATAAGCTAATAGAAATCTTGTTGTACGTTCATAAAAATATTGACCCTTTCAATAAAAAGAGTGAATGTATCTCATATAACTCAAGAAATAAAACTTGTTATAAATTCTATTAGGCTGCATAAAATTAACAACTCATTTAAGGGTAACTGTATAAGTTTCTATAATAAACTCCCACAAGACTTTTTAGACATATCAAATAATAAATTCAAAGTCTTTGTTAAAAGAAAGTTGAATGAAAAATCTTACTATTAATGGCAAAAATTGCTCTAATTTGTATTTAAATATAATAAAGTTATACGATATTGTAATGACGACGGTAAAAAAAAAATACCCGACTGAATTTGTTGTGGGCTCTTCTCAGATCAGGGCACGAAGATACCTTTGTAACTTTAGATTTAAAGTCTTCTTTAATACCATCATCAGTCGTACATTAGAATAGTGTGTGGGGAAAAAAATATTTGACGATTCAAAAGTGCTGGCAATACAACTGAATGACTTGCCTTCCGAACCACTATGTTACTTGAGATAATAAAGATTTTGTGAAATTTATACGACATGCTTCTTTTCCTGCTTTGACTGTAATCGAATCGGTACTGCTGTATTCTTTCTCAATTCATTTAATATTTAAACATGAACCAAGTGGGTAAAGGCCAATAGATTGTTGGATAGCTTTTCTATTTAAGATTGTAGTTTTGTAAAATCCATGTCATATATATTGCTTCTCTTCCTGTCTGTGGTTGAATTTATATTGTTTTGATCTGCAGCACTATTAAGTAAAGAATCAAATGTATAATGGATAATAGTTATGAAAATGTTTTTATAATAGAATCCTTTGACATAAATTTACGTGCACAAAACCTATCATGTTAAATCATGCTTTGGTTTATGATTTTGGATAATAAGTGTCCTAACTGGTTTTGTTCATTCAAGCATGTTAGCCCTGTTTTGTGAGTAACTTCGATAATTAATCTAGGTGACCGATTAGTCGCAGTTTTGCTAATTGATTAAACCGTGTTGTAACTGGAGATTAATTCGCATGAAATCTGATAAGCGTCTGTCGAAATAATGACATTTTCCTGGCTAAAGTTTTTATGGCAATTCTAGCGGAAACATATTTAGTTCAGTTGCTATAATTCTGATATTAAGAAAATGGTATAGAGGCGGTAAACGGGACATTTTGTGTAGCTGCGACGTGCTTTGCATTATAATTAAAACGTCCCGTGAAATCATTCATGAAAGCTATCAAAAGTAAGTTTTAGGAAATTCGGTTTAGGAAATTTGCGGTTTTGTTTATTATTTGTAAAACAATTTGCCTAAATTAATGAAAATGCTACCAAAAAAACATTCCATGCAGACGAAGTCGCAGTTTCAGCTAGGTTTATTTATATGAATCTGATTTTATGTAGATCCCTATAGTGGAATACTTCGGTAGTGAAAACTATTAGAGTAGTTATCAAAGTTTAAAATAGTCTTAAGTTAAATTAATAAAACACCTAAGAGGATCGCCTGAAATATAACAGGGCACTGGCACGATGCCAAGACACTCCGGTCATCTCTTTTATTAGAGCCCACAGGGCTGGATAGGAAGGAATGCAAATTAAACCAATAACTTTAAGCTTTTTTAAGATGCATCCGGCTCCAGTGAAATACGCCTATGCTTGACCATCTTCGAAAGTGCCTTTTTTTCGCTGGGAAATGCCTTTACGCACCCCGATGAAAGACTTTCCTATCGGGAGTGTGGGACTAACACTTTACAGAATACCCACTAAAACCCAGCGGATCCCTCTTCATCTATGAGTGAGATCACTAGAGGTTTCGTAGCTGCATTCCACTCTAGTGACCCGGATGACACCGACTACGAGGACCTACCACTCAATAGGGTGAAGCGTGAAGCGCATACGTGCGACTTCTGCCTCTAAGTCTCCTCCGATGGCGAGGGAGAGCTTCAGCCTCTTGCTCCCCTAGTCTCTCATTTGCCTCCATCAACGAGATGACGGTCTCGCAAAAGAAGGCAACCGTGGTGTTGGGTGGAGAGCCCAACTTCACTGGAGAGCATTACCCCAATTACGCTTTCCAGTGTAAAATCTCCTCTAACCAGCGACAACAAGATATTCCGTGGGTGCCCACGCTGGATATTCCACCAGGGTATGGTGCATCGTATCTACAGGAGCACCACACTCATAACAGGCGGGCGATTTTTCACGGCCAACGACCTGGTGCAAGTACTTGCCGAAGTAACCATATTTCCGAAAGAGCCTATTTTTGGACTATCCTTAATTTTTAATGGTATTTTTCAACTATAACGATTAGATTCTCTCAGAACTATAAAAGGTGTGTTGGATAATTTACGATTATAATTATATCGGTTCTTACCTTAAGCTAAAGTTATATTTAAGCATATGAGAAATCAAAAGCAAAAATCAAAAGAAAACTTGTATCCACTAATTTGTAGTAATGCAAATTATCAAGTTATATTATTTGCAGGTACTGAGATATACCGGATGTTATCTATGACTTCGAGCAATGGACGAAGTTGATTAAATTAGGTGAGTGTTTAGATTTTTGATAAATGAATTTATTAGCGTGTACCCTCAAATGAAACTTGTTTTTTTTTGGAGGAAAGTCACATCAAAAATTTCATTTATCATATAGAATTTACTTGAAGCCCTACAAAAGACGATAATTATATAGAATTAAAATTCATTTCTGTGAGTGATGTACATATTTATAAAAAAAAGTGCTGCGTGTTTTTATAATTATCTAAATTATTTACACATGAATTGAACCTAGAATCTATAACTAAGCAAAAATTCATCATCATTACACATAAATTAAGGTAAGTAGCAGCCCATTAATGTAAAGTATATGAGAGATAGTTTTTAGAGCAGAAACCCATCACGCTGCTCCACTGCGGATTGGCAGGCATAGTACACAAGTGCACTCTCTATGCCTTCACTCTCATAGTCCGACGAGACGGGAATCCGACATGACCGGAGAGGGATCAGGCGCAGGACCGACGGCTTAACGTGCTCTCTGAGGCACGGGGGTGGATCATACCGCCAAATTATTCCCAACTTCGGGCAAATATTGAGAAAATCTTAATAGATGACTCAATATCGATTTCGAATTGGCCCGACCCGGTACTCGAACCCAGGACCTCATGTCTATAGTCGAACATGCTAACCACTAGACCAATTACACATAATATTGACTAATTGTTACACAGTGTAATTTTTACGTCAGTTTAAGTGTAACCATCACGAACCAATCATATAAAACATAAAATATGTTTTTAATATAACAGAGGAATGTGAAGTGGAAGTTCCTAATTAAATACAACACGAATAGCAACTCGATATGATTTTGTTAATGAAATTCCGAAAGCCCATTGATGAGAAATCATCAAATGTAATGATGTCTGCCTTTAAAAAGCTTCCCGTAAGATAATAAATGTTCTCACGGCCCAGCGATTCTTGAATTAGTCGAAAGCATCGAAGTAATTTCACGCTTGATAGTATGGCCCGCATTGAGTTATTTTAGGTAATGGTTTGTTTACTACCAAGGCACTAAATTGTTTATTAATGTAATCTGATGTAATCCTTTGTTTAGAGTCTTTGAGGTTATAAAGACTTAATCTGAAAATAAAGACTTGAACTTTTGATATATTTCACGACTTTAAAATCTTATCTTCATAGCTTTTATAATACGGGATGCTTATACGTTTCAACGTTCTTTAGTTCATTATAGATACACAGGAAATCAAAGAGGTGTGTGGCCTAGGCTTTGCTTCATTACCCTATAATTCTAGGGCACCAACGATGCTTGGTAGTTCGCCCTTTTCATACACGAGCTGATTCCCGCTACTTAAGTCGTTCAAATTGGTCTAGTCCTGGTTACTTTCAATTCTGGTTAGTTACAGTACGATCTTGTCAAAACCTACGTTGTGTTTATTGAAAATGCATTCGTTGTTACTCGTATTTGTCTTGTATATGTATTTTAAGTTCTGAGACGAGCCACTAAAATGCCACGGGAATTGAGGCTTGCAAAATTGGACTTAAGAGTAGGTGAGAAAGAGGAGATCTCATAGGTTATCAAACGGTTTCTATAATGTGTCATCAGCGTGACGAAATATTTTCTAAAAAGTGTAAACCCAAGTTAAAATGTCACAATGTTAAACTTGGGTATAAGCGAGCATCATCAAATCCATTGAAACACTTTCTCAGTTCAAGAACAGACGACAAGCATAGAAATAACAGAAAGCACAATAATTGATATAGGCGCATCAGTGAAAGCTGCTTAGCCTATTATAAATAACTAGCTGACCCAGCAAACGTGCTTATGCCAAATATTTTTTTATTTATATAATCTTTATTGTACACCAAAGAAAAAAAATACAAAGAATAAGAGACGCAGTAATAAAAAACAAATGTACAAAAAGGCGGTCTTATCGATAATCAGCGATTTCTTCCAGACAACCTTAAGGAGAAGGAAATTATGCTAAAGTAAGTGGGAGGTGCATAAAGAAATAATACATACTAATATTAAACAAATAATTACTATTATAGCTATTGAAAAATAGGGGTTGGTGATGGAAAGGTAAAAATTTAGGGTTGTATGTATTTTGGCATTAAGGGGTGTATTACAAAAAAATTAAAACAAAATATTTTTACTAAAAAAATCAATTTTGGTGTGAATCACCCTTAACATTGAGAGGTTTGAAAAATAGATAGTAGCCATTCTCAGACTTACTGAATATGCATAAAAAATTTCATAAGAATCGGTCAAGTCGTTTTGGAGGAGTATGGGATTGAACATTGTGACACGTGAATTCTATATATTCGATATTAAAAATAAAAATTTGCTAGTGCGTGCGTACAAAGTACACATGCCAGAAGTTTCTTTAGTAAACTATTTTTGTCTTGTTAATATTTTATACAAATCTAAAACTTTTGTTTTGAGACTTTGAGGGAGGGAAAGAAGAATATACGTTAGGATTTTCATTAATTTAATTGTCATTAAAGTATTAAAAGTGTCGATAATAAATATCAATATTTTATTGAAATCTCAAATGACGAATTGTAAATAAAAATGCC
This sequence comes from Elymnias hypermnestra, assembly GCA_015832385.1. NCBI lineage: Eukaryota > Metazoa > Arthropoda > Insecta > Lepidoptera > Nymphalidae > Elymnias > Elymnias hypermnestra. Next base: position 8,804,521 of record JACTOM010000891.1, read on the forward strand.
ACGTGTTTTTGATGGCAAATTAAAATGCCACATGTTATTTGTAAATATTATAACTACCTAATCTTCAAAAGGCATAGAAAAACGCTGCACATCTTCGTGACGCTAATCACGCGTTTCATACGTCAAAAATTTACCCTCATGCGGCTTAAGAAGTTTCAATTCAATTATTTCCTTGCTGGTATTACCGGGTAATACCAGCAAGGAAATATTGACCATGAAATATAAATCAAGAAACATGTGAATAACTATCGCTTTGCGTTTGTCTTCAATTTTCATAATTTCCAAAAAGTTGACACTTTATATACATATATTAACCACCACCAATAAAAAGTAAAAAAAAAAAATTAGGGACAACAAATACACAGATGATGACTACTTTTTACAGAAAAATTACAATTTTGTTCTATTACATTTAATAAATTTACAAAGATATTTACAAAAGGTCACAAGGGTTAACAAATACCCGACATTTAAATCTATATAAAAATGAATTGTTGTTCGTTAGTCTCGCTCAAAATCAAAAACGGCTGGACTGATTTGGCTAATATTGGTTTTGAATTCTTTGTAGAAGTGTAGGGAAGGTTTAACAGGTGAGTAATTATAAAAAAATGCTCGAAATATAGTAAAAACACGAATTTTGCTTTTTCTACCTGTCAAACATTTAACGTCACGTTTGTCTATGACATTTGATATTGACAACCAACAATTTATGAACGCAACTATAATATTTTGTAAAAATGTATTTTACATTGTGTTGACTTTAATTTTGTTTGTTTTTTTATTTTTTAGTGGTGGTGGTTAATATGTCACATGTGTCATGTGTGAGATGTCAACTATTTGTAATTGGTCAAAATTTTGGTTTGGAATATCATACGTGCCTTCTCCAATTACATGACATTGGCGAAGTTGCGTATGCTTTCTCACGCCTAAAAGCCAAATAAGAAAAATAAGAATATTTATGGACTTGGTGTATAGGTCGCGTTTTTCTATTACGAATTCTTTTTGCTCCGGTTAAGTTTTGACCACATTTTTTGCAAAAATTGAGAATGCAATTATCATTTGTTTATTGATTGATTCTGAGACGGTGTGAAGTTAGGTTATGGGTCATTCTAATAAGAAGGTATTTAGTATTTTCGTTAAGATATTTGTAGAAGCGAATATACATTGTTAAACATTTATATTTGTCTCGAATGCCACAGGTATGGTGACTATTGTTAACGTAAAACAGGATAGACGCTGTCAACTTAACCACAAATCTTGTAATGGTATTAGACTTAGAGACATGGAAGCCCATAAATCATTTTGTTGCCACGAGGACAATACTGGTGGCCTTGTACAATAATACTGGGACAGTTCATTGAACCCGACGTTCCAAATAAAGACGAAATACCAGGCGCCTTGAGTAAACACCAATAGACGTATATACCAAATAAGTATAATGGCGATTTCTGACATGCGTTTAACAGCTGTAGAATTTACTTAAAGCATTCTATTTGTTCGCTTGCAAATTTTGATTCATGGCCCAAGTAATTCACAGGACGTCCATATTAATGGCTTTGACCTCACTCAATTTTGAGTGGTGAATCGGTGAAATAATAAGATGCTAGAACTAATGAATAATAAGTAACAGGTTTTACAGTAAAGTAAGTAAATAGCAGCCCATTATCGTCCCACTACTGGGTACAGGCCTCCTCACTCATATGAGATAGGGTTTTTAGAGCATAGACCCACCACGCTGCTCCCCTGCGGTTTGGCAGGCATAGTACACAAGTGTACTCTCTGTTCCTTCACTCTCATAGTTCGACGTGACGGCAATCCGACACGACCGACGGCTTAACGTGCTCTCCGAGGCACGGGGGTGGATCACACCGCCAACTTCCCAACTTCGGTCAAATATTGAAAAAATCTTAATAGAAAACTCAATATTGATATTTGAATTGGCCCGACCCGGGACTTTATTAAGTAATTTGAGTAGTCTGACTTTTAATTTATGTAAAAATATTTTATATGATGTTTCTTGACCTTTATATAACATATTTCCCAGTCAATCATTTACTGAATATTTGTTTTTTTACCATGTATATTCAAATGTGTCTTTGGCAAATGAATTATTATTCTTAGTTTTGCAAGTATCATTAATACTTTATATAAATGGGATGTTGTTTATTGTCTACCACATCGCGTTATTTAGCAGGCAACCTTACGTAGATAATAAGTGATGATAGATATGTAGATTGTGTAGATGGTGTGCGCTAGTCCTTAAACAATATAGACATTTTAGATTTTTAGTGAATCATTCTATAAATCATATATAGAATAGAGCTGTACTTGAAGCACCAGCTGTGGTATTTCTTTGTAATGGGCTTATGCTTAAAGACCCTTCTGGAGTTTGAAAATAGTCGCATTTGTTGCTTATAATCGCGAATATTACTGGTTTAAAATATATCTAATTATGTGTGTGAATAATGGAAGGAAACGTAGAGAATCTAACTACACTTTCTTAATGAACAATAAGAAACTAATTTAGATATAAGGTTTTAAAAGATGAATACCACATACTCGTATATGTATTATTAATTAATTAAATCTTTATTTAGGTGAATGCATTTTGCATAAAAAATGATAGTCCTGAAATTAATTTAAATGTTATATTTATTAAAAACAAAGGTGATGTCTTTATGTTTGCAATTTAAATAGAGATGCTGTAACTTATAGTATTAATTGAAATTTTAGGATTTCTTTATGTTAAAGCATATAGAATGTAATCAGTAAATTTAGTTTTCTACTTTAAAAAGACTCCTCAACTCTTAGCATTATCTTTAACCGTTCTATTAATTTTGTCTATCACCTGTAATATTTTTAATGAAGCAACATTTTTTCTTGCGATATAAATAAAAGTGTAGATAAACATCTGTTTAATTAATGTATGATACACAATCTCTGATAACGAGATGCTGTATGTGGGCGTGTAAACACGTTTTTAGTACTATCATTGGTGATTTTTTGTTAATCCTAACTGTAATTTCAGTGGAGGAATAAAAAAGTAGCTATTTTTATAAACAATTGAAAATTTAAACAAAATAGGGAGAGTATGATGAAAGCAAAACAAATGCGGTAGAGAAGAGAGCGTTGAGAAATATGAGTGATAACAGGGTGACAAAGTAAGAAATAGTGTGATATGAGAGCGTTGTGGTATAAAAAAAGATTTAGTGACCAAAATTGAGAAAGGTATGCATAGATGGTTTGGGCACGTAGAAAGAATGAATGAAAAGAGACTGACTAAAATTATTTATTAGTCAAGAATGAATGGAAAAGTTAGAAGGGGAAGACCAAGGCGAACGTTCCTGGACCAAAGCCAGGACATTTTAAATAAGGTTTCAGCCAAAAGTACTCTAAACCGAACATGTATGAAAGGTTTAATGAGAATGAAAGAAGCGATGGATATATGCAAGGATCGTGGCAAGTGGAAGGACTTGGTCTCAGCCTACTCCTATAGGAATGAGGCGAGATTCTTTGTATGTGAACTAATAGTAGGAATTTAAAATTATATATTTTACAGTTTTAGATCACATAATAGTACGAAGTGTAATGGAAGTACATTGTAATCCGCAATAGGATTTGCGCACGAGCATTAAATACGCGTTAGTTCCAATCCAAGGAGTAACTAGACACTGCAAATGAGGCATGTCTTAAGTACCTTCTGATGTGTGTTACTAACAATAAATTTCTGCTTTAAACCAAATATCGTCATTAAATTTAGTGGAAAGTTGTATTTTACACAAATTTTATGGTATGCTTAGTGAATAGACGAGTGAATTCTATTTATACAGTTCTTGCATCAAACCCTGGACGCAACACAGTTTCTTTCTTTAAATATTTAGGGGTGTGCGAATATCGTTCGATCCGAATATCAATATTCGAATCGTGTACTTCGATTTTTCGTATTATTCTAAATACGAATAATTCGAAAATTATTTACATCTAGGAATATGTTACTCTTGTATAAAGCCCAAATTGGTCACATTTAGAATATTGCTGCCACCTTGGGGCTGGCCACCAGTATCAAGTTCTTCCATTTGATCGGATTCAAAGTCGGACAATTCGAATTGTCGGCAACCCCCAACTGACCAAGAAACTAGAGACTAGATCACAGAAGAACTATTAGTTCTCTCTGTGTCATGTATAGAATCTATTATGGGTAATGTTCCCAGGAACTACTCAAGTGAGTACCGCCGCCACAATTCTACGACCGACCATTTCGTCGTAGAAGTAAATGCCACCCACACACTCTGGATGAATGGCACTCATCAACGACTCGGTTTGCTCGATCCATTTTTCCGCGTACCTATAACATGTGGAGCCAACTTCCAGCAGCGGTGTTCCCTCAAGACTTCCACATGCACTTATTTATGAGGCAATTAAAACCCCACCTTCTAAGCCGGCTACACATCGGCAGTTCCCATGGTGCTGCAGCTGTCCTTGGGCGGCGGTGATCACTTACCATCAGATAACCCGCCAGCTTGTTTATCTGTTTAAAAAAAGAGACTGGGTCCATATAAATAAGTAAACGACAAATTCCATAAAAAATATAACACCGAAACAAAATTAAACACTTTAAATTCAAATTAAGATCAAGATAAAAATATAAAACTAATAAAAGTTTTTTAAACTAATGGGAAGATAAATTAAAATCGTAGGGCAGGAATATACAATCAAAAGCATCAAACCTTGAGATCCTTAACATGAGCTTTTAAAAGATGTCTTCGTAGATTTTTACGCAAATACAATAAATTCATTAAATTTAAATTGTAAAACTGTATTAATAGCAAATGACATCTACTACTATCAAATTATGTGTTTGAAGTGAATTGTGTCAATAAAAAAATTACGATATTTAATTTGAGTACAAGATACATTGAGATAATGGGAAGTAATAATAGGAAATGAATCAAAACATCACAATTACTTAGCATTAATTGCCAATTTCTCTCAGCCTTTTGAAACCTGCAAAGCGTCTAAATCCTCTTGACAAGATTTATACAAGTATTCGTTTGATAGCTAACGTAAACTTTCTTGAAGTTGCTTCAGTATAATGACTAGAGTCAACATATATTTTAAACTGAGATCTCGATCTATTTATCAGTCGGCATTGACGAGCAAACACAATTTCACTGGAGAAAGCCTACACTGATGTCGTTACTAACACTAATGGTGCAAACAGACATATATTTACAAACAATTTCTCTATTGATATTACAAATATTTGGATATCAAATTTCAGCATTGTATAACGTCATTAAATATTTGACTTGTCTATGCATTGTTTTAAAGAGGTAATGGATTATTTTAAGATGGCGTGTCATATAACATAACCTTTGAAAATAAAAAGTTATATCTCTCATCTAACTAAATTTCGACCACAGCGGTCAATCTTGTGTACGTCGTTGCCATATTTTCGCCTAGTTTTTCCTTCAGGCCCATAATGGAATTCGACACTTGAGGTGAGAGATCATGCCCAAAACCGATGGTTTAATGTGCTTTTTGAGACTTGTGAGGAAGCACAACGTCAAATACACAAATTAGAGCAAAAACAAATTTTTTAACAGAAAACTCATCATCGATTTTGAGTTGGCCCTACCCTATCGATTTTAAGTGGGAACAAGTGTCAGAACAAGCTACAATGTATATGATAACAATCAATTATTTAATTTTAAGTTCTTTTAACAAGTCTCTTTCACTTAATTTTAACATAGAAATTATGTAAGCATTTCCTATTTAATTTAGCCAGACAGTAGATAAAGTCAAAGCGTATTTAACAGGTGATTGCGAGGGCGGCAAGGCCCTTAGTCATAATATAGTATTAATATTCTCATAACAAACAGGTACGTTGCTTTAAATGTTTGTAGACTATTTAATCACAGTAACTGAATGCAAAATTCGTGCAAGCAAAGTGTAAGGTCCTATATTTTCCTAAACGTGACTAAAGGTTCTGGTGTTAACTTTCCATACTCTTACAGGAGGTATTCTAATGCAAATGTATTGTATTCATGTATGAGTAGAGATGGCGAGAGAACGCAGTTATGGTTTCGATTCATGGTTAGGCAGATTTAGGAAATTGCATTGTCTAATTTGTCTGAAGCTTAACTTGCAATGTTGCAAGTAGTTACTTAGCAAGCGCAGTTCTGAGGAAATAGTATTTTCAAAATTTTCTGAGTCTGAATTGTTGGTACGCTTACCAGCAAAGACGTCCCACTAAGAAAAAAATTGTGTTCCGTACGATACTGTGTTCAAATCCTAAGGAGTAACCTCTTACCAGGTTAGTGGTCTTCCATCTTATTCTGTATCATCAAGTGTGATTACAATAAAGCCTACTCACTCAGAATCTAAAACTTATTCTCGAAATTGCAGGAGCTAAAATGTCTTTAATACTGATGTAGGCACAAATTTTACGTATTTATGAGACAGTAGTTCTTTAAAATATGGGGCCCTTTTTTATCGAGAAAGAGATTATGCTTTGGCTAAAATACTTATTTGCCCGCTTAACATTTTGGACAACGACATTTCAAATCAACAATTGTGTGCCAATATTGATTGTGTATTAAAAATATTAGTTATCATCAAACAATGCTAGCAACGCAACCATACATATTCGGCCCTGACCTATATGAACGCGTTGTTTGTTGTATATCACTCAACTAGTTCTTTGACGCTGAGATACAGCTAAAACAATATTTTGTAACCTTCTTAACCGTTAACGCAATGTGCTAGTACCGAATTTGTCAAATAAAACGCAAAACGTCCTGTTTTCCAAGTGTAATCTCTTGTAGGCTCGATGTAATTTTTATTTTATGTGTTAGAATAAGACAGAGTCTTTACGATCGGCTATTTAACTTATCGAAGTTCATAGCATAAAGTCGCCTTTTTATTTATTCACTTAAATACAAACCTGGTACAAGGTAATTTGCCTCTTAATGGTATATGTTACGGTAAATTTGATTAATTGAAAATTATTAATAATTTTCTATTATTATTAATAATAACCACATGTTTTGGTAAATAACGAATAAACAATCGAAATTTATTACTTTTAGTAGTAATTATTAATAATTCACGACACATATTGGTAAAAGTTATAAAATAAATAAAAACCCAATGTTTTTTGACCAGCAGGTATTTGTTTATAATATTAAACAAAGTCTTACAGTTATATTAATTAGAGATCACACAAACAAGGTTAAAAGTAAGCAAACAACAAACTAAGAAAGTTTTGTGGTACATAAAATTGTAACAAAAATAAAATTAAACAATTATTGTTTCATTAACAAAATCAACACGAATCCTAAAAGCAATCATTAACAATCATATTTGATTTGCCTGTAAATCTTCTATAGCATCTATAAATGCAACATATTAAATTTTTAAAAGTATTATCATACAATTCAACAAATATTAATTGTGAAAAATAAATTTGTTGCTTTTTAAATTGCAATAAAAATAACTTCAAAATAAAACAATTAAAGACTCATAAAAAAATAAACTAAAAATATTATTTATTTTTGCAAGACTTTTATGGCACTTAGAATTGAAAATAACGTGCATTTTTCTGCATTTGCAGCGGTATTAGTGTTGCATTCGCCAGTACAGTTGCAGTGTTGAAAGCCTTGTCCCCCCAGATTTAAGTCCTTGCGGGCACATTCTCGCAGACTGCACGTTGTATTAGGAACCTCATCAATACTCACAAACTTTTCCTTGCACACTGTTAACTCATTTCGTGAATACAGTTGATTTAGTAAGCCATACTTTGTCCCCAGCTTGTATAGATTATGATCACTGACATAATAACGCCACTTATTACATTAATCAACACTAGGGTTAATTTATTAATAAAAACCGACACAGTGATTAATTTATCACTTTAACATTGACTTTCAGTAATTATTAATAATAATAGAAAAATATTAATAATTTTCAATTAATCAAATTTACCGTAACATGTACATAAAATCGTCTTTGCTGGTAGTTGTTAGACTATAGATAGGTGACAAAACTGATAGCTCTGAAATGTTGGAAGTTATTGAGTAAAGTGTATGAATATAGCCTTTCGAGCTGTGTTTCGTAAAGTAGGTGTTATAAGAAAAGCAGTGCTACATTATATAAATTCAGATAGTGAGGTAATTATCGTAAGATCAACTCACATTAACTAACAACTTTTATTCTTTCCACGATTTAAATATACACAAATTGCGCCATACTCATAATGACTTTACTTTTTGAATTTATTCAATTTAGCGTTACTTCTTTTAGAACAACTAGCAACTACTAAAACCTCTCACTAGTCCAGGCTTAGACAAATTAGGTAGTACAATTTCAAAAATTCGCGTTATCGGGAATTTAACCCAATACCACTGACTAGGGAATCGAGGACAGCCATTGCGTCGCGTAGCCGTCAAACTTCTTCGTCAACAACTTTCGCAGTGGTCAACCCCCCATTGTCTGAACATTACGTGTACTTCTTTAGAAGTAAACACGGTTTGTCAAACAAACACTTTCACGTTTCGACACAACTGATAAAAGGCCAGTTAGACGCGTTACACAGCCCTGTTTAATAGAGCAAGAGTCGGCGACGATCAGACCTTTATTTTTAATATATTATTGCCTCCTTGTTCTTGTGGTTAACATGTTCGGCTATAGACAGGAGTTCCTAGGTCGACTGAATTAAAAAATAATATATTGAATTTTCTATTAAGATTTTCTGTCAATATGTGCCCGAAGTTGAGAAGTTGGCGGTGTGTTCCACCCCCATGCCTCGAAGAGCACGTTAATTCGGCCTTGCCGTAACATCGGACTGTGAGAGTGAAGGAATACAGAGTCCATGTGTGTATTATGCCTGCCAACACGTAGTGGAGCAGTGTGATGGGTCTATGCTCTGGTAACTCCTGGCCTGGCCTGAGGCCTGTGCCCAGCCGTGGGATATCAATGGGCTGCTAATTATGAATATAAAAACCTAAAAATTTCTTTGTGTGTCCTTAATATAAGTGTAAACGATCCCCATTTATGAAGTTTTGTTTTATTGTTGCTTTGAAAGGGGTCAGGTAACACAGATGTATTAAATTGCACCTTAAATTACTATATATATTTATGAAATGAAATTGTATATCACACTATGTGCCGAGTAAACTAATTTATTTCATTCTTGAAAATCCTTAAATTACATATATATCCCAGTTTTTATATATTTTACTAGTGACCTAGTAGAGTATTGCCTACATGTTTTGTTTGTCGTAGCCCATCAGATTCGTATTTGAATTTGACTGAAGTATAATATAATGGAACCCTCAGTGGAATATCGTGGTGCGTTTATGCTCTAAAGCCCTCGCTCCTGTGAGTTAGGAGGCCAGGGACGTGAATAGGCTGCTACTTACCTTTTTTATAATGTAATTTCTTTATACTACTCGAAATAATTTAATTAATTTTATTACGTAGGTATTGAATTGTTAACAAAAATTTGAAAAATTGTTTCTATACAACTTTTATGACGTGTCTGTTACACGCGTTTGTCTTTTACATTATACCTGTATTAAGAACACACTAATAAATTTTCAGCTTTTATTAAATAGCAATTGTCGCGGGCTCTTGAACTATAAGTTAACATTACACAGGGCGGTTTGAAGCTATGATATAGTCGACTGACTTTCTTCGCGGTCTATGTTAACGTAGGTTGGAGATAGGAATCTTTGAATTGATAAATGATAATTGCAATCGAAACTGCATTTAACACCCTATAACTGGAAATTGATTAGAATCTTATGGGCTTATTTATTTATGTCTCTGTTCGGTAAACAAATAAACATACCTAAAGGTAGAGAGAATTTATATATTATACTTACTATTTGATTTATATACTAAACCCTAAAACAAAATTATTTAGATCCTGTAATAAAGAAAATTGAATACAACATCGCTTAAATTAAATAAGACATCACAACTTTATAAAATAAAAAGTTGGCACCAAAGCCTTTCATATATTTTATTTTTTTGCTGACAGCTTAGCGTTTGACTGTAACCATATCTGATGGGAAGTGATGATAAAGTCTAAAACGGAAGCGCGCTAATCTGGGAAGAGGCAATTTACCTCTTATGGTTTCTATGCAGCATCGTACGGAACACAAATCTCTTTGCTTGCCGGTACGTCTTTGCTGATACGGTGGTAAATAGCCAGGCCGAAGCCTCCCTCGAATCTAGACTTAGACAAATTAGACCTCTGCTAGCTAAGCAAGTACTCGCACCACTGCACCAGCGAGGCGGTCAAAAATGTATAAGGTACACACCCAAATGTCAAAAACAACAGATAGAAGACAGCGATAGGTGTTGACATTGTTACACGCACATCTCATGACAACGAGTACTCTTAACCTGGCCCTTATTTAAGATGTCCTGGATTTGGTCCAAGAACGTTCGCCTTAGTCTTCCCCTTACAACTTTCCCATTCACTCTTGACTCATAAATCCTTTTTGTCAGTCTCCTTTCATTCATTCTCTCTACATGCCCAAACCATCTAAGCATACCTTTCTCAATTTTAGTCACTGCATCTTCTTTTATACCACAACGTTATGTACATACATGAAACGATGAAAATTATTAATTTTTAGTACTTTATGTAAGAATAGATTATTTTTCTATTAATTTTCTACGTGAACTATCAAATTGTAGATGCCTCCTACGTTTCTACGTCTAAAGTAAAGCGCCGCTTTAGCACCTGCAATGTTTACAAGATGTAGCATTATTCACGAATGTAACAAGTTACATTGTTTGACTTGTTAATTATCGTCTCATTTCTTTATTTAAGATGTGTAATGTGTTCTGTGAATGATGCAACAGTTTTGTAAATTCTGTGGCGTGGCTGGCACAGTTGTAAGAGTATTTATAATGTAGAAATGAGGGTACCAGGATCTTTATTGCCAGGGCACGAAGGACTCCTCGTAATTTCTCGATTCTTAAGTCTTCTGTCGTGATCAACCGTTCATTAGAAATAATATGAAGACAACATTTGACAATTCAAGTAAATGACCATTTATATGAAAAATCTCTTATTCGGCTGGATCTATTTTTGAGGTGATTTTCATTGATATACATCTGATCATCATCATTTTCGTTCCCTTATTCCTCTAGGTGGGGTCGGCACAGCATGTTTCATTTCGCTGCTTCACTCTATTCGCTGTCATTTCAACATTCACACCCCTTACACACATATCCTCTTTGATACAGTTCATCCACACTTTTTTTGGTCGCTCTCTCCCTGCACTGCCGCTTACCATCATATTTAGGACCCTCTTGAATACATGGCTATCCTCCCTTATCATGACATGTCCATACCAGGATAGCCTTTCACTCTTAACTTTTCGGTGACTGGTGGTACTTTCACACTTCCTTTAATTTACCCATTTCTAAACTTAACCAATTTTGTCACTCCACACATACATTTGCATCTCCGCTGCAAGCAATTTCCTTTTTTCCTTTCATTCTCCCCTTTGGCTCCCCATTTCTCCCCACAGCACTCTGATCCATACAGGATGACAGGTCTTACGATCGTCTTATAAATTTTCCCCTTTAGTTTGATAGACAGCTGATGTTACAAGGAATAAGTTAAGCCCTATTATTTAAAAAATGGCATTTAAATTAGGCGAAAGTTAATTTGTCTTATCGTGGCTCCACATAATATCCTCTTCAATGGATTATATCATTACATACCATTTCGTGATATCATTACGATAAAAAAATATAAATAAAATAACTATGGGATAAATTTAATTAAAAATCATCACACTATAAAATATTTAGTATTAACTCAAATGTTCAAATTTTCGCGAGTAAAATTGTTTTTTATTCATCCTCAGTTCAAATATTAATAGATTGAAACTCGGAGTGGATGACAATTGATTTTAATAGTTTTTTTCTAATATTATTTCATTAATTAAGTTTGTTTTGCGAAAAATTGTAGAAATAGTAAAAGGTTTTTCTGTGTAATGATTTCAAGAAGTACGTGCTAGATGTTATTTGACTTATTTTTTTTTAATATTTTTATATAGATGATGACAAATTATATCCTCTCACGTAATAAAGATATTCGGGTTCTTTTAAATTATATTCACATCTACCGTAACAAGCTTTCACATTTTTTTCCACTTCTTAAGTATTACAAAAATGCATAAATTACTCAAGTATTTCAAGAAACGCTTTTTAAAATGTTAATACTTTTTAGTATTGCTATGGCTTAATTTTTTTAATGGCACTCATATTTTCGTTATATTGTATATGTTACTTTTTGATATCTTAAAAATGGCGTGGAATATGCTCGTATATTTAATTGCAATATTTTTACGAAAAAAAAGGGGTGCGGGGTAAAATATCGGGGTTTACCTGTCAGCTCAATGCGATGTGTTACTGTCCTTATTTAATAAATTCCTTGATTCATTAGCTTTTCAATGGTTTAATGGTTTTTCGGATGGAGGTAATAGATATGTAGCTATAACACCAAATAGTGTTCACCGATTTTGTTATTATTCGGTCTTTATGGGTGCTATTTTAAAGACGTATTCATGTCAGATAAAGAAGTAGGGAGAAAACTTATAATTTAAAATGTTTAATTTGAGAACTAGTTACTGAAAACCAGTTCCAGTGTACTCAAAATATCCTAAAATAAAAAGAAATTGATTCTTGATGTGAAGTTCCGGTGTCTTTAACATGTCAGGGCTACTCTAGCGCTCTTGTAATTATCATCCATCCTTTCATGTCTCCTATTTCCTTTGAGTTTAAAGTGACATTTCAGAGTACAAGCTATGTGAATGTCGAATCAGAATATTAGGAAGATAGATTTCTATATTAAGTGCATAATAGTGGCACACGAACAAAAACTATAGATAACAAAATAAAATGTCATCATTGGAAATTGTAAAACAATATTGTTTTTTTCTTATTTCGTTTGTGAAAAAATAAAGAAAATATTGTAGTTTTTATAATTCTGGTCAATACTTCTCAAATGAATTAATTAGAGTTCTATCGTTTCTAGAGTATGGTACCCTTTGTTTGTACGTCTATAATAGGATCCATTTTAGGATCATCAGACATAACGTGACATCAATGCACTAAAGAAGGCTTCAACCTTTAACATCCTAACATAATGATTGACGGAATAAACCACTTTTATTATTTTATCAATAAACTGATTAGCGATGATCTAGTTAGGATAATCTCGTATTGATTGCGCCCGAATTACTTGTTTTCGAAGGTTATTACAATTACATAAACGCTAAAACTAATTGCCAAAAAATCGTAGGGCTTTGTAATGGGATGAATGTTCATTAGTATTAGATCTCAAATAAAACAAGTTAAAATAGCGTGCGTACAAAGTACACATGTCAGAAGTGTCTTTCACATACCAATTTTTAAGTCTTGTTTATATTTATAAAAATCTAAACCTTTAGATTTCCGACACTTAAAGGGCGACAAAAGGAAGATATGGTAGGAATTTCATTAATTTAATTGTCATTACAATATTAAAAGTGTCGCCAATTAATATAAATAACTTATTGGAATCTCAAATGACGAATTGTAAAAAAAAATGTCATGCTTATTGGGCTATCATGGATACGTTGCATCTTTGTTAAGGTATGGGTTAATTATTTGGGGAAACTCAACAGATGTACATATGGCATTTAAAGCTCAAAAACATGCATTAGATCTGTATGCAATGCTCACTTTTTGGACAGCTGCCAGCCTCTTTTCAAGAGAGTGGATATACTGCCATTTCCATGCCTATACATCTACGAGGTTTGCCTGTTTGTAAAAAAAAATCCTTAATACTTCAAACTGAAATATCAGCCACATTTCCAAACCAGGCATGGGAACAGAATTGTAATGCCACAACAACGTCTGGCCTTATATAGCAAAAATGTATATTGTATGGCGATACGCAGTTACAATCATTTACCATAATTTAGATTTCCCAGCTTTTAGAAAATATTTATTTAAATTTTTGATGGAAAAATGTTATTATAATATTAATGAATTTTTAAATGTAAAAATTAAGGTATTGACTGAAATCTTTTCTTCTTATTTGTAATTCTTGGTTAAATAAATAATAATATTTGTGAATAAAACAGTATTGTTTTAAAATGACATTCTTATAAGATGAGTTAATTTTATATCTATTGTAATGACTATGTATACTCTGAAAAATTGACACAATTATTGTGCTCTGAGATGATATATTTTAATTATTCAGTATTTGCATGCTAGAAATGGCAGAAAATGTTGTAATAAATCTTAATACTTAAGACGAACTTATACCGTACCCATATGCACGTACTCATATTAAAGCAAATAAAAATTCATTTCATTCATTTCCTTTCAATGTTAGAGATCATTAATCATAAATTTGTTTTTGAATTTAAAATTTAGACAGGATAATTTATGAAACATTTTTATTTTATATTTTATGAAAAATAGTTATATTATATTATTAAATGATGAGTGGCAAATTAAAATGCTACATGTTATTTGTAAATATTAAAACTACTTAATCTTCAAACGAATAAGCGTAAAAAACAGTGCACATCTTCGTGACGCTAATCACGCGTTTCATCCGTAAAAAATTACCTTCGCCTAAAGAAGTTTCACTTCAGAAATGATTTGTACCGATCGAGTAACTAACAATGAAAATTTATTGCAATTACTACATACGCCGGGTATGACTTAGAAACGTTGTAGTGCCTTGTAATGGAAGTATATTCGTTTTTAGTGAATCTTAAAATTAAAATGAATCGACTCCTGACGTGATTGTTTGTGAATTATTTTTAGGATCTAAGTTCATTGCAATTACTACTAACTGCAAAAATAACTGAGAAACTTACGTGGAGAAAGTTCCTTAAGCTTATTTTAAAAGAGTTTTAGTTTAGATCAACCAAATTCCATTTTATAGACTAGGAGAAATTTACACGTTTTTGTTTCCTTCTATACATTGATTAAGAGAGACCGACTTTGGACACGCCGACACGGAAACTAACCGCTAATTGATGGCCATAAATTTAGACAAGTTTCATCATTCCTCACTGAAAATTAATCCTGAAAGTTTTATTTCTCGGATGAATTATGATCGCCGTTGATTTGTTGTTCCTGTTGCCGTAATACATTTTCAAACCAGCAAACTTAAAAATATAAAAGAAATACCGGTTTGGTCACCGTTTGTTTCCTTCTCTGTTTCCCTTCATTTAATATGTGACGAAATATCGCTCTCCTGACATTTTTAATAATATAATTAAAGTCTATCTCTAATAAGGTATAAGGATATCTTTCACGTGTATTTTCAGAACGATTTTAAGGAAATTCTAAATGCTTACACACCGACTGATATAGACAACAAAACATTCCTTCTCTAAAAAGTATAAGTATAACCAAAATTATTTAATAATTAAATTGAATTATCATAAACTATTTTGCAAAATAAAAATAAATTTTATGGCTGGTCCCAACAAAATAAGTATTTATAAAAAGTCAATTAAATTGAAGTATTATGTTTGCAATGTCGAAATAAAATATGTTTCTTATGCGTTTCAATGTGCACGCGATATTTAGGTAAAAGTTTCGAAAATTACTATTTTGGTAGTATCTTCATACATAAACCTATTTCATATGAAACAGTTTCCACTAAAATCGGTTAGCTGATTTGGAGATTATAGGAATCTATATAATATGTAATTATGAGACAAAACAATAGTCTTTGAAATAGATAACCGATTTTAACATGATCGATCCATTTCATAATATGTATGAACAGAGAATATGCATATTAATTAATTACTGCGTCATGTATGGTGTTTTGAAATCATTAATCGCGATCAGAGTAATCGAATTTCACAGTTTGACCAATACAAGTTATTAGCACATATAATTTATTGATACATATAAAAACGTCCATCAATCGTAATAATTTGTAATTGGCAGATAATGGAGCTAGATTACATCAACTAAATATTTAGTTTATATAATGTCGGATCAATTATGAAAACAATGTTAACTCAATACATAAGGTGATTGATAGTAAACCTTTCATACAAATTAATAGGTTTAGAGTATTCATGACCTGGCTCTTATATAAAATGTCCTGGATTTGGTCCAGGAACTTTCGCCTTGGTCTACCCATTCCAACTTTCCCATTCACTCTTGACTCATAAATCCTTTTTGTTAGTCTCCTTTCGTTCATTCTCTCTACGTGCCCAAAACATCCTAGCATACCTTTCTCAATTTTAGTCACTACATCTTCTTTTATATCACAACGTTCTCTTATCACACTACTTTTTACTGTCACTCAGTCCAATGCACTCCACTCATACTTCTGTTCTTTTCCTGCCATACCCAACTTTAACTACCATACATAAGTGTTGGCACTAAAACTCCTCCATGCACAGCATGTCTGGCTCTTTGAGACGCCCTCTGGCTATTCATAAAGACGTGCAGAGCACCATTTACCATGTTCCCTGTATTCACTGTCCTTTCAATATCACTTTCACATGTAGAAAAATAGTGATACAACTTTAAAGGAGAGTCTTTAGAAAATTAAACCAATCCCTTTAAATCTACCAATGACATTTTAATGTTTTAATGTGAGTTATTAACTCAAAAAATATAGATTGGTGTATATTATCTTCCTTGAGTAAAATATTGAAAATTTTGTGTGATTATTTATTCAAAGCAGCGTTATATTCACAGCCTTAAACAATATATTACCTTTCTGGCTCGTTATCCCAAAACTTATATTGTTATCAATTTTCTGTCATATTGTCGTATTTTTGTGTATCTCATCTGATGGTAAGCGAGGATACAGTCTAAGATGGAAGCGCGCTAATCTAGTAAGAGGCGGTATACCCCTTACGGTTTCTACACAGCATCGTACCGGAACACAAATCTCTTTGTTTTGGCGGTACGTCTTGGCTGGTACCTTTACACTAAAATAGTATTAAATTTTATATTTGATTAAGTCATTATTTAATGTTTTGAGTAACTAAATAGTGTCATGGATTTAGAAAAATCTTGTATAGGCTCTATTAAGATATTGGTCACAGGCACTAATATGAAACATTGAGACCTATTTGGTACTTATAGTTTTTGTCAAAGATCTCCATTATTGATTTAATCATGAAGTGATATTATTATAATTAAAATGTTATATAAGGCGCAGTTTAAATCGTCGCAGTGCCACTTAACATTACATGCTCCTTCTGTCAGTTAAAAATAAGGAAATATTTCTACATATTTTAGAGCTTCCGAAATTATATCCGCATCGTTGTCAAAGCGTCAGACTGTTTTACGGTTTCCTTTTGACCTGTTTATTTTTACGTATGTAGAAATTCTGATGGTGTAATTTGAGAGGGAACTATGTTACACTTTTAAAATGGTCCTTTGACTGAATTACTTAGCGATGTGAATGATTTGAAACTAATTATGGGTGAAAAATACCTGAAATAAAGATTTTATTTTTTACATATTTATTAAATATTTTCTACTAGTGGGCCATGTTAGTAGCATTTAATTGTATAGGTTAACAAATAATTAAAGTAATAAATACTACAAATTTTCAATAGTTACATCTTCTTGTCTATGTTTTATGAAGGAGTGATCGAAGTAATGATGTTTTAACAGAATTGTCCTTCAAATTGCTATTTATAATTCGAATTGGATCTTATAAAAAAATTTAATTTGTCCAAGTATGTTTTTTATTTCATGTAGACAGTAACTGCAATGTTAATTACAAATATTTATATGTGTGTACTTAAAGTTATATTTACGGACATATTATATTAAATTATATAGGATATGTATGTTTTTACATTGCTCTAGAATATATTTGATATATTTAGTTTAACAAAAACTAAAAGTTACTTCAACATTATGTATCATGTAGGAGATAACAATCAGTTTAAAATCCATGTTGATGTATCCACTCGCAACGACAGATTTTACTTCAAATCGAATCTTAAGTGTGACGCAAATTATGCAATAGCTGACGAATGAGTGACATTTTAAAATTTTAAATCAGGCTTTTAAAATACTCCTTACATAATACGGCTACATGTCACAAAACAATAAATACTTTCTACTCTCCATCCTTGGAGATCATTCTTTGCCATTAGGACAATTGTGCTAAGTAATAGAAGAGCTTTTGTACGGGTCGTGTATTGAATTCGTGAACTTTCTATTTTATGCTGCCTGATTAATTGCTCGTCGCCCTAAAATGGCGCGTGAATGAAGATGTAATGCACATGTAACAGGTTTGTACTCGCATTTGAATTACTCGATGAATTGTATAAGTCTTTTTTACACTTTCGCCCATACAGGGTCATCTGATGTTAGTCGATTATTTCCACCTACAGGTACAAGAACAGGAGTTGCTAATGTACACCTTTAAGCTTTTTTTACCCATCAGTCAAGCAGGCTAAGGTCATGTCAGATCCATTATGAGCATTAATTCTTACCGATAACCTTCTATGGGTATAGAAGAAAGCTTAATGATATACTAGAGATGAAGAGTGAAGGTTAGATTCTAGATGTGTCTGATTTTCTCTGTTTTTCTAACTATTTGAACCTTTGCTGACTTTATGAGATACCAAAATTGAATGCTTAAACTGAACTTATTTACTGACATATGACAATAGTTCATTAAATTTTGATCAGTGACTTGCATATCCATCAGTAAAAATTAATCGTGGGGGATTTTAGTAAAAGATTTGGACGATGATAAAAAAAATCATGTGATTAAAAGTTACAAGTTAATTTGGTCTTGAATGTGTATTACTAAGTTGTAGCATGCGTTTTCAAAGTCTTATTAAGGATTACATAAATTTCAGAAGGAAAGTGTGGTTTATTCACGGCAACAGTGGCACTGGTAATGTAATAATAGCAAAGTAAACCGACAGACTTGAGACAATTCAAGAAGACTGAAAAATTGGTAGTTGGATAATTTCTTTTGCTATGTAGTAATGTTGCCAAAATAATAAAGTAATCTAAATCTAATAGTTTAGGCCCTAAAGGATAAGCTGTAGATTAAGTAACTTATAAAATCCATATTGCGATACTACTTTCAGTAGAAATATAGAATGATTGATCGTTATCACGCTGTCCTCATCTATCTTCGCAATACTAAGGTGGTTTAACATACACTCAGTTTGCGTTTCACTTGTCCCCGATTTAGTTTGCAGATTAGCATAACACGTTGGTATTGCCCTTATATCGTGTTTAGTGTTGCAATTGTCAATAATCGAGATCACATTGTTAGAAGTTTTGGCACCGTGTTTTAGAGTATTGTTATCTAATATTCATTCTGTAATATAGATGTTCGTGTGTTTAGTTGTGGCATAGTTAATGGTGATGGTTTAGTTATTATGACCTCATGATTCCTCATTTCAGTGGATTTTCGTTAAAATAGCTGTGCCAATATTTCCTTGAGAGGCATCCCAAAGTGCGTAGGAAATTAGCCGTAATATGTAGATATCGTTTGCTTTGGTTGAATAAACAGACAATAGAGAGAGAGGGAGAGAAAACACTTTAAGCATGTAAAGGCGGTCTTATTGCTACAAGCAATCTCTTCCAGGCAGCCTTTGTATGACGAGAAGCTGACTAAAATAAATAATAGGGCAGAACAGTGCCAGAAACTTAAATACAACATACAAATTATTTATAAATCTATAAGGTATTTGTGTATGAAATATCTACAAATATGTGATAGGAATCTATAAATACATATTGAAGATATATAAATGAAAAGGTATAAACGTGTTATTGACTGAAGTTTTCAGGTAAAGAATTCCATAACTTTATAAATTGTAATGTAAGTAATGAATTTGTAAATTTTAGTCAACAGCAAAATTTTGAATAGTTTTCGGGTTAAATATTTCGATTATCAATAACCATAAACATTGTAAACTGGAAATATATACCTCGGGAGAAAAGTTGTTCAAAGCGAAATAACCCAAAGGGTCTCAAAGAATTGAGATAATTACTATTGTAATACATATGTTATCACAAAATTCCTTTTCAATGATATGATGACAATACAAAACAGAGCCTTGAAAGTTTCATGTTTATTATACTTCAGTTATGTTAGATGTGGCATTGTGAAATAACAGTGCCATAGCATATTTTGACCTTTATATTTGATATCAGATATGCTTCTAAGGTTCCCTTGAATGGAAAATGATATGTAGCCGGTCCTAAAGTATTGTCATGCATTAAACAATAAACAAGTTTCAATACGGATTGCGAAATGTTTGATTGCAAGGGAATTTAATTGTAATTGAGTAACGTATTGATGTGGTGTAGCTGTTGTGTACAAATACAACCTTATATGTTTTTGGTTTGCAAGTCAATAAAACCCATATTTTACACTAAGTCATTTTTTGCAATGTCTTGTGATATTTTGATACTAATATGTCGGAAACCTTGACCAAAGCTTTATCATCGGATCAAACGTATGTAAATATTCTCTGTGGATATTTCGAAAGAACTCCTTAATTCCATTTTGGTCGGATACTAAAGATTTTAGAAATGGAGAAAATCGGTCCCAAAGATACCTTGAAGATGGAGACTGACGTCGCTGTTGACTTATGATCATATTTCTAATGGTAGAATTTGGGTAAGAGGGAGGGGGTGTTGGTAATCTTTTTGTGACATCTTTAAATCCTTGAGAGCGCAATGTTCCAATCGGTTTGCTAACAGAGGCCCTAAGTTTAATTCCCGGTAGGCGGAATTTAGAAAAAATTTATTTGGACTGGACTTGGAGCAAAAACGTGCGGCCAAGCAAAATACTTGCCTTCCGCTGCGATGCTGTCTAGGAACCCTAAGAAATAGTATACTTCTTGAAAGCTGAACTCGTATCATCTTTAATGCATATCACAACTTACATCAGGTAAAATCAAATCCACTGAGTATACAAAAGTGCTGATTTAAACTTTAGATGATAAACCACTGTCAGAGCTTTCCCTTTTCAATTGTAATCAGGATACATACACAGCATCACTCATAACCATAGGGGTAGGCAGAGACCACGTCCTTCCACTTGCCTCAATCCTTCGCCTCTTTTATTCTCATTAATATTTTCATACAAGTTCGTCGATTTAGAGTACTCTTGACCTGGCCCTTATATAAAATGTCCTAGATTTAGTCCAGGAACGTTCCGTGTTGGTTTTCCTCTTCCAACTATCCCATTCGCTCTTGACTCATAAATCCTTTGTCAGTCTTTGTAAATTAGGATCTAAAGCAGAAATGTATTATATCAAAGATTAACAGCTTTTAAAATAATCAGGCGGTCCCCTTTTCCTTCACTGGTAATGTTATATTTGAATGAGTCTTTTTTCGTTCTATGGAAGTGATTATGATCCTACGTTACGATAAATTGTAATACAGTCCAAGAAGGGTATATGCTAATTCAAGTGAGATGAATGTTAAACATTTAACTCTTGATAGTATCTACACAATGTTGTAAAAGAACGTAAGTTTTCTTAAAAGCCATAATTTTCACTAGCCCATATCTAGGTGCAAACTTCCGGGAGTACCTTGTGTGTGTGTTCTTCTTAAGTTGTATGTACTGTTTCTACTTTCCGATAGATAATAGTCTTGCTATGTGGAAATATATTAATATATATACCATAACAAATGGCTATTTATTCTTACGTAACATCAACAGCGGTATTGTTATCATGATTTCTATTGGACTAGATATGAGATATTACAGTCAATTTACTAGCTAATTAAGAGACAAAGTGTTATAAAATATTTTATTATAGATAACAACTAGTTGTAATAAGCAGACAACCTTGTAGGTACGTTGTCACCGAAACCTGATTCAATGGCAGAGACAATTTTATGTTAAACGTCTCTATTTTAGGAGGAGTTTTTTATTTTACACAATACATGTTGTAGTAAAAACCGCACGTGTATATTATATATCCTGTGAAAAAATTAATGAAACTACATGCGTATAACTGCCTTATTGGTCTATTAGTTAGCATTTTCGACTACAGACATGAGATCCTGGTGGTTGTGTTCTGTTAAGATATTCTCAATATTTGCCCTAAGTTGGGAAATTGGTGGTGTGGAGTTCGTAGTGGAGAATTGTGGTGGGTCTATCCTTTAAAAACTATTTCTCATATGAGTGAGAGGCCTGGGCCTAGCAGTGGGACGTTAATGGTCTGCTACTTACCTTTTTTTAAATTCGTATATAGACCCGGAACTTCGTTTGCAGGCCTTTTTTTGCGCTGGGAAATGCTTTAAGCACTTACCCTGACTAGAACGGGTCAGGAGTGTGGACCTCAGCGAGGGAGGAGACTTCGCAATACCCACTAAAACCCAGCGGAATCCTCTTCATCCGTAAGTGAGACACCAGAGGTTCAGCTTGCGCATTCTTCCCCGGTGCCCCAGATGACCCCGACTGAGGATTCATGGAGGTGGGAGCAGGTGCACAAACAAGCGCCGCCTAGTATCCCGCCTCCTTCGGCGATGAGATGGAGCATCTATTCCATTCTCTCTATCTCGCTCGTGGGCCTCCTTTAGCGAGATTACAGTCTCGCAGAAGAGGGCCACTTACGCCCAACATCTCTCACTTGACAGCATCGCGCCTACAATGCTCTCAAGCGAGAGTTCTCCGCCGATCAGCGCCACCAAGCGGTGCCGCTGAGGTCCCCATTCTGCGCATACTGCCACAGTGTGATGTGCTGAGACGATAGCTGCATTACACTCGTGGCAAGCAGGCGACTCCTCTCAGCCAATTTAGTTAAAAGCGGGCTTGATTTTAAGTGACGGTTCGATTCGATTCGGTATTTTTAGTTCTCATCAGTATTATATTACTTTTTTGTACTTCAATAAATATTTGTAATTTTAAAAACAATACTGCTTTCCTAATTTTGCTTTTACAATCAATAAGTTCCTTTAGTCTTAATTTTCTAAAAATACAATATATTTGTCGATAATATCTATCTGATATCTGATTTTACTGTCTTTATATGGCAATGCAAAAGTAAGTAGAAAAACTAAAAAATCTGGAAGATCTTAATAAATTTATATCTTAAAATCCTTTTTTTTCATATACACAGCAGGAAATTTAAATTGTATATCTAGTGGATTGCTATTTCAAAAAAGATGACTCAAGTACATGAAATCTATTCCGAAAATTGAAATACAAAAGGCCTTTGGGCCAAAAAAAGCAATAGATATTTGAAAAATGTAGTAACTATTTGATTTTTTTTAAGAGGGTATGTCGTAAAAACTATGTATGCACATTGTCTTCAACGAAAATTTTAAACAAAATTATTACCGAATTTCATCTTGTCTGGTTGTATGACTTCTTCGAAATGAACGGCATCCATGAAATATATTTTCATCTGCCTTTTATTATTGAGGAATGTTTACCCAATTATACCCAAAATATGCTTTTGTTAAAGCTGCACTAGGACACCTGCAGTGTTTTATTTATTTACGAAAACCTCTAGGAATTCGATAGCAAGCGAAAAAATTGTTATAATATACACATTTCATTATTTTACTTAATTTAAAATAAAGTGCAATTCTCGCAATTTCGATCTTCTACGTCAAGGTGAGGGTATCGCTACAAAACATGGTCCAATTTATATGGTCAAGATAATAAAATAGCTGTCAGGTGTTCACTATATAAGGATATCATTATTACAAATGACCTATTTACAATACTTAGTAAAAGTCTTTTTATATTTCAATGAATACGGTAAAACTATTTCACTATTAATTAATAGCGGCTGCAAATACCGTATCTTTTGTAATTTATAACACCTGTCTTGTTGCATCTTGCGAATTATATTTGTAATACGGAGAACTTATGAAACGAAAGTTATATTATTGGCTATTTAATTGACCCAGTTTCAATACTATTCTTAGGTCTAAATAGGACTGGTTTATATTTTCCTATTTCATTTGTATAATATTTTATTACAAACGATTACATATTTCATTTGTTCGTGTGGTATAGATTTTTCGCTTATAAAATAGTACATTACGTATCTTTAATTGACGACTATAAGTTAAAATATCAATTTTCGTCCAAAACCCAAACACCAAAAAGTTTGTTGCGCTTTCGTAGATTTAGAAAAGGCCTATGATCGAGTGGTGAGGAATGAGCTGTGGTCAACGTTATCTACGTATGGGGTGAGCGGTTGTCTGATTCAAGCATTGAAGTCTCTCTATGAGGGTTCTAGTGCTTGTGTCAGAATAAACGGAGCGTACACGGAGTGGTTTCCTGTCGAAGGAGGTTTTCGACAGGGATGTGTTGCGTCACCATGGCTGTTCAATCTATTCATGGATAACTGTTTGACAGATTTAAAAGAAAGTATGTATGAGTTATGAATGAATGAATTACTCATCAAATGTTTACTCTACGCTGATGATCAAGTAATACTTGCGTCATCCGCTAATGAGCTACAGGAGATGGTAAATATTATGAATAAAGCTTTGAAAGTTAAAGGAATGAAAGTGAATGTGAACAAAATGAAAGTTATGCTTTTTGAAAGAGATGAATCTATGATGAATGGCAATATTTTGATAGATGGGGAATGAGTGGAAGAAGTGAAAGTTTGTAAATAGATATCAAAATCTAAATTTACAACACAGTGACAGAGTAAGAAATAGTGTGATAAGAGAACGTTGTGGTTTAAAAGAAGATGTAGTGACTAAAATTGAGAAAGGTATGCTTAGATGGTTTGGGCATGTAGAGAAAATGAATGAAAGGAGACTGACAAAAACGATTTATGAGTCAAGAGTGAATGCGAAAGTTGGAAGGGGACCACCAAGGCGAACGTTCCTGGATCAAATCCAGGACATTTTAATTAAGGGCCAAGTCAAGAGTACTCTAAACCAACGAACTTGTATGAAAGGATTAATGAGAATTAAAGATGCGAAGGAGATATGCAAGGATCGTGGCAAGTGGAGAGATGTGGTCTCTGTCTACCCCTATGGGAATGAGGCGTCATGCATGCATGTATGTATGTATGTTAGATACTATCCAATTTTCTTATATATATTGAGATATTGGTAAGATTTATTGAAGTGTAACTTCTTGAGGCGTCACGAAGATGTGCAGCGTTCTTTTCTTAATTCCTTTGAAGGTTAGGTAGTTTTATTATTTAATGATTTAATATACCATTTTTCATAAAATATAAAATAAAAATATTGAATAAATTCTCTTTTCTAAATTTGAAATTTAAAAAATAAAATATAATTAATAATTTCTAATATTAACCAAAACACACGAC
The DNA here is from genome assembly GCA_015832385.1 of Elymnias hypermnestra. NCBI lineage: Eukaryota > Metazoa > Arthropoda > Insecta > Lepidoptera > Nymphalidae > Elymnias > Elymnias hypermnestra. The sequence goes on from JACTOM010000891.1 coordinate 8,829,846, forward strand.
ATTTTCATTTATAATATGGTCATTTGAGATTTCAATAAATTATTTGTATTAATTTTCGATACTTAATATTTAAATACAATTCAATTCAAAGAAATATAAAACAAAGACTTAAAAATTAGTTTACCGAAGAAGTTTCACTTCTGACATGTGTACTTTGTACACACGCACTTTTAACTTTTTTTTTATTTTTAGTAAGATTGATGGATTTAATTTCGGGTTAAAGGCGGATGAAGGGATACAGGTATCAAAGTCTGTGCAGGGGCACTTGCAACTAGATAATACACATTTTTTAATTGCCTTTTTCGACTCGGTTTCCCAAAATGCTGTAATTTTTAAAGTTTATATGTTTTATGTTATTGATCGGCATTTAACGACCCAATGCTGGACATCGGCTGCTTCTTTCATAGGAGGGTATTTAGATCCTAGTCTCACCAAATGCAGGTTGACAGACTGTACATATCCCAGAAGTGATCTCGGGTTATAAAAGTTTCTTTAGAATATTTTTCTTCATTGAAAAAGAATGATGTATTTCAAGACGAGTAGATATATACTAAAAATGAACATGGATCAGCCGAAAGTTATGTCTAATATCCATGTCCCGCTCCACCCAGTTATCGTTGGGATCTCAGCACTCGAAATTGTTGAAGAGTATACATATCTGGGACATATAGTCCAGCTAGATAGGTCCAATTTCGTAAAAGAGATCAACCGCCGGATCCGACTCGGTTGGGCTGCATTCGGAAAGCTACGTAAGATCTTTTCGTCCAATATACTTCAGTGTCAGAAGACCAAAGTATTCGAACAGTGCGTGTTGCCTGTGTGCACCTACGCATCAGAAACGTGGTCTCTGACTATGGGCCTCATTCGAAAGCTCAAACTCCACCCACAGCACACTATGGAGAGGGCTATGCTTGGCTATGTTTTTCTACGCGATCAAATCAGAACTCAGGAAATCCGTAGAAGACCAAAAGTCACCGACATAGCACTAAGAATCACGAAGCTAAAATCGCAATGGGCGGGGCACATAGTCCGACGAACCGATGGACATTGGGGCCCGAAAGTGGTGGAGTGGCGACCCCGCACCGGACAGCACGGTGTAGGCTAGCCCCCCGCTAAGTGGACCGACGACATAAGGAGGGTCACCGGTAGCCGCTGGAGCCAGACAGCACAAGATCGAGCACAGTGGGCATCATTAGGTGAAACCTATGTCCAGCGGACGTCCATCGCTTAAAGAGAGTGAGTGACATACGCTTTTTTCAAAAAAACTTAGTGGAGCTTGTACAGCATTCAAACCTGTAAGTCTTCCCAAGAGTCTATGTGTCTTATCACGGGATCAATACGGCTCATAGTGGTATCAGTTAAGCGCATTAGCAATGTGGAAGTGTCATCACATTCCTATATACGGAAGCGGTGATTTTCCTCACGTGAGTTGTTTAACGGTTTTCAATATCACGATAAAGCTATTTGATGCCGTTCAGCTATTACTTTGATCTTGGGTTATTTGAGAAGCAGTGACTAGTCCATAGATCTTATACAGCATAACGACAACGTTATTATTTATGTTATGTTTTCTACTAATATAATTTTAATTTATCTACTAATACATGTTATCATGTTCGTATATTAATAAAATACTTTATTCGCTCAAGTTCTGATACGTATCTAATACGTTAAAACTTGTAGAGACTGATACTCTAGAGATGAGAAGAACCTTTTATCTATTGTATTTTTTGGAAAAGGCCTTTTACAATTATTATATGGGAATATGTATTAGGCATATACGAATTTATGTTTTCGCTGAAGCGCTTGTTTTTGACACAAAATCCTAACAGCATTTCTGGCCCTTCCTCGGATTATAACTAATACTGACCAAATTAAGCGCTAGACTAAATTGACCTCAAATTGATGTAGTCCAAATTGGAATAGTACCACAAACTCAAGGCAACAAGAACTTTTAAACGTGTTCGACTTTTCCTATACTATATTTTATTTATTTATTTATCTTTGCACCAAAAAAGAAGTCACAGTAATAAGAAATTAATGTTAGTATATTTAGGATAAACATATAACACATAGTAGTAAATGCCGGGTATCGGCTAGTAAAATATGTTTCAAAATTCATTTACGACATTGTATTCGTATTAACATTTTCCATATTAATAATGACAGCCTCACGATACGAAGCTAGATAGTCGTTAAGTTGCAAATGCATGTTTTACATGTATCCTATCATAGTGCATAGTAATTATAGGAGGCCATCATCTGTTGCTTTACAAGTTAAAGCCCTTCAGGGTGTTTAATATTCTAGTATGTCGGTTTAGAAATACCAAGACTTGTTGAGTACACGAACAATTTTCTACAGATAAACCTGACCACGACATGCTTTACTTAGACTCAAATTGATAAGTAATACGCTTCGATCTTCCTGTTTCCGTAGAATCTTGAGAAAACAGCTTATAAGATACCCGCCAATTAGAATTTATTTATACTCTTTATAGCATATTAATAAACGACATACATTAGTAAGAGAAAGTAATATTAAAACAAATGCACAAAAGTGTTCTCGCTGAATGGCGATTTCTTCCAGATAACTTTGGGTTTAAAAAGCTGTAAGGAAAATTTAGAGGATAGCACTAACGACTTACAAATATTTACACACTATTACCACATATAGTGCATAAATATCTATACTTGTTATTCAATAATATAGTTATATAAATAGAAGGTATTGATAAAATTAATTAAAATATGTCATCTAACCTTAGCCTATATTGTCAAAAGGTAAATAAGTTTTTATTTACTTTGATATGGACATTTTTATGCCAAATTTTAAGTAAATTTGTAAACATTCTTTTCCCCCAGTCCCCATTACAAATTTAATCATATGCAAATTTATATTTTTTTCTTTATTCAAGTTCATTTTTCTACTGTTCTATCATCATAGTTTTCTCCATATATAATTTCTAACATGCGACTGAGGATTATTTATTTATTTAATTTTATTTGGAAAATAAACAATTATATTATACATATTTATAAATAAAATGGACAAAATATAAATCAATAAAGTTTTCACTAAAAAAAACCTAACAAACACAAAGCAGAACGAAAAAATAAAAGGAGTGAGATGAATATTATTTAAATTAAAACTACCTGTTACTAGTTAGAGTGGCTCTGATTTGCTTTAGAAGATTAAAGGTAAACTGTATGTATTTTGCTCTTGAAAAAGGTACGTGAAAATGAAGATTGATAATATTAAAGAACGAGTTATAATCTAAATTTGAGTCCTAAATCCCCTACAAGAGCTTCTTCATTTGTCTAGTTAGGGTTTAAATGTGCAAAAATCCTTTCCCAGTGATTTTCTCTACTTTTACATCTCCCATTACATCTAAGAACTACTACATTAGTCTTTCTCAAAGCGGGCGATAATGCCCCCTGGGGGGGCCTTTGAAACCTAGGGGCCGTTAAGGGGTCCAGAAAAAATGGGGGGCGTTGATGTGGGTTAGGTGGGCGATGTACAATTTGTAATTTCATTTACTTAATATAGTATTTAAATTTCACTAAAATTAAAACCCACCTACTATACAATAACGAATGTACCCTAGATTGTGGTTATCGTTGAACTATTTTTGATAGCATTCCCATCGTCATATTTGTGTCTAAACCCACGTCCACACTGTGACAACGCTGCTTACTAAAAGAAAAAATCATTTTTAAGTAAAATCGAACCTGATGTGAACAAACTTATTAAATATCATGAAATTCATCCATCTCAATAGATTAGTATAATAAATAAAAATTTTAACAAAAAAAGGACCGCCTTTAAAACAAATTTAAATATATTAATATGCTCTAAAAAGTAAGAAATAATTGCGTATTCTTTTATAGTGTTCTTCGTATTATTATATTCGGAGTCGGTGTACACCTAAAAACGTGTTGCAATGCAGCAACAAACGTAAGCTCATTGCTATTTGATTACAGACACTTATTATTTACGTCTAGCACTTGACCATAGAAAAGTTACGGCAGGCAAATCAAATATCTGGATAGCTTATAGAAGATTCTGCCGAGTATCGTTGATTTGCTGCTAAGAATTGAAGAGTTCCGGCACTTTGTCATGGATTCCATCATCAGGACCTAACCAAACTATCACAAAATAACACTTGAAGTATATCCTTTCCAATAAAAAAAAGAATCATCGAAATCGGTTGGCGTGATCTTGAGTTATTCGTCCATTTGCCGCGCACATGCTTAATGCAAATTTAACACTTATCAGGTTTTCTCATGGATGCCATCATCACTCCTGCACGCACCTTTCATTAAAAAAAAAATCATCAAGATCGATCCACCCAGTCAGGAGATATGGTAACAAACATAAAAAAAATACAGACGAATTGATAACCTCCTCCTTTTTTTGAAGTCGGTTAAAAACGAAAACTGATTACATATTTATATAGTTTCTTTTAATATGATTAAAATATATTATTAATATTATAAAGTTGGGTTTAATTTGCTCTCACTGTTTAGAATTTCTAGTTAAGCATGTAAGTTTAAACACCAGAACCGACTAATATAACTAAACTACTTAAAGTAATGAAATTGTGACTATTAAGTGATAGGGGTGTATAAAAAATGGGGGGCGCTGAAAAATAATTGATTTTCAAAGTAAGAAAAATAAGTTTGATAATCACTGTACTACATAGAAGTATATGATAACATTAATAGTTCTTAGCTACAGTTCAAAGGAGCACGGCACAATTTTAAGTTTCAACTTTCTTTCTTGTAACCCTCTCTACCAGGTTGTTTTCTATTGAATAATTAAAACTTTATTAATAGGATTTATTAGTGATCACAAGTGCATCATTATCCGCCTTTCTTTTGTATATAATCAGTCGACGATTACTTTGATATTTGGCTTCTAATTTAATTAAGCGAGTCATTCTTTGTAATTGCCGGTATTCCCATCTAAGTTAATGATTTAATGTGACTGTATATAAATTATTATAAATATATGTTATAGTTATTTCTTTTCTGTTTTTTTGTTTCCAAGAAGAAAAAAAATGCTTTGAAATACTAAAAAAAGCTCGCTGTGTAAAGTACAAAATAAAAAGTATTCAATCATTATTAATGTGTTAATTTTTGGAATAGGGTGTTTAACAAAACATTCATTTTATTGTTTAATAGCGTGGGGTGATTAGATTTATGTTTATTAGGTCTTAGTTTTTTAAACTATTATTTGTTGTCGGTTTTTTTTATTCCATTGACTACTTAGGCGTAATTCTTGGTTTCTTGGTATTTAAGAAAGGCAGAAGTTTCTCATTATACCTTCTTTTGGCTGGTAATCCTGAAGGTATTTTAAAACGCATTTTTTGATACGATCAAAAGTCGAATTTATTTATTAATGTATTCACTTTATTGTATAACGTCTTACACACTAACCTTAAGAGCAAAGAAAAACAGTAAGCAAACATTTGGTGTCCTCTAAAAAATAATTTATATTCTCATATATAACTTGCTACATAAGATTCTGTTATATACAATACAAGCAAAGTTTACACAAGGCGTTAAGCTTCCGTAAAACAGACGATACTACTAATGACACTTTTGATTATGAAACGGAAAAAATCAATCATGATTAAAAAAAATAGCATATTTTAAAAATATTTAATAGCATTATTTACGCTCTATTATGTTAGTAAAGCTAAATTAAGAGATAGTTTCATAAAAATACATTATTAAAAAAACCAGCAATGTTACACAAAATCAGAATCAGCGAACGCACGGGTCAATGAACTGAACAACGAACGCATGGGCGCGGCGCGCGTTGATCAGTTTATTGACCCATGCGTTCGTTCAGGCTCCATCATATTAGCTGTAGCAACATACATAAGTAAGTAAGTGAGTAGCAGCCCATTAACGTCCCACTGCTGGGCACAGGTCTCCTCACTCCGAGGAGAGAGGGTTTTTAGAGCATAGACCCACCACGCTGCTCCACTGCGGATTGGCAGGCATATATTACACAAGTGCACTCTCTATTCCTTCACTCTCATAGTCCGATGTGACGGGAATCCGACACGACCGGAGCGACATCAGGCGCAGGACCGACGGCTTAACTTGCTCTCCGAGGCACGGGAATGGAGAAGATCTTAATAGAAAACTCAATATTGATTTTTGAATCGGCCCGACCTGGGACTTGAACCCAGGACCTCTTGTCTGTAGTCGAACATGCTAACCACTCCAGCAATGAGGCAGTTGTACCAAGGAACCAGTTGACCAATGTAGCAACATGATATAGCGTATATAATGCTGGGTTCCATCATCAAAGGTGTCACTAGTACTATTGTCGGTTTTCGTTTTCGGAAGCGGTCTCCTTACACCTTGTATAAGTGTGTTAAAAACAAACGGTACAATGATGGAAAAACTTTTACGATAAGTGCTTGTACCTATCACTAAAGCGCCATGTTTGCAATCTGCATGTTGATGATTGTTCATTTGTATCAGCCATAACCTGGTTGCGGTCGCTAAACAAGTCTTATTAAGGAATATGCATGTAGACCCCCATTGCTATGGAAACTGGATTCTTATAACCATGGGAATCGTTAGGCTACAGTGCTTCTGTTTCTATTATAAACAAAAAGTCTTCTATGAAATTGTATATGCTTGGGAATACTTACAATAGTTAGTTAAAAAAATCGCGACTGATCTGAAATAGTAGATAAATTGTACAGTTTTAAAATCAAGGCTATTAATTTGACCATATGACTCAATGGTGTTAGTGGGGGACCAGGTTCGAATTCTGGCAACTTTAAAGTTATATTTTTAAATTGGTATGTGTGTGGATTGGAGTGTGAATTTTATTATTGTTTAGTCCCTTCGTTTTCTCCTTTATGCTTAACTGAGCAGTTTATACTTTATCACTTAACAATTTTCAAATACAAAAACAAATAAGATTATGTATTCAGTAACAATACAATGACAGTTTACATATATATACTGGCTAAAACAGTGACTTCGTCTGCGTGGAATATTTTTTGGGTAGTATTTTCATTAATTATGCCAAATTGTTTTACAAATAACAAACATACTTACAAATACTTCAGTGAGCTATTTGCTTGTATTACTGCAATATAGTGATGAGTCAATACTTAACGCCCCCGCAACCCCTCTTGCGGGTGGAATTTCTTAAAATGTGTTCTTAGCTGACCTATTCTCGGCAAGAGGAATATTCCTACCAAATTTCAAGTCTCTACGCCTTATGGCTCCAGAGATATCGTGATGATTCAATAGATACCTGGATACCTTTATGGAAACCGTAAGAGATAAATTACCTATTTCGAGGTTAAGGCGCTTCCATCTTACACAGTATCACCACTTACCATTAGGTGATATCACTGTCAAATGCTAACTTGTCAGTAATAAAAAGAATTGATACCCAAATATAATATATAGAATCTCGTGTCACATTGTTTATTATTTTTATTGTTGACAAATCAAATCATTTATTGCTGATTGTGTAAATTACAGCTGCCTGGCATGCAAATATGAGTATAATGCAAATGTTATAGCAACGCGACATGACTGTGATCACACTTGATTGTAAGTGATGATACAATCTAATATGAAAGACTAACCTTGTAAGAGACAATTTACCTCTAATGGTTTCTACACATCGTACAGGAACATAAATTCTTTGCTTGGCAGTACATATTTGTTGGTAGGATGGTAACTAGCCACGGCTGAAGCCTTCCATTATTCAAAATCCTAACAGCAATGATGTTCGAACTTGCTGTGTAGAAACCATAAGAGGTCATCCTAAGTCAATATACCAATATCTCGTATCACATTGTTTGTTATTAAACTCCTCCGAAAAGGTTTGACGAATTTTTATGAAATTTTCGTTTATATACGGTAAGTCGTGAAGTATTTTTATTCTCCTCTCCATCTCGTATTTATCGCTAAATGAAATTGCGCGGGTCAACTATTTTTCCTATATATAAAACAAGAATTGTTTCTATCTACTTCCGTTATAGAGTTTGAAACCCTGTAAGGAATGTGCAGGTTTCATTGTAAAAGTATCACGGGGAAGGTGGTGTTACACCAATAAACTTAATTACTTTTGTGCTTCTTTAAAACTAATTCTCGATTGACCCTAAATATAGTACTTTTTTACTAGGACTGCCTCATTGGTCTAGTTGTTAGTATGTTCGACTTAAAACACGAGGTCCTGGGTTCGAGTCCCGGGTCGGGACAATTCAAAATCAATATTGAGTTTTCTATTAAGATTTTCTCAATATTTGCCCGTAGTAGGGAAGCTGGCGGTGTGCGGCTCTTTCCGGTCGTGTCGGATTCCCGTCACATCGGACTATGAGAGTGAAGGAATAGAGAGTGCACTTGTGTACTATGCCTGCCAATCCGCACTGGAACATCGTGGTGGGTCTATGCTCTAAAAACACCTCGCCCCTCGCTGTGAGGAGGTCTGTGCCCAGCATTGGGACGTTAATGGGCTGCTACTTATAGTACTTTTTTAACTTCTTTCGCATTGTACGTGGTCGCTAATTACAGATTTCCCCATATTCCCACACGGTCGCGAACTGAAACGAGTAAAATCGCAAAGGCTGTTCTTTGCGATTTTACTCAATGTAGATTTTACTCAGTGTTATATATTCTATTAGCTGAAACCGCGACTTCGTCTGCGTGGAATGTTTTTTTGGTAGGAATTTCTTTAATTTAGGCAATATGTTTTACAAATAAGAAACATACCCGCACTGCCCTTTGATGGTGGAATTTCCTAAATTTACTTTTGATAGATTCCATTATGCAAAAAAAGAAATTGCTGACCAAGTTTTACATACCATAAAAGATATTATTTCTAAATATGAAGTTTGAATTTTGTTTAAATATGAAAATTTGAGTTTTTTTTAATTAACACACCCTCAGCACCCTTTGCGGGTGGAATTTCGTAAAATCCGTTCTAACCTGACCTCTACTAGGCAAATGGAATATTCCTACCAAATTTCAATTCTCCACGCCTTATGGTTCCAGAGATATAGTGATGAGTCAATAGATACCTGGATATCTCTTATATATATAGATTAGTATAAGGCTGATATATGTGACCGGAAAAGTGTAAACGGACGCTGGCGAAGTAATTATAGGTTTATCGGGTGTTGCCTTCAAAAGCTTTATCGTTACTCGCTTTAATGCATTCGGAAGTTATAACCAAATTAATTGAGTACTGAAATTAACAACCCAGTAATATGCGAAGCGCAAATCTCTGATAAAAAAGTAGGGTCTACAAACTGTTTAGTAGAGAGATTTGAAGTTAATTTCATTGAAAAAACTATAATGTATAAATAAAACTATCTGGAAATATTATTCACGATTGATTTGTGTGTAATTTTACAGAATCGGACTACTCGAAATTTGTGAAAATAGCTATAAAAACTAACGCTTTCACTGATATAATACGCTCCCAGGGTCCAAAGTGTGACATCCCCGCCCGCGTGATAATACCGTGATTTCATTCCCTGGTGGGTATAAAATTGGGACCAAAAATTCGATTAAAATGTAAATAATAAAGATGAAATGAATATGACATTAAGTTAAAAGATATGCATCTAAAATTTGAGGTAAGCGCACTAAATTATGTATTTATATAATCGGAAAGCAATGCGGCACTTTCGTTACTCAAAATAGCGCCGAAAGTACGAACTTTCGATACAGGTACGAGGGAAAAGTAATTATTGTCATAATATGTATAAGTCATTAAAAAAAATCATTTTCTAAGAGTTTTTCAAACTCATTACATGGAAAGAGTGCTTTACGTGAGCTTTCATTGGTTGGCGATGTGTGATTTAAGTAAGTTTAAATAATAAATTATTATTAAGATCGAGAATCATCCAATAGTCAAGACTGCCTCATTGGTCTAGTGGTTAGCATATTAGGCTACAGGCATGAGGTCCTGGGTTCGAGTCCCGGGTCGGGCGAATTCAAAAATCAATATTGAGTTTTCTATTAATATTTTTCTCAATATTTGCTCGAATTTGGGATGCTAGCGGTGTGCTTCACCCCCTTCCTCGCAGATCACGGTAATCCGTCGGTCCTGCGCCTGATCTCTCTTCGGTCGTGTCGGATTGCCGTCACATCGGACTATAAGAGTGAAGGAATAGAAAAGCATGGTGGGTCTATGCTCTAAAAACCCTCTCTCTTATGAGTGCGGAAGCCTGTTTCTAGCAGTGGGACATTAATGGGCTGCTACTTACCTTATCATCCAATAAAAGTTCAAAAAAGTGAAACTAGAGCAGTTGAATTGAAAATTTGAACAAGAAATATGTATGTGTGTGCCTGTGTGCGTGTATCTATTATGTTGTTTGTGGTCGTTATTTCCTAGATGTCATGACTATTTTTCGCGTAAAAGTAAGTTCTTAAAGTATTTCTTACCCTCCTAGCCCCACTTCACTTTTTTAATAGCAAATATTTTATATGTACAAAGTGTCGAATAATGTATTAATACGAATTGAAAAAGCATGCCTAAATGAGAGTTAAATTTAATTTTTTTCTTAAATATCAAACCGCAGGAGTCTACAATTTTCATAGCAGACTTTACCATAACTAAAGCAAGTTTATGCTCAACTAGTCAAATGGCACGCACTATCACTGACCGTTGCTACTGGTCTATGGTAATTTATATGGAAAATAACTAGTTTTAGGTCTTATGAATGCTATATTTATTTGCTCGTTATTATAAGATCAGCGTCTTCGTTACTGACAGTGTAATTATTAAAGGATTACCCCCTCTTACTGTTTTTAACAACATTGATTACTATCTGAATGATTTGCAATTACTCTACACCATCTATGTGAGAAAATAATCTTTTTTTCATGTAATTCACATATATTAATATGATACGCGTATTTTTATTAATGTTTTAAAGCTAAATCTGTAGATTCAAGTGTAATTTTTACACATAAGATTCGCGTACATAATTTGGGAAACAGAAATAAAAAAGACCTTCCTACACCATCTAAGACATTGTAAGGAACATTTAAACCTTTTGCATAATTCATCTAAATCCTAGGAATTTTGAGAATTTCACCGATACATAATCTCGTAACAAGCACTCAATAACTGTCAGCTTTCGTGGTTAATAAAAATATTATTTATGACTAAAAACCGCGATATAATCGTAAGTTAAGCGGGAGACAATATGGTACTTTCGTCACTAAAAATAGGGCCGCAATTACAAACTCTCAATACAGGTATGATGAAAATAATATTTTTTAATCTGTTATCTGTAAGCCTATCAATATATTAATTGGAAATCTCAATTAATACTAAACTATAATTCAAATAACTATTGACTTAGAGATACTGTTATAATTTAGTAGCCATTAATTCTGCCGTAGGAATAGAACTGCTGCAATAGTTCGTTAGACGGTAATAGACTGCCAGTAGAAATAATCTATTTCATGATTAAGTTGCAATAAATAGGAATGACGGTGGAAATCATGATGGCCTGGCGTTTACACAAGTGGGTTTTTGCTTAAAAGGGCGTGGGTACACATGTCAGAAGTGACACTTCTTTGGCAAATTAATTTTTATACAGATCTAAAATTTTAGATTTCCCAGTCTTGAAAAGGGAGGATATGTTAGGAATTTAATGAATTTAAGTCGTCATTAAATTATTAAGTGACGAGTGTCATATTAAAATGGCACATTTTATTTGTAAATATTAAAACTACCTAACCTTCAAACGAATCAGCATAAAAAACGCTGCACATATTAGTGACGCTAACCACGGGATTCAACCTTTAGGTTTACTTCAATAATAGTTTGTTATTATAATACAACGTTGAAATATGAAACCAGTCTTCGTTTATTTCAACCATTAAAAATTAATCTTTGCTATTTGAATAACTGTCAATGAAATAAATAGGTTTAGTGTGTTCTTCTTAGTGTTGATGGTTCGCAATAAAATTGTCCCCTATCACTATTTTATTGATTTTCTTATTGCATTTACTGCAATGGTTAATATCAACAGACTCCATTAAGCCTGCGTGATCGTTGCATACCTAAACGATAGCCATTTCTTGAAAGCCTTGTCCAGGCGATTTGTCCATGTATGTTACTGTGAGCTTATTCGCAACTTAGTTATGATGACAATTTAAATACACGTTTAGTTTATCCAGCTTCGGTGTAGTGTGGAGGTTTTTTAATTTGTTAGCGTAAAAGTTTGAAGTCCACACCGTTCAGTTAGATGCGTCGCATAATCGAGTGCCGTGGCGCCTTTAGTTTGCTCGCGCTGCCCGCGCAGCTCACTCGTATTGTTATAACTCTCGTGTTGTACAAGAATCGACTTTCGGAAACGAATTTGGACCGTTTATACCGGTAATGTCGGTTTAACTGTCGTTTTTAAACGGCGTGTGTTCATTGACCATCCATATTTCGTCTTGCGGTCACAAGGAGACATACTTCACACTGTTAAGTTTGTGTCTTAACGTCTGTGAGGAAACGTGTATACCTCTTCCTGTCCTGTGGTATTTGCAAGTATGGTGTCTATTCAGTGCAGTGGAATGTGAGCAATGAGTTTGTGGAAGTGTTAAACTGATCACACAACAAGCTAATTGTTATCGTGATTGGGTTAATTCATCTGGAGTATACATTTGCTTCGTATGGCCCTCACTTACTTTTTACATGGTACGTTACTATTTTTATAAGCGGCTGTCTTATTTTTGGGTACCAATTGATTTGTAAATTTTAATAAAATAAAAGACGTCGTATTTGAAAAATTAATTTTCGCAATACACTTAGAAATAGGAGAAAAAAACGTGACAGATGATGACATTGAACTGAAAACGAAAATTATGCTTTAACAAAAACAAGTAGGTTCTTAAATTATAAAACCGGTGTTCATGAAGCATTGAAAATATATTAATTGAAGTTTTAAAAGAATGATTCGACATTTCATACATGAGAGTAGGTCAAGTCTCAAAGCAATTTATTAATTGCGAATCGACGCTTACAAGTTGGACGGACATTGTATGCGAAATCTTTAAAACTGGAACTTGTGATTTCCGTTCACTTTTTAATATCTATACAGCAACTTCTCTTTCCACTACGAAGGTTATATTATTAGGGCTTTAATTTGTTTCAATAATTTATATCGTCATTTGCATTTATTTTAATACTTGACTAGAATAAATGTTTCGAGATTCCTACGCAACCTGTTTTAAGATGGTGTTGCATTTATCTGTTTACCATATTGTATATTTTTATATTCAATCATATTATTTTGAAATGTTGTTTATTTTTTGGACCTTAATAAAAAATTGTAAATATTCGTCTATTGAAAGCTCACGTAAAATGCTTAAATGTTTCCATTATATGTAATGAGTCTAAGAAGTTCGTGGCAGATGGCGTAGGAATTGACTTTCATTATTTTTATAATACCTCTTTACATTTAGTGCTTAATAGTGACGGTATAGTGTTATCAGAATGTATTACAAATCTGCTTACCAGAACATTTCCATGCAACATTTTTAACTGTATGGCAATTGCGAGTAATAATTTCTCTTGTTGCGTTATAAAATATACTTACTACTACTAATTATGTTATAAAATGATCTGTAGCTACTATTTAAATATAGGTAATATAAAACAAATAACGCTTTTATAACAGATTCAAGTTAGAATATTCACTAGCTAGTAAGAAAAGTAATATTAAAAAGTAGTGACATTTAATCAGACAAATTGAGAAAGAGAATAATAATAAGACTTGCATAATATCGTAGATTCGACTCATAAGAAAAACAGTAAAACTTTGATAGACTTATAAAAATACATATCGCTGTTTTTTTAAATAATGACACAATTCAAATTGTAGAAGAAAATGTACATAATATTTTTATACTACCCTCGATTCTGCTGTATAATGATATATAATTTTTAATAATTTTAGATTGTGTGAATATTAAATTAAAGCAAGCGATATATATATTGACATTAATTTATTGCTAGATAATAAGAAGTGAGATCTCACAATTCAAATTCAAAAAATCTGTATTGAAGTTGGTTATTACAGCGCTTTTAAATTGCCTTATATAGTTTTTTCCATATATTATTTCCAGTGTCTGATGATGATATTAAAGAACGATTTACAATCTAAAAGATTTAAACTTATTATGTGATTTTTTTGTAACTTCTGGGATTTTATTATAGAAACTAGCTATTAGCATTCTAGTTAAAAATTATCAAATTGATGAGGTTATAGTTATAGATTATATTTTCGTGAAGTTTCGCGATTTTAGTTAATGATAAGTTGTATCTGATATTTGGTAAAATAATTTCGAAATTACGATTAGCTTACGACACGTAGAAAATAAACGAAATTAAAATTAGGATTAAGTTAGGATCTTCCAAATAGATTGTTTTATCATAAAAACAATGTCAGATTATAAATCTAACATTGTTTTTATTGTCCATAGATTAGTGCTTAACTGTGTTATTGGTAAGCGATGATAAAATTATGACATGGAACCTCTTAAGATTTCTACACATCAACTAATCGGAACGCAAACTTTTTTGTGAATTTTCCACCGAGTTTGCTTTTTATCTTTGTCGGGTAGTTTAACAAAAATAAATTAATCAAACGCCAGCAGCGATTGAAAGGGTACTAGATAAGCTACTTTATGATAACATAAAAGGCAATAGCTTTAAATTATAAAGCAACGTGAAAGGTTCATCTAAATGTAGTTTATTTGTCGACCCCCCGCGTTTGTCAGTTATTTCTATCAGCATCTTGACCCTTCGTCACGAACTCTTGTAAACTATCATGATCTTTGTCATAGATTTGGCCACAACTTTCCTTTGTGCCACAACTGCAATGGTATTAAGATCATTAAAAACACTTTTACTTGTCCAATATCGATTTTGTATGTTTCTTTGTTTGTATGGTCTTTAATTTCTTAGGATCTAAATAAAGTCTTATTAGACGAAATGTATTCGAAGTTGAAACTTCTTTAGTCACGGTTTCAGTCAATTTGACTGTCGTCGAATAAATGACGGAGTGAGTATTATTCAGGGGGTTACTGCTATATTTTAATTGCTATATTAAAGTAATGTTTTCACACAAAAACTACTGGACCGATTTCAAAATTTTTTTCGCAATTAGAATGCTGGTCTTTCACCGAGTGACATAGGCTTATATTACTTTTAATAAAAATAGGGATCTCTAATAAAAATGCACTAATGTATCCCAAAGTGCGAAAACATTTGTCGCAAAAATATTGATAAAAGAACAAAAAAATGTTCGTGTATTAATATTTACAAAAAAGTACGATACCATATGTCCAACTACTGTAGTTATGCCGTTATAGCTCCTTTTTTACATTTCAAAAGTTAATAAAATTGGCGACAATAATCAAACTATATTATTTATACCTCTGTGTTAATCCTTATCCTATTAGATTTAATTAAATACCGTTTCAATACCTGTAAAATACTTTTAAGTTATAAAAAATCGGACATTCCATTCAAAAGATATAACGAAGTAAAAATGTCAATCTAAAGAAAATTGTAGTGGCCGTTATAACTGGGCCTGCGACTGGTGAATTAGCTCATATTCCAAGGATACCTATGATATCCATCGGTATACCTATACTGTTTCTATTTTTAACAAATTATAATGTTCAAACTAAAAATTTTCGATCGATTTTAAAAATCTTTTCTTGGACCGATTTAAATATCTCCTTGAAGTCATTAATTTTTCAAAACGTGTAGAGTATTCTTAAATTCACTAATGTTAGATTCATGCAAATTAGGTTAATTCGTAATAAAATAAAGCTCTAACTTAAATAGTACTCGAAAGCGTTACCGCTATTTTCATAATTGACTACTTTCCCATGACACTAAGACCAGAGACAATGAATTTTAATTGTTTCCTGGTAACCGGTCACAGAAACTACGCTATAAATGTTAATTTGATCCTAAATATAAACTGAATTGTATAAATATTTATGAAAGACATAACTCTCATACTTATGTTCTTACAAACGTCTAATATACTGAGTCTATTATTTGACAACAAACCTTCGTTAGTCCAGTTTGTTTTCAATTGCGGATTATGCTCGCATTTTGACTTCTTCTTCTTGTTTGTTCCCTCTTGGCAGTGGTCGTGATTATGTGTTATAACTCTAATGCACTCTTCGCGATTATCCTCCAACGGCCTCTGTCAACGGGACTACGAGAACATTCTGCTATGGTAAGCGGAATCGTGGCTTTTATTCTATCCATCCATCTGGTTGGCAATCGACCACACGGCCACGTCCCTTAGACAAGACCTTGAACCACCAGGTATTCAATGGTTACTTCGTTTCTGGTAATATGGCCAAAGAACTTAAGAAATCACATTTGTTCAAGCGATGGAGGAGTGTTTTTGCCAACACTTATGGACAGCGTAAGAAATAGTGTGATAAGAGAACGTTGTGATATGAAAGAAGATGTACTGGTTTTAGCCCGTAGAGCGAATGAAAGGAGATTGACAAAAATGATTTAGGCGTCAAGATCGAATGGGAAAGTTGGAAGGAGAAGACCAAGGTGAACGTTCCTGGATCAGTTCCAGGATATTATAAATAAGGGCCAGGTCAATTATACTCTAAACCGAGGAAATTGTTTGAATGGTTTAATGAGAATAAAAGAAGCGAAGGAGATATGCAAGTATCGTGGCTAGGGGAAAGGCGTGGTCTCTGCCTACCCCTATGGGGATAAGGAGTGGTGCTATGTATAGGCGATGACAGTCTGCTTACTCTGAAGCTCCCTGAGTATGGAGGAATATGCGCGGAATTCTGTCCAACATTTTGACTACTGCCTTAGTAATAAATGAGATGGAGAACACGACTGCTTTGGGAGCAAGTTTACAGGTGTAATAAATAAACGAAACAGCATGGTCCAGTTACTAAATTCATCGTAATAATTCTTAGAGCGAGACGAAAGATTTTCATACTAATTGCTATATTAATCTGCCTTGCGTAATGCAGGATGCCGCGTGTAACAAAGCAAACTTCCACTTCCCCGAATGTCGTCGCTTGTTTTTGTTTATTTTAGCTCGTTGTTTTCGGCTAAGTAGGCGTTACAGTGATAATCAAAAGATCTAAAATTATTAATTGATACCAATTATTGACCGTTACATACTAATAATGGGTAATTTCACTCGTAATTTTTAAACATACGATGTCTATTATACTATTCAATTATAATAGACAGATAGGTAGGTTTAATCCATGATATTTTTAGTATATGTTTACATTAAGGAATATATAAATAAGCCAAATATCAAGTTTTGTAGATCTCATGATTAAGTGTTGTGAATCTGAATAATCTGCGAACAAACGTAATAAACACACTTCGTACGCGAAATACACACATTTTTACGAGCAAATAGCAGTTTCCTTTGCCAACTCTTACAATCAGCGCCTGAATAACTACACCCCGTCTTCTGAACACCAAGAAGACAGAACAGATACTCTTTTTAACCGACTTCAAAAAAAGAAGATGTTATCAATTTTTTTTTAATGTTTGTTACATTATAACTTTCGAATGATCTTGATGATCCTTTTTTTATATGAAAGGTGGAGTTTCCCGTGGCGTCCGATTTTTTTGGTCCAGTTCTGATGGCATCCATGAGAATAAATAAATCTTAAATTCGCATTAAGCATGTGCGCGACAAGTGGACGAATAACTCGATATCATGCCAATCGTAATAATTTGAGACTATAAGTAGTAATACGCAATTATTTATTAACTTTTTAAAGCATGTTAATTTGTTTGGAATAGCTTTTTTTGAAGGTGGTTTGTTATTTGTAATTTTTTTATTTTTTTCACCTATATACATGTATAGAATCATTTAAGGTTCTAAAGTGTGTTATATATAATCAGGCTGAATGTCATGTTACTTATCAGCTATCTGCTCGTGACTATTCCTCTAAAGTTTGATATTTATTTAATGTTTAGCTACGTCAAACACTACATAAATACATCCTAGAGTCTAAAGCTTAGAGCTAATAGCTTTTGTGATTAAACCCGTGCTAATTGTCATATGTGTGTTAAGTAGACGTGAGTTCCATTAAATATTTCAATCGTGGTGTATTTTCATTGATTGCACTTAAGCATATTTTGTGTTAATGTAAAATAATGAAACTACTAAGAAGTAGAAGAAATAAGCATTGTTGATGACTATAAGATTGGTATTATTACTTTGGAACAGAAAAGAAACTATCCATTCCGTACGTAATATATGTATTTATTAAGTTTAATGTATTGCAATAAAACAATATTACAAAATCGAGCGGTTCTGATATAAAATTACTTCAAGGAAACTTATATCACGTGGTTTAGCCACGTGGTAACTGCTAGCTATAATTACAGAGTATAGGAAATACCTTATGTAATTGCTTATATTAGTCATTATATATCAGTTATGAGACTCATCACGAGCGCAGTGGTACGAGTATTCGCTTTGCTAGTAGAGGCCTCGGATTCAATCCCCGGTAGGGCGAATTTAGAAAATTGTATTTTCTAATTTGTCTAGAGTCTGGTCTGCTGGCTTCGGTTGTGGCTAGTTACCACCCTACCAGGAAAAAGGTATCGCCAAACAAAGAGATTTGTGTTCTAGTATGATGCTGTGTAGAAACCGTAAGAATTATATCGCTTCTTAATAGATTAGCGCGCTTCCATCTTAGATTGTGTCATCACTTAATGTATCAGGTGAGATCACAGTCAAGCGCTGTCAGCAATAAAAAAAAGGAAGCCCAAGATGGTTATAATAGCTCTTTTAAGATGCAAAACATTGGCAGAGCTTTTAGTTTTTCTGATGTTTATACTCTATTTTGAATCGGCAGTGTCAGTAGTTACTTTGATTCGTCAAATGTTTAAAGGCGATGGAAATTTGTAAAATTTTCATAAACATAGTGAATAAAACGTTACATTCGTTTGTTTTCATTCTAAACTACTTGTTTTCCGTTATGTTACTCGCATAGTTCTATATCCCGTGACAGTTTGGCGTAATCCTTTCTTTGTGAGAAGGCTAAGTCGGGAATGGAAGATGCAGCTATCTCTGGTAGTTATAATGTTTTATTTCGATGTTTATTTAAAGAATGAATTTAATGCTGAGCTGTGTCACTGTTCTAGTGCTTAGCGTGTACAGACATGAGGATCATACCGCCAACTTCCCAACTTCGGGCAAATATTGAGAAAATCTTAATAGAAAAGTCAATATAGGTATTTGAATTGACCCGACCTGGGGCTCACACCCAGAAACCCGGGTTAAGATTTTCTCAGTATTTGCCCGAAGTTGGGAAGTTGGCGGTGTGATCCGACCCCGTGCCTCGGAGAGGACGTTAAGCCGTCGATCCTGCGCCTGATGTATCTCCGGTCGTGTCGGATTGCCGATACATCTGACTATGAGAGTGAAGGAATTGACAGTGCACTGGTGTACTATGCCTTTTTTTTTTTTTTTTTTTTTTTTATTGCTGATAGATTAGCGCTTGGACTGTGATCTCACCTGACGGTAAGTGANAGTGTCCTGAACAGAAGTACCAGAGGTTCAGTGGGGACATTACGCTCTGGGACTCCGGACATCGTCTATCACGACAATTCAGAATAGATGGAGACTCGCAAAGGCGCGTCTCCTGGCTCCCGGCCTCCTCCTACGGATAGAGGTGGCCTCAGCTGCAGCCTCCCTCTCCCTCTCTGATGTCTCCTTCTGTGAGATGACATTCTCACAGAAGGATGATACCATCCGCCAACCACTTTCACTGCTGAGCATATGCCTGCCAATTCCCACTGGAACAGCGTGGTGGGTCTATACTCTAATAATCCTCACTCATATGAGCCCTGTGCCCAACAGTGGGACTTAATGGGCGGCTGCCTCTACTACTACTACTAATCGTCGATAAAAGTACAAAAAATTTGATTTTGCATGATGATAGAAAGTATAACAAGTTAAAATATGTTTGCGTCATGATATTAGTTATTGTATTGACTAAGTTAAGCGCCGCGAATAATGACGAATGATGACGATTGTTCGGAGAGTACTACAGTTGTAGTTTTGATATTAAGTGTACTAGTGGAGCATTAAGAAAGTATTAATGTATTGAGTTTATATATAATTTACACAATATCATTTATATAATTTACACAAATTATATTCCAAATAAAACACAAAACTGCAGAGCTTTTAAATTATTTAGTATAAAGTATTAATTTGAGTTTATGTATTTACAGTCTTTCTGTCACGCTTTCACACCAAAACTACTGAACAGATTTAAATGAAGTTTGGTGTACGAATAGTCTAAAATCAACAGCTTAAAAATAAGTATCAAGGTTCTAGCTTTAAAAATGACGATATTTCACTTTCTTTTATATAATTTTTGACTATCTGTGTATCAAATTTATTTTAAATCGGTTCAGTAATTATGGCGTGAAAGCGCGAAAAACAGACACTTTGCAGAGTTACTTCGCATTTATAATATAAAGATTAAATGTTAATATTTATTGTTCCAAAGACTGATTTAAGTAAACACACCTTTCAGGTTTTAACAGTAAAATAAATAGCTACCGATTATTTCACGACCTTGGAAATTATTTTACGTCCACGTTTATTTCTTTAAGGCTTCGAGTGCTCTTTGAATTTATTTTAACATTCGAGTAATTTAACTCGACTTTGAGTTCGACTTTATCGTGCAATTATGTTTTGAACTATTTTGAAGTTCACGGTCAATATTAAAACTTTATTGCAGTTAAGCATCTAATAAGAATTTCTATACTAATATTCTAATAATATTGTCTATACGAATTTCGATATTAACTCTGTGACTGTCATGTTTTTATGCTTCAATTGTTAAACCAATTTATATGACCTTTGGTACAAAGAAGAAAGGTTCCTACAAGAAATCTTGCTTTGTAGAGCCATATTAAGCTAGTGATTAAAGAGAAATTTAAGTTCTTGTCTTTGCTGTGTTAAAAACGACCTAAGATGCCAAAAGCGAAAGCATAATACGCTAATATTAATTAGCGTCTTTCGCTATGCAACAAATATTTCTCCTTTTCTTTCTTTTTTATTATAAATACTTATACAGTTTAGAAGTTATTTTATGTTTATGTAATGTTTATCATGCTAATGACTATTCAAGCATCTTATTAAATAGCAGGTTCTAAGCGAGTATATTTTGTATTTTCTTAATACTCTTGCTTAGAACATGCTCTTTAAATTATAGCATACAAATTATTACAAATACTTTCAGTATTTAAGTTATATCTCATAAGCGACAAATGCGTATCATCATTTGTTACAAACTTGGAATTTCCCGTTCTAACTTAACAATTGGAACGAAACAGATTCTCATTTATAAAGTGTCAAATATCTATGTTTTCCTAATAAATGAAGGTAAGGTTTCAATATATTTATGCACTTTATTTAATTATTTATAAATTAAAATTAGTATACAAATAACACTTTACCCCTTATAAGAGATTTCTTCCAAGAACCATAAAAGTGGAGGAATTTAATCTACAAGTGGTGGAGGTGCTATATCTACAAGTGTTATTATAAATATACACACAATTATCATACAAAATACATAGATACGTATATCCATAAGTATATACTAAGAATATATTAAGAACATGCTGTATTAAATAGAAAAAATACAATAATACGTATTATGACGTTAGATTATTTATTATTATTTATTTCTGTGATGAAAATGTTAAAAATATATTGTTTTATCATCAATGAAAAATGAAAAAAATTGCTAAAATACTAGTTTATTTTAATAAAACGTTTGAGTTGCCACTATGTTGACAAAACCTGTCCGATATTAGATTTGATGATACAGCGCGCTGCCATCATGAAGTGGGTTTATACGCTAGCGTTCTTAGTATTATACACGGGTTACCGTTAATTTTCTTCATGACTAACCTAAATCTGTCATATGGAAAAAAAAGATTGGTGAGATCTTATTTATTCGCTTCGTAATACCTGCTGACGATTGAAACGTCTAGGCCAGATGTAGATAAATTTGAAAAGAATGGTTTTGGCCAACAAACATTTGTTTAGCGTGAAATTGTAATCTCACCACATGATAGTCATTTATTTAATTTTAATGTACATTTACCACTATTCTTGCACCAAAAAGGTGGTAGTGGTAGATAAAGCTTTATAGCTTCAAGCCCGCCGTTTGCACTATGTTCAATTAAGTATAGAAATAAATAGATATAAGTGATGTTACAGTTTAAGATGGCAGCGGTGATCTGGTAAGAGGTATATACTTTTTAAGGTTTGTACACAACATCGTATCGGATTTTTTTTTTGCTTGGTTGCCCGCCTTTGTAAGTAGTGTGGTAACAGTTCAGACAAATTAGGAAATAGTTTTATGGCGCGATGAGTGAATAATAGACTAGATGTTGATTGTTGTTGTTGATGGCTTTTTATTGCGAAGTACAAAGACACACTGATCTTTATGAGTTTACAATAAGTTTAGCTTTGATGAACAAATACTAATTTAATAGATATATTAAACGACGATATGTATGTGCATACGGCACAGTTTCTTAAATTTGCCTTGCCGGGAATCGTATTAAGTACTGCAATTAGCGTAGCCACAATACTCATCTATGCACCAGCGACGCTGTCAAAAACTTACATTTAGAATATTTCAAATATACCTTTTATATATTGCTGCTCTTGAAGAATAGCGATAATTCAAAACAACTAATCTTACTGGAGAGCTATTTAAAAATTATAAACTTTTTAATGACCTTTTATGTGTTCTTAACACAAGAATACATTGACTATTCCGAATCCTAAAAACTAGTGATCCAAAACAGAAAAATTTACAGGAGAGACATTTGAATATTAGACAAAATCGACCCATGTCATAATGGCACTTTGCGATTTAATATTTGTTGTTTTGAATGAGTTGTAATCACGCCGAAGTATAGACTGATCAGTGTCCTTAATTAAAATCCAAATTTATTAAAAATAAAAGTCAAAAGTTGGGTAGTTTAGAATGAGATATATTTGCCACAACTATCGCTTTCACTAAATTTTTATATAAAAGATCTATTGTATATGCTTTATCGATAAGGTACGTTACCGGATGAATTTCAACCCTTTGAGATCTTTTGTACTCGTCCCATACCTTTTCCGGCCTCTTAACAATTTTAAATACGCACTCGAAGAGTTTAAGTGTACTTAACGAGTTAACGCAGTCATCTGTTCTTTGGTGGGCTACTTCACAGAGCCATTATGAAATCATCAATGAATTATGGTGCAGTGTATTTCTGAATATCAAATTGGAAAACTTACATTAAATTTCAATTTGGTATACCCGACTTACAAACTTTAAATAGAGCTAAAGCACATTACCAAAATCAATTGTTATCTATAATTTGTCGGCCTGTAATGAGTACGAGCCCCGGGAATAAAGTGACTTAAACAAGCTGTCCGGTACATATAATAAGAGGTAGATACCATCAGAGGAAAATTACAACTTATTTGGTTTTTTTTGACGCTGAGAAATGCATTTGCAGAGACTGTGGGGTCGAGAGTGTGGAACTCCCCGAGGGGAAAGAACTCGCAATACCCACTAAAATCCAGTGGGACCGTCGTC
Source organism: Elymnias hypermnestra (assembly GCA_015832385.1). Classification (NCBI taxonomy): domain Eukaryota; kingdom Metazoa; phylum Arthropoda; class Insecta; order Lepidoptera; family Nymphalidae; genus Elymnias; species Elymnias hypermnestra. The sequence continues at coordinate 8,853,513 of JACTOM010000891.1, forward strand.
AACCATGAGTGGGGAGCCAGAGGCTCGTTGAGGCATTCCTCTCTGACCCTCGGTTGTAATCGGCTCGCAGATATTCTACAGGGGTAGGAGTTGCATGAACCTCCGCCTCCTGTTTCCTACTCCCCTTCGTCTGGGCCGCAGTGTCTCAGCGGTATTCACCCTCTCCCTTATTCGTGCCTCCTTAAGTGAGATGACAGTCTCGCAAAAGGAGGCAACCGCTCTCCAGGCCTGCTCACCGATGAGCATTGCATCTATAATATTAGCCAGTGAGAGGTCTGTGCCGATCAGCGACGTCATAATGAGTCGCTGAGAACCCCAGGCGGGACATTCTGCCATCGTGTGGTAAGCTGTATTTAACGAGGCACCACACTCGTAACAGCTGGCCGACGGCTCACCAACAGTTTTATATAGGTAATTACCGAAGCAACCATGACTGGTAAGCACCTGTACCAACCTGTAGGAGAGCGATCCCTGCTCTCTGCCCGGCCACTTATCCATATGAGGGCGGATCGCCCCAATTATAGCCACGCCCGCCACTGGGGACCCGAGATCCTCCTGACACCTTTAGGTCAAAGCTCTGTCAGCTAGAACCCTGACCCTCCTTACTTTATCAGCGTCTGGTAATTCCCCTCTGGTTCTTGCGGCTACTCTGCACTGGTAAGCAGTCGTGAGTACTTCCGCCCTGAGCTCCCATGGGGGATCACCTGCTAGGAACATCTTACTTGGTTAGCGTGTCGATCTTAGACTGTATCATCACCTGCAGCTAATTTTAAAGTCAAGCACCAACAAAAAAATTGGTGGTCTGTAAAATCGGTTTGCAGACGATATTTTTACGCGATAACATCCTAAGAAAACAATGTTGAAAATTGTTGTTGTAATAAATTATGGAATTAGGCCGATCGCTCTTTTCTATCGCTTGTTCTGAGCTCTCGCTTGCACGCTCGGCTCAGGCGAAACGTGACAATGAGTCATGCTTTTTCGTGCGTGCAACTGGCAAAGATCGATTTACAAAAAGATACTGGACTATTTAATTGACGTAGTAAATTATAAGAATTTAAGACAACAACTTAAAAACTAATTGCAACGAAATTCTTTTTATGACAAGTCAATTAATGATAAATTGATACTTTTTTTGACATTGACCTAGTTTGTTTGTTGCTTTACACATTGTGAATTCAAGATATTGTAATTAATTCCGTATTTTATACTTATTATACCTTGTAAATTACCTGAAAGTGGTAAAGTGTGTGTGATAATTAAATATATAACTAATTAATTATAATATACTAAATTACTAAACCGATTTAGCACATCTCTCCATCATCTTCCGATACGCTCTCTGACTCGCATGATATTGATTAAATTGTAATGTTAATGAAATATTTATTATTTTGATATGAGTTTAAACTGATTAGATGCAAATTTTTTAGTAAATGAATATGAAGAATCTTAAGCCCTTGTGCGTTTGAAAATATATTACACGAAAATTTTACTGAATCAGCTGAAAAGTATTATTTAGTCCATAGCCAACAATGACAAAATAGGGAAACCAAGCAAACTTAGTCCATATTTGTACATCACTTAGACATCACTTAGGAAAAGAATAGAATATGAATTAATTTGCCACAGAAACATTTCAAAATATATGGTACAAATTGTCAGAAAGTACAAATGTTTAGCCTATGATTGACATGCAAATATATAATACTAGCTGAATCCGCGACTTGGTCTGCATAGAATGTTTTTGGGTAGCATGTTTATTAATTTTGGCAAATTGTTTTATAAATAAGAAACATGTATAACACCACCATAACCCCCCTTGTGGGTGGAATTTCGCAAAATCCGTTCTTAGCTGACCTCTACTTGGCAAAAGGGATATTGCTAGCAAACTTGAAGTTGCTTACTCTACGCCTTATGGTTCCAGTGATATCGTGATGAGTCAATAAATACCCGGATATCTCATATATATATCATATAAAAGAATAATATTCGTGATTTAGGAAAGTCAACAAATTATAATAAATATTCTAGACTAATAGATACGGCCATAACGTAGAAAGTCTTTTTCTTGCACACATTGGCATTTAAGTTTAAAAATTTATTACCAACTTAATTCGAATTCTTATTGATTTATCCGTTTTTTACCGAAATTTTTCTCAAAATATGTTGGATTCTCTTTTAAAAAAACACCGGCCTCTTTTATGTATATACACGGTAATGGCAAAATACCCAATCTTTTAAAAAGAACCTTACAACTGTCTAAGGGCCCTACTTTACAAATAGCCCTCGTGCATATTTTTTGGAGGCGGAATGCTTTATTGTTGTCAATAGAATTACCCCAAAGTATCAAACCATTTGAAAAATTGGATTCCACATAAGCATGTTAAGCGTTTAAACCTGCATGTATTTGAAAATAAAATCCTGAGACACTTAGTCTCGATTTACCACGAGTTCTAAAGGTCTACAGCCAAGGGCAATGTAAGTAATTCAAAAAGGAGAAAGGTTTATCGGGCCTAATTATTTTCGTGACTCACAATCAAGTCATTAAAATCAGCGCCACAAACGCGACGCCATCGCATGCCGAAAGTTCAATAGTCTGGGCCCTTTTCCGGTGTATGTGAGCTCCCACTGTGACGCCTGACGGCCGACCATGCCTATTTGGTAACGTTAAACCGTCTTTATTCTTGTGCGGAAATTCCAAGTTCTAATTCATTGATTTATTAAGAAACTTCACTGCCATCATTATCCGCAACATTCCAATATGTTGAATATCTATAATAATAATAATAACCTTTTATTTTTTACATCAAAAAAAAAATGTGATGCCGAAAAAGGGAACACCGCTCAGCGATTGTTGGGATTTCGTCCCAACGCTGGTTTTCAGCGGAGACCAGATTATCTGTTAGGTAACGTTAAACAATCTTTAATCTTGTGCAGAAATTCTAAATCCTAATTCAATGTTTTATTAAGAAACTTCATTGCTATCATTACCCGTAGCATCCCAATTTGTCATATATCTATTTGATAACGTAATACCGCATTTATTCTTTACGGAAATTCCAAGTCCTAATTCACTGATTATTAAGAAACTTCATTGCCATCATTATCCGCAACATGTCAATAGGTTATATATCTATTTGGTAACGTTAAACAGTCAGTATTCTTGTGCGGAAATTCTAAGTTCTAATTCACCGTTTCATTATAAAATTTCAGTGCCATTGTTATCTAAAGTATCTTAATATGTCGTATTTCTATTTGGTAAAATTAAACCGTATTCTTGTACGGAAATTTTAAGTGATACTTCAATGATTTCTTTAAAACCTTCAGTGCCATTATTATCCACAACATTTCAGGAAATTCCGAATAATTCACTGATTTATTAAGGAACATCAGTGTTGTTATTATCCATAACATCCCTATATGTCGATGTTTATTTGGTAACGTTAAATCGTATTTATTCTTGTGCGGAAATTCTAAGTCTTAATTAACTGTTTTACCATTCAGTACCATTGTTATCAACAACATCTCAATATTTCGAATATCTTTTAGCACCGTTAAACCGCATTTATTCTTGTGCGGATATTTCACATCCTAAATAATTTTTTTCTTTAAAAACTTCAGTACCATCATTATCTGCACCATCCCCATATGTCGAATATCTATTTGCTAGTGTGATACCTCATTTATTCTTGTGCAGAAATTCAGTTCTAACTCATTGTTTTTTTATAGAAACTTAAGTGCTATCATTACCCGTCCCAATTTGTTGTATATCTATTTGGTGTCCTCACAAAGCATTGATTATTTATTGTGCGGAATTTCAAGTCCAATTTTTCTGTGTTATTTCTTTCTTATTTTATGATACTGAAAATGGATACGTCTTTATTTTCGGTATATTGTTCTTTATTAAAATAATCCAAAAGAAGTTAAACATCCAACTGTATGTATTTTGTATACAGTTTTGTATTTGTATACAGTTTCTATAATACTTAATACAAGGCTTAGAAATTTGACTCTTTGCTGTCGTAATATGTAAGGTTTCGAAAACTATGTATGAACGTTTTATATTCGTTACAAATAATTTCTTCTGTCATAGTTTTGTCTAGCTCTTTATTATTAAATAATGGCGCATACTACTTCGAATATAGGGAGAAGGCAGGAATAAAATTTCTATTCAGTACATAACACATCTAAAGACATTGCTACAAAAAAATGTAAATATTATTTGATATTGATTGTGAAGGTTTCTGTTTTATTTATTTTAAGACAGTTCAATACTTATTATGTACTACTATTATCCAAAACAATTTAACGTTTTCAAATCGTCGGATATACACGCCATAAACATCCGTAAAATGAAAGGTAAACAGTCTATACGTTAAAATGTTTTTTATTAGGATATAATAAACAATACTTATTATTTGCATGATTTAAAACTAAGATTTACACTACGCTACCTTATAAGTAGTGCAGCGGATATCCGTCAGTCCACGTCGATTGCAATAACTATAAACTGATTCATCAGCACGCATGATCTTCATATTGATGTATCCGGTTTTTCATTTCATTCATAAAACTTTAATAAAAACTGACGACTTCCTGAATGCATTGGAAGAAACACGTACCGAAATCATCGATGACCCAGTGACTGCCGAAAATACCGTTTTAACGGTTGCCGCTGGGAAAATGAATACTACATGAGTGTTATGTCATACTCAGTAAATAATTTTGTTGTATCCATTGTATTATAATAAATTGCAATTAACATTCATTTCATTCACAAGGTTAAACAGAGCTTAATATTTTAAAGTATAAAGGACCAAAATTTTATTACACGTTGCATGTACTACAAGTGTGTCAGAACATGTAATCTAAACCCTAAGAAAAATGCATAATTGTAACCCAAGGTATGAAAAATATGGTCACAAAAGTCTGTCATCGCGTGCACTGCGAAAACTATTGAAGATAGAACAAAAAAATGTTCTACAGCACTATAGAACGTATAAATATCAATAAATATGTCCGCAATACTATATGTCCAATTATTGTAGTTATGCTACTATAACTACTTTTTTGCATTTTAGAAGTTAAGAAAAGTGCTGACAATAATCAAACCATATTATTCACACTTCTGTATTAATGCTTATCCTAATAAATTACATATTTCAATACCTGTAAAAGGCGACATTCCATTTAAAAGATCTGACTTATTTAAAAATCTCAATCTAATGTCGGTATTCTACAGAATTTATTTCGGAGAGTGTGCGCAGGAACTGTACGATCTTGTTCCTCCGTCGCCTTTTTACTTCATCATTCATTTAGTTCGTCAAGGCACAGAAACGATTGACATCGGTACGTAGTGGACATCCCACGATTCCATACCAAGCATTTTACCCAATCGTTTCTGAACCGCACGCAAGGGAGTGGAATGTTTTACCAGCTTCCTTGTTTCCTGACTCCTATAATCGGGGTACTTTCAAATGCAGAGTGAATAGGCAACTCCTAGGCAAGCGCGGTCCACCCTAAGCTGTATCAACACTTAATATCAGGTTTGATTGCAGCCAAGCGCAGGCCTGTTATGAATAATAAAAAAAAATCTAAAGAAAATTGTAGCGACTCTTATAACTAGGCTTGCGACTGGTGAGTCAGCTCATATTCCAAGGATATCAATGATACCCCCGATATACCTATACTGTTTTTAATTTTATCAAGCCAAAAATAAGTGGAGCGATTTAAAAAATTCTTTCATTGCCTCTTCGAAATCAAGAATATTTCAATGCCTGTTGATAATGTCTGACATTCTACATAAATGATGTTTAATCTGTGTAATAATCGATTTTTATATTTCCATAAGTATTTATACATTTTACCAGATTTACTGAATTTTACTGAGCTTTACGTGTCTGTTAGGATCTCTAATATATTGTTGGAAATAATGTTATTTCCTGAGATCTAAGGTAGACTATGTTTATACAATCTGAATTATTAGCTGTATCCAAAGAAATAGTTGACGTTGCAAATACTTCAATACGTATAGAAAGAAAAAGAAAGTCTGTTCGTTAAGTGACCCTAAATATAATAAAATAAAAGTGATTAAAAATATTATCAATCTTGTAGCTGTCTACCGCAGAACTCTCGTACGCATCTTGAACTTTGACATGAAACCGCCGGATACCTATTACACAGTAGTTATTTTAATAGTGAATGTTTTAACCTGGAGCCCATGCAATTACAGAATCACCGATCATTCAGAGATAATGATTGGTCGGGTCAATATAGGCAGGTCGGCTACTTTCATTCGTGACTTATGGTTGCACGGGTGGGCATTGTTAGGCGACGTAATTTCCTTAAAGTAATTACTTGTTGCTTCCTAGTAATCACTTGTAAATATAGACGCCGGCTAGATTATTTAAGATTACGGGGCAGGGTGTTACATCGTTTACAGACTATCAATTTTGATGGTTTCATTGTATAAAAGCTTCTATCATTTCCTTTTAGTCTTTATAGATTTTGCTAACCTAATGGTGTAATGTCAGATCAAGTTTAGGAAAGTGTATTTTCTAATTTTTCTGGTTCTGGGCTGGAAGTCCATCGTTCCAATAAAGACGTGCCACCAAAAACGCTGTGTTGGTATACACATACACATCAGGTAAATACGGTGAAGTGATAACCTCTCACCCGTAAATTGTTGGCAGCGTGGTCTATTAAAAGTGCAATTACCGATGCCTTTCAGTTTCATCAGTCATCACACACAACCTAAAAACAATGTTGCATAATCATGCTAGTATTTTATAGGAGCTCGATATTTCCCAGTTTGAGCTAGTTCAATTACTAACAGCTGTTAATGAGTGTCGTGTTATTAGGGCTTCACCAAAGGAAACTTTAGAATTAAATTTCTCTTTAACAGATTAAGATGAGTTTAAAATAAGTAAAAAGCCAATAAGGTAGTGCAGTAAACATTTCGCTGTTGAGACCATTAAAATTCATATTTTCATACCCTCAAGTTCAAATACATTTTTAAACGTGGATGACACGTTTTGTTAATACAATGTTTACGTTATTGAAATATGCTAGCAAAGACGGTACTCACCATTGCGCCAGCGATGATGTCAAAGTAAATGTAAAGCTTCAAAGACCCTTTTTTTTTGGGAATTTCTCGTGGATACCTGGAATATTCGGGAGGATGTTCCAGGTTATGCCGGACTCATACCGGCTAAGACCCAGCGGTGCTACATCACTCGGAGACGGCGTCACGAGAACGCGACTGACAGACATTCGCAACCCCGCCAGCGATGTGCCTGCTTAGGCCCAACTCGGTCAATGACCAAAACATATTCCGAAAGTGGATTGCCTGGAGCACCTGGCAAGCCATCAACCACCTCGCGAGACCTTTCTTTGTTGGGCAACGGACCCCGCTTCCGTTATCGAATGGTCACCACTAAGGAGGGAGACGACGATCGTGGGCCTCTCGCCTCCTTCCCGGCCATCCCCTGCGAACGGTCGAAATGGTCACGTTCGCCTCCCTCAAAGACCCTGGTTCGATTATCAACTTAGAAAATGTATTTTCAAACAAAATATTTCATATGTCCCACAAAATTTGACGAGGTTAATCTTTTTTACTAAAATAAATCCACAAACTTGACTGACTGACTTGACTTATTCGATCTATTTATAGACAAATATAAAGCACAAAAAATAATTGTAACGACATCAGAAAAGCAGTGAGATGATGTTTTCAGAGCAAAGTGGTCTCAGTTATTAACTATTCCTCATTGACTTGAAAAATATGGGACCTTAAGCATAGATTTCCTCATATTTCCAAGGGATTACGTACTACGCAATAAACAGTTAGTCTTTAATTATAGATTATAATAATATACGCTATGTTAATTGGGGTGTTGTTAACTAGCAACGTTTTAATCAATTTCGCAGAATATAACAGATACCTTGGTTGCTTAGAAACATACAACAGGCATACTTATAGGCCTAGAGGGTTAAAATGTACTAAAATGTATGTGTGATATGTGGCATAATGTATAAATAAAGATATTTTCTTTCTTTCTTTCTTCTTTCTAGAGTCGACAGTAATTTTAGTCGGGGATCGCGTATACTAAATAACTTTCGCTTGTTAAAAATTTGCGCAAAGTAATGTATTGCCATCTATTGTAAGCTCACGTAAATGATATATAGGTTTCTGTCTATGTAATGAGTTTAAGGAGTTCGTGTTATTGATTAATAGGAATTGATTGTTTTTTATAAGTTAAACGTGTTTTACATTGTCTTAAATATTTTTGGCTATGTCGTGTCGAATTACTGCTAGTTGCGGAATGGGGGTTTAGAGAATAGTGCTCGGCAGAGTTTTCAAGACCAAAACGGAGACTACCATGGCTTGCATTAGCTGTTTCCCTCGCATCGTGGTTTCATAAAACCACACAATATTTCAATTACTTGTTTGAAGTCAGTTAAAATATGCTAGAGTTATATTTCCGGCATAATCGTCAAGAAAGAGTGACGTTTAAACAGATATGAATCTATTGCGTTCTTTCACCTTCACTCTGAGCAACATTGTAAATTATCTTATGCAATGCCTAATAACATTGTAGGATAATTGATATCTGTTATAGTAAAATTATATTCTTAATTGTATCGCTTTTTATGTAATGCAGCTTTAAGCTACCACTATCCTACATATTTCTTGTTTAAATATTCAATCCTTAATAAAATCCCTTTTTTCTTAAACTTTTAAAGATTGACGCTTGATGTTAATACAGTTTTATTCATATCAATTTATAATCTTAATCGCGAAAAGTACTATGATCGTTTTTATTACAGGTAACGTTTTTTTCTTAAAATAACTGTATTCTATTTTATCTGATGTATTATTGAAAAGAGATAGTTATAAGCTGATAATGCAGTGATATGTGTTTAAATAAACATTCTCTACGGTTCGTTTTTTACAGTCACTTAATTTTGTTACTTTCCCAATGTAATTATTTGCATTTAATTACGCACTAGCTAGATCTAACCATGCTTTGCTTTGGATTAGGTTTGTTACGTATACGCTTGGAATTTTCACGTTTAATTTCGAAATGTGTTTCTCTTTTTAAAAGCAGCTAATTGTCTGTAAAAGTCCCGTCATTTTTGAACCTTTCCAGATATTTTAAAACAGGGATAAAACTCTTAAAATATATTTTTGTTGGTATTATAAAAACTTTCGTACCTTAATAAATAAAATAAGCTTTATTGCTGTTTTTTTATTATCTTAAACTATATTCTCGGCAATCGGTACTTCCTTGTCATACAGCTTGTCTTATTGTACCGATTCTTTGCTATACATACCCATTTTGGTCTTGCAACTTTCTTCAGGTCGTCTTTCCATCGCTTTATTGGTTTTCCATTGCTTTCCCTGGGATACGAGTCAATTATTATTCTCGTGAATTTTTCCTTAGTTTTCTCTCATCGTGCGTCCTGCCCATTGCTACATGATCAGAGAAAAAAAGAAAAAATGAACGATAATAATAAGTAACAAATAGTATTACTTTAAAAACAACTCTAAATAAAAAGCTGTTATTTTGACCTTGCCTCTTTATTTTATTTATATGTATAAATTGACGCATATAAATATATAAAACCAAAATTTTACATCGAAAAACATGACATATACATTATTTGATAAGGAAATGGCATACAATGTTGTCAAATTTGGGCTTGCATTGACGTTTATTTATAAATAAATAAAAAAATATATAATTATACATTACGATGTGTATTCTTCTATATAAGGACATAACAGACAGCCGGAAAATGTCGTATTACATTAATTCTTAAAATCAATAGTTAAAAGGAATGATTTAGTTTAGTCACAGCTCTATAGTCGAGCAGTCTGATTTCATTATGTTTTAATCACTCGTGGACCTTATTATGAAAAAATTGGTGTTACAGTTTTAACGTAATTTAATGAAAAAAATATTTGTTTTGTCCATATCCTCCAATACTTACCTTTATATAGATTCTAGTCGCAGATACTAGCTGTTCCCTTTGGTGTCACTGGCGTAGTTATCAATCCCATGGGAAATCAGTATAATTTTGTCCTTAGCCCTTAGAGTGTCCGGTGGCGTTTTTTATCATCATAGACTACCAAATGTTATGAATTTTATGTTTGCTATAGTTAAACTATACAATGTTATCTTTTTTAGTTTATTAAATATAAAATCTGGGGTCGCGTTGTGGTACGCTAAACTTTGAGATAGTGGAGAATGTCCGTCTTGTATTTAAAGGCTCATATATCAAAAATTAAAACTTATATCAAGGGTATTCACTGTTATTCACACCACTTTATATAATCAAAAACACAAATAAACACTCACAGTTTATAATCGTGTCATGTCAACCGGTAGTTAACACGGGCAATCGTAAGGTTAGTTGAGTGCAATCGAAAGTGAAGTCATTTTATTAAATTTTACATTCATTTGGAGATCCCGTAATAGGAAAGTGAGTGATCGTATTTACGCTTACGTATATGGAATAGTAGTTAATTGTTGAAATATAGGAAAACTCAAATCGAATTATAAATGTAAAACATTTATAAATACGCCTACAAGTACAAAAAATGTCATATAAAAGAATTGTATAAAATACTTTGTTTTTAGTCTCACTTTCTAGTCTTTTTCTGTTTACAGTCCGTTTGAAATGAAATAATAAAATTATAAAACATATTTCGTAGACTAACTATCGAATGATAATAAATGTAGAACATTTTTTAAAGCATCGTACTGTTTTTTCGCTTCATTGATTTACTTAGGTTCATTTTGCACGCCTAGATAGTCACTAGCTTGACACACCAATGTCATTTTTTTACCTTTATATTTGTCTGTTGCAAATTTGTTACTTTAATTCCTTAAATACGATTGTATTTGTAAATATTTTGCAAATTGTTTTACAAGTTTTGCAAACATAGATCCTGGATTCGATTGTCAGGGATTGTTATTTCTTATTTTCTAAAGAAATTGCTGCTCATCATTCCAACCTAGAGTTGGAAAAACAGCAAACACAAGCATTAAATACATTCAAACACACACACTTGCACACTGATCCCCCCCTCACATCCCGATGCGCACTCACGCACACGCACACACATCACTCACACGTGAACACACACGTCAGTCGTGAGTTTTTTATTACCTTCATTTGTTAAAAACTGAGTGACAGAGTAAGAAATAGTGTGATAAGAGAACGTTGTGGTATAAAAGAAGACGTAGTGACTAAAATTGAGAAAGGTATGCTTAGATGGTTTGGGCATGTAGAGAGAATGAATGAAAGGAGACTGACAAAAAGGATTTATGAGTCAAGAGTGAATGCGAAAGTTGGAAGGGGAAGACCAAGGCGAACGTTCCTGGACCAAATCCAGGACATTTTAAATAACGGCCAGGTCAAGAGTACTCTAAACCGATGAACTTGTATGAAAGGTTTAATGAGAATGAAAGAAGCGAAGGGCATATGCAAGGATCGTGACAAGTGGTAGGATGTTATCTCTGCGTACCCCTATGGGAATGAGGCGTGATGCTATGTAATGTATGTATGTTCATTTGTTATATTGTCACCTTTTTATATATTATTCTTCGTTTTGTTTTTATCTAAATAAATAATTTTTTCTGGGTCTGGACTGATAGGCTTACGCCGTGCCTAGTGATCACCGTACCAGCAAAAACATGCCCCCAAACAAAGAGATTTGTTGTTTTAAACACAACAACATTTTGACAATTTTAACGGGTGCATATCACGATGGTGATGGATTTTGATTTTATAAATACAATGGTTTTATACGTGAGTATGAGTGTCCGGAATAGTTTATATGGGCAAGTGGATCAAATATAAAACGTATATTCCAGTATTTCTATGCATTCGGGAACTACGCAGGTGACGTCGTCAAGGTGGCTAGTAATACTTGGAATTTAAATTTACGGTGACTCAGAGTTCATTAAAAGAGGGTAGATGTAATTGAACGCAATCGATAAAATTTGATCTTTTCAATTCATTTATATTACGCTGAAGTCTTATAATAACGGTACCATAGCAGTATTCTTTGGATAACATGTTCGGGTTGGATTTAGAAAGTTTTTTCATACAGAAGGCAAGGTTACGAAATACTATTTCTTACCAAATTGTGATAAAATTTACAGTGTATATAAATGTATATAGATTAATTTCCATTACATAAAATTATTAATTTTATGTCATGGAATTGTGTTTATTTGCTATTTCGTATGCTCTGTAAATCTGCTTAATAAAGAAGATAAGTAGCAGCCTACTAACGTCCCACTGCTGGGCACAGATCTCTTCACTTATTTGAGAGAGGGTTTTAGAGTATACCCTCCACGCTGCTGCATTGCGGATTGGCAGGCATAGTACACATACACACTCTCTATTCCTTCACACTCATAGTCCAATGTCACGGAAATCCGAGACGATCGGAGATACTCGTAGACCAGGCGCAGGACCGACGGCTTAACGTGCTCTCCGAGGCACGGGGGTGGATCACACCGCCAACTTCCCAACTTCGGGCATATATTGAGAAAATCTTCATAAAAACCTCACTATCGATTTATGAATTGGCCCGACCCGGGACTCGAATCCAGGACCTCACGTTTGTAGTCGAACACGCTAGCCACTAGACAATAAGGCTAGATATTCTTAGTTTTCTTTAATACAACACATCAAATATGTTTGTCTCCATTAAATACCAGCAAGTAGGTATTCAATGTCAATATCACGGTAAAAGAAACGAGATACGTGTGACACTTCAAGTTTTTTTTAATGTTAATAGTGTTTACCGGTTAATCTCTCAGAAAGTGTTGGACGTCTAATTGATTGACTCACAAACATTTTAGTTGTAAAAGTGAGTGTCGCTCGCTTTGAAAACATTTGCATTGGAGTTTATGAAGTTGTGAGCAAATAAAGTACAACAAACAGTGTTCATTTTTATAAAACATTACTGACCTGGTGTATCTGACGTGGTAAGAGGTAATTTACCTCTTGGCGGGACGTCTATCTATGGAAGTGTGTTAACTAAGCCACGGCCGAGGCCTTCCAAATGTAATTTTGTTAAATTTTTTACCAGGAATCCAACTCAGGACCGTTACTAGCGACTAAAAGTATTATATAAGTATTAGCGAGGCCGAAGTATATAAACGTTTTGTATAATATTCAATTTGATATTTATTTCATAAAATTTTCATTGTATAGACACAATAATATAGTTTCTATTTATAAAAACTAACTTTATGACAATTAAACTAGTTAATATCTAAATTACATTAAGTTAAAGTTGCCAGGGGCTAATGATTTGAGGCAGACAAACAAGGAGTTGCTTTCTGTGATTAGTGATATTCTTTAGCAAATATTGATATTTCCCTTTTATTCCTTTTTTTGTCCGCGTCAACGGCTAGTCGACATGATACGATAGATCAGTCTCAAATTCGGCAATTTTAAATCATCTCTTTCTTTTTAAGTCATAATGGATATTATCTATTTCACTTCTAGGTAACTTTCGTAACAACATATGCGTAGAGATAACATCAGACAATTGAAAAAACAAAAAAAATAAGTTACATAGTGACCGTTACTAACAGTGCGTGTGTAGAGTCGAAGCTCGTTAAGATTTTTTGTAGTATTTTATAAATTGTGAGTTAGTTAGTTAGTTTTATAAGTTTAGTAGTGATTATTTGTGTTCTTGATTATATAGTGATGTGAATAACAATGAAAACCCTTGAAGTAAGTTTTAATGTTTAAGATATGAGTCTATAAATAAAAGTCTTCTTTTTTCATCATCTCAAAGTTTAGTGCAACATGACGCTACATCAGAGTTTTAATTTAATTAACAAATGATATTATGTATAGTTTATTTATTCGTAAAAAGCTCGGGCAAATTATGGGGGCCAATGGCCGGAGAATTTAAGGGTTAAGGTTTTTACATTGCTTCGTACCGGAACATAAATCTCTTGCGAGTCGATACGTCTTTGCTCGTAGGATAGTAATAAACTACGACCGAAGCCTCCCTGCAGTTCAGATCAAACCCGAGCCATCTGCTAGCAAAATGAGAAGTCGCACCACTGATCCAACGAGGCCCACAAACTACTAAAGAAGTTTAAAGTACAATTGGGCTGTTTTATCACTAAAAAGCGATAAATTTTCTCTCACTATAAACCTAAACGATATTTTTTTATTGTCGATAGAGACTATAGGTGTTCTTGCATTTGAGAATTATCGCATGACCCTTTAACATGAATTAGCGCTTATAGCTACATAATAGTGACTTCATTTGAAATGCTTAGCGACTTCCGAGCTCACAATATTTGCCAGTTAATCTTCTAATGTGTGAAACCACTAAAGCCTCTAATTGGTTAGTGTTATTGTATGGAAGATGCATTAAGCGGAATGACTCTGTTAAGACAGAACTATATTTGGTATGTTTTACCGCTATGTCAAAGTTAATGATACATATTTTCACATGATTTTTACTTAAAGGTCCCGTATTTTCTCAAGTATGCTCACTCCGTGAGAAGCGGCTTACATTTTTATGTGCATCCTATAAAAGGAAATATTTTGTAAAAATGTAAACTTCGGCGACTGTGTTTTTATCAGAACCAGTTTCGTAATAATTTATGTCGTTTGGTGGTGGAAGTAAAAAAGGTAACTCTGGAAATTTTACATGATTCGAACTTGGTAACCTTTTATTTTCTCTTAGATTATATGTTTTCCTTTTCCTAATGCTCTTGATTGATAGATAGATCATTTGTTTTGTGGGAGTGTGGGACTCGCTGGGCATACTAGGATACCCACTAAAACCCAGCGGAACCCTCTCCATCCGGGTGTTGGGGTCCAGATGTCCGCTGACGCATTTAGCTCTAACTCCATGGATGGATCCGACTTAGTTGAGGGAGAGCAGGCGAGCTAAAGTTGCAGGTGCAAGTGCTGCCTGGCGCCCCCCTCCTCCGGCGAGAGGGAGTAGCGTCTGCCGTAAGCTACTTTTGCCTATTTAGTGTCTCCTTCTGCAGGATCACATCCTCGCAGGAGGTCGTCACTGATGTCCAATCTGACTCATCGCCAATCATAACGACCACAATATTGGAGAGTGAGAGGATAGATAGATCCTTTACTTTTTCTATTAAATTTAATAAGTATAAGATAATGAAACTTTTTGATCCCTATTTATGTCTATGTCTTAAGTCTTAAGATATATATATGTTGCAAAATAATAACAGAAGGTATTGCTTTTTTCTTCTGCTCTACTTGTTATTAAATTTGGAGACGGATTCATCCGGGTGACAGAGCAGCTGAATGCATCAACAAACATATATCACTGTTCGGATGAAGTGTTCCGTTGCGTGTAGCCAGCCTGATGAAGGTTTATAGTAGGCATTCGGTATGCTTAAAGGTTTTTCCTCGCGAAAAATATAGTTTTATACCATGTATAACTTTGAGATTTGTCACACAACAATTGAGTTTATACGAACGCCATTTTGCACACCACATCTCCCTCAGGAATACAAATTGGCCATTTTCTGAACGATTTGTCACACGATAATTGAGTTTATACGAACGCTGTATTCATTCGTTGAGGCGGATTAGTCACAGGCCGCAAAAACTTTGCGGTATTGGAATAAAAATAGACGTTGATTGTTAAGACGGTAATGGTGGATGTCGATATATAGTGATCGTTATTATCTATCGGTACAAAACTCGTTTCATCACGCGTAGAAAGCATGGGAATTTGTACGGGTTGCGAGGTACAACCATTTGACGATATTTGTTATCGATCATGTTGCAGTGATAACAGGATTTCTGTGCTTTGAACTAAGTTGAAAAGACGTCTTTTAACCGACTTCAAAAGGCGGAGGAGGTTATCAATTCGTCTGTTTTTTTCCTCATAACTTAACTTTTATATTAAAGGTGGTGCTCTTCGTAAGGTCCTATTTTTTGTCCAGTTCTGATGATGATCCATGAAAAAACCGTAGATAGACTTAAATTTGTATTAAGCATGTGCGCGACAAATGGACGAATACCTCAAGATCACGCCAACCGATTTCGATGATTCGTATTGAAAAGGATATACTTCAAGCGTTGTTTGATGATCGTTTGGTTAGGTTTTGGTCATGGGGCTCATGACAAAGTAACGGAACTCTTCAATTCTTAAGAGTAAATTAACGATATTCGGCAGAATCTTTTATAGACTATCCGGATATTTGAGTTACCTACCGTAACGCAGTTATAGTTAAGTGATTGTCGTAGTTAAATATGATGATCAATGGAACTCCTCAATGGTTTATAGTAAGAAAGCGATTTGTGGCAGATTATCAAACTGCCTGTAATCGAATTGCAATGACCTTACGTTTGTTGCTGTATTGCAATATTTATTTCAGTAACAGTTAATTGTTATGATGCTACTCATCATGTGAAAGTAATAACGAATACGTTTTCCGATGTTGACTTTACATAAAGTTTAAATAAAAATCCCCTTCTTTACAGGGAATTGAAAGTCATTAAGTTAAGTAAACGTTATTATGAATCCGTTATAGAAGTACTTGATCATGAGCTTGTTGGCTTATCTAGACTAGATCGGTGCGGTGTAAGTGAAAAATAATGGTTTTACGAGCCACGGGCTACGATTTTAGATTATCGATAATATTGCCGTCAAGTGCTTTGCAATTTTAGTAGGATAGTGAAAGAGTATTATAAGGTTTAAATAATCTTTGACATATTCGATAGACATTTGAGAGGACCGATTGCTATCAGACCACCTTAGTGGAGTGAAATTGAACAGAAACAAGTAATATAAAAAAATTAAAGCCAATTTCTACGCTATCTAGCACGAACTTTTTAAATTCATAACATAGAAAAGGCCTTTAAACCTTTCACATTTTCAAAGGATGGCGCTGTAAAATATTTCGCAAAATAAATTTAAATACTGTTAAAAATTCTAAATAGCTGTAATGACCAAGATTTCTAATTATTTATTGTGAAAAATTCTATTGCTAGGTATTCACGGTTTGTCAACTTATATTTGTAATACGAAATGAAATATATTTTTTATTCCTGGCTGTGACTCATTTGATGGTTAATGATAAAAAAGACTACCTCTGCTAACGACCCGAGTAGTCGCACCTCTACGCTATATGGATCATATTTTTAATTCATATTACCGGTCTATTTCTATGGCAACGTCAAATTTGTGTAAAATAGGTGTCACTTATGTGGTAATATTAAATTAGCTGCAGTCAGTCATTGGTTAAGACTGCCTGTACTATTACTACAATAATAAAGTAATTTTTTTTAAACTAATACCATCAATATGTTTCTTTTTCAGGTAAGAGGAGCAAACAATGTAAACAATGTTTTTCCGAGGTCTACAATTAAAATAATACGTAAGATTTCTTGTCTATATAATCTAGTTTATTTATCAATATACGTCTTATTTATATGAAGATTTACATACATACGAGACTAACAATATAAAACCGAACTTAAAACTAAACTAGCTATTAGCCTAATAACTTATACATATAAAAATATTTCTATAATTGTTGAAACCGTATAATAACATTACAGCGTTAGAATGCGATATATTGCATAACTGTACACGTGCTATTTAAACTACGATAAGCAGAGGTGTAAACTATTCTTACACAACACTAGCTTTAGATAAGAAAAGTGAAATTTTTACACATTTTATAGAAAATTTACAAACCATAATTGTATTATATCAAAATTAATAGTTGGAATTATAGACAATAGACTTGCCATTTATTGAAACTTACACGTTGCTGAATATATTTCATTTAATATTAAAAATAAGTGAGATACCCTTTCCAGTGATGGTATTAAAAGAAAAGATAAAATGCAATATATTTTATGTAATACATAATATTGGACATATAGAAAAAGGGCAATGCATGATTAAAGAAATAGGCCAAGCATAGGCCAAGCCCTTGTTAATTATACAGGTGTAGAGTTATTAAGACATTGAATAGTCAATAAAACAGATACTTAACTTACCACTTATCAAATTGAGCGCGTTATAACGAAGCAAATTGATTTTAAATCATTAAAAAGGTTCAATAATAAAAATGTTAATATATATCTTTTTATGGAGTGAACAATTTAAATGTGATTACAGTGTATCATCTTTCGGTGAAGTTGTTTTAGGAAATAAGCATTTTGAAACATGTGGTTTATAAAGGCATGAAAAAAATAACTGCAACAGAATTTTGATCTCGACCTAAGAAAATTTTGAATCCCTTTATCATATTTTAGAAAAGGTAAGGTAAGTAGCAGCCCATTACCGTCCCACTGCTGGGCACAGGCCTCCTCACTCATATGAGGGAGGGTTTTTAGAGCATAGATCCACCACGCTGCTCCACTGCGGATTTACAGGCATAGTACACAAGTGCACTTCCTTCACTCCCATAGCCCGATGTGACGGTAATCCGAAACGAGCAGAGAGATATCAGACGCAGGACCGACGGCTTAACGTGCTCTCCAAGGCACGGGGGTGGATCACACCGCCAACTTCCAGACTTCGGGCAAAATTGAGAAAATCTTAATAGAGAACTCAATATCCATTTTTGAATTGGCCCGACCCGGGACTCGAACCCAGGACCTCGTGTCTGTAGTCGAACATGCTAACCACTACCAATGAGGCAGTTTGGTCATATTTTAGGGAGTAGACAAAATCTACAAACGAAAGTAATACCTCTGATTTTCTAGTTATTTCTTATTCTTGATTTTTTGTTAAATTTCATTTTACTCCGCAATTTATACTATTATAAGCTTTAAAATTTATTTTGTGGTGGCTATCGTTCTCTTTCATACATAATTAGAAATTTACAACGAATTAATTACAGACTATATATAGCAGAGGTATTATAAAATGGTAGCTGCAGTTAAATGTTAAGCAGACGCGTTTATCCGATGATGTACAAGCAAGTACGAGTCGTTTGCTTTCTCTAAAGATTTCCTTACTAAGATAATTACTGCGAGTTTCTTTTCACCGATGAATCGACGATATTTAATTTGTTTTGTCCAGTTTGTTTCTTAGTGTCTCATCTTTTTTTGTTTCGATCGTTCCAGCTTCAACATTGCTAATTTCCGCGTCGTAAATTTATTTAATTTCAAGTAATGGCAGTGCTAAAACTCAGGTTGTGTTCGATGCTAATTTCAACAGTCAAAATATTTGATTTTACGTTTAGACTGGACAGCCAACTACTCTTTTAGATAAAAATCTAAAAGAAATGAATGGCTAGGTTACCATTACTTAACCGACTGTAATTTTGCACGTTGGTATAAAAACTTTAGAGTTTTGCATAAGTTAAATTACATAATATAATATAGCACATAAATAATACATAATTATAACAAACCTGAGAAATATATGCCATAAATATTCTTTAATTAGAATTTATGCTGTTACGTGCTTCACGGCACAAGGTGAAATGCAAATTATGATAATAATCACGTGTGTTGCAGGAAGACATCGTAGATTGAACACGGTTAAAAGAAGCATTTTTTTGTATTTTATATTCGTTTTAGTCAAAAACACTCTTATAAATTATTAAAGAAATGACGACATTTCGTTAATAATTTATAAAATTCTGCGCATTTATATAGAATTTTTTCTTTATCTACTATATATTTTCAAAACAAAATCTAATACCTGTCTGTCACTCTTCCTTTATACATCTTGTTCGGAAATTTGTATTTGCGAAAAGTTATACTGCACCATATATCTATTGAGTTTAAAAAAATCATGCTAGATGCTGTTAAAGTAATTTTCTTCGATCTTGACTTCAAAATTGTTTTTTATAACAAACTATGGCTATAATTTTTTAATTATGGATTTTCTTTGTCTAGGCAATTCTCTGAAAGTTGTGAAACTTTTTGGGAGAGTGTAGTTCTCTTTACTGCATATCAAAGTACTTGTATACCTACAATAGTACAATCTTAACGATAGGTTTTTAGGTAGTATCCCGAAAATAATCACGAGAGAAAACAGTGATTCTGTTTGAAATGTTAAAAAAGTTACAGTTTCAAACAATGATATTTACAATACGATATAATTGAAAAACGATGTATTGTTGTATGGATTAAGTTACAGCAGTGTTAAATAGCAAAAAGTAAGTTAGTTTTCTTAACCCAACGTCTTAAGTGGTAGAGCGATAACAAGTTGCCACCGAAGTCTTAAAAAGTAACAACAATTTAGAAATGAAATCCGTAATCGAATAACATTTCTAATAAATGCATATTTAATTCATTGTACCGTAATATTTTTCGGGGTAACAAGTGCAGCGGTACAAAAATTGCCTGTTACGCATTAATTATTGTGTTAAGAATTATAAAATCTATTTTTCTTTTACTCAGTTGAAATTAAACTCTATTGCTATAAGTATACACCTTAATATAGTTAACCAATTGAAACAAAGGCTCAGAGTGACACAGCGGGTGATGGATAGGGCTTTATTGGAGTTTCCCTATACAATTACCTGAGAAATGATCTTAATTCGTAGAGTTAAAGTTTTAGACCTAACCCAGTGAAATGGGAAACTGTCATAGCAATTGGCAGGGTATACAGTCCCTAAAACTAATAGATTTAGAGTCCTGAACGTATTGGAAAGGGGGCCCCGCACTGGTTGATGCTGTGTCAGTAGATCCCTCACAAGGTGGATTTTTAGGTGTACGATGCCATATAATACGTTGTGGATGTGAAAAATGGATCAAAAATTACCCAATGACAGCCGAGATTTAATGTTTTCTGTTGTGGTCAAATAAATATAAGGCTGGTTTGTCATGTACTGTTGTGAATCGTGGACCCTGAAAGATAAGATGCCTCGAGGTCTGTTGTTACTGTCGCATTCTTCATATTACCTGGACGCAAAAATTCGAAACGAAATCCAGGACGTCGATATGATCCGGAAACTTATGAGGACATACCATTAGGAGGCGTAAAGTTGAGTTTCTCAGCTACGTACTTAAGTACGGGTTACTCCAACTTATTACAATGGGCAAGATTGAGGGCAAAAGGCGTGCTAGACGCAGGAAGAGGTCTTGGCTGCGGAATATAAGCAATCGGACAGGAATAAAGCCCACAGCCTAGTTATTTCGTCTTTCTAGGAATTGAAACGAATTCCAAAAGAAGAGAAAGAAGCCCCAATAATTAAATTGGAGACGGATGACGGATGACGGAGACGGAAATAAATGAAGGAAATTAGAGTTGGCTTGTTTCAATGACAGCTTAAACCGATAGCTGATTTAAAAAGTGGAGCTGTTTGTTGTTTCCAATAACACAGATTCCTCAAGCTAATCTATCACAACGGCCGACATAATTTATTACGGCGAAAGTGAATCCGGTTCTTAAATAATTTTCGCGATGGTATTGTTCACAGCATGGGATCTTCGTGACTACGCAAATCTCATTTTCACCTGTCACGGCATACAATTTCCGACTCGCTACACTATAGATGTCTAACGAATCTATGCATATAAAATTGAAGTGTCTTTTTTGAATGTCAAAATAACTACTTTAAATAATGGTGACTTTATACTTTACCAACTGTTTGCTTCTATTATACCTCTACTATCTAATGTTATAAGATATTAAGAAAAGGTAAGGTAATTAGCAGCCTATTACCGTGCCACTGCTGGGCATAGACCTCCTCACTCATGGGAGAGAGGGTTTTTAGAGCATAGACTCACCACGCTGCAAATGCACTGTCCATTCCTTCACTCTCATAGTCCGACACGACCGGAGAGAGGTCAGGCTTAGGACCGACGGATTAACGTGCTCTCCAAGGAGGAGCACACCGACAACGTCCCATCTTCGGGCAAATATTAAGAAAATTTTAATAGTAAACACAACATCGATTTTTGAATTCGTCGGACCCGGTAGTCGAACCCAGGACCTCATCTCTGTAGTTGACCATCGAAAATGTTGACTTGCACTACAGGTATATCATTCATCAAGTTCAAATCATTTTATTGCATCTCTACGTTCTACTACTTATCAACGGCTGAACTGATTTTAATAAATTATGTGTGTATTCATGTAGGTTCATTACATATTTCTTGGATCTTGATTGAAGAGCTAGGATTCTTATAAGGTCATAATCTAAATATTCTTCCGAAATTTCCACGGAAACAGAAAATTTGATGAGATACAAAAAAACCTTGACATAAATTAATATTATTGGAGTAAATTGAAATCAGCTTATAAATTCTTTTCGCTTTGTTGACTCTTATTAAAAAAAGATATCCCCATATTCCCAGGAAGTCGAGAACTACCCAGGGAATAACAAGTTGTCCATTTTTTGTAAATGTACCAAAAGGTGACACCGTTTGAAAGGGTCGCCGTCATCTACTTTCAATTTCATTTTAGTTTGATCAGCTGTCCGTCACATCTATTCGGCTATTATAAATTGTTAGGCACGTCGGGCGAAGTTTGATATAAAAAGTCGCAACGTTTTTGCTACTAAATCAACGACGTTTTTCTGTGTTTCCCCAGAAAATGAACTCGATAAATACCAACAAGACTACATTTTACTAGGTCTAATTGTTATTAAAGCCTTGCCTGTTTCCTAATTTATTACGCTAGTTGCAGTTTGTATCGAAATTTTGTTACATATTACCTAGTTTTTAAGATAAAATACATTATTTCGGAAGATACTTGTAAATTTAATTTACTGCAATATTGTTAAATCAGTAATAGTAAGATATAAGCGGTCTATGGCTCTGGTGAAAGTTGTTGAAGGAGTACGTAAAAGTAAGAACTTTGTAGCAGCATAGTAACGTCACATTACTAGGCCTAGGCTTCCTCAAACATAAGTGATGGTTTAGAGTATATACTCACTAGTGCATTGAACTTAATGGTGAATTTTAAAGAACTACTGTGCATTTAAGTTTCAGAAAGAGAACTTAGTGGTGACTACCTAGGATTTGACCCTAGGCCTGTTTCTGAACAAGGAACCACACGCCTCACCTCTAGGCCACGTCGTTTTCGTACGCCCTATGAATACGTTATGGCGTTAGGTTTCTGCATTTGTAATGTGACCCTTTTTTATTCAATTACGGTAGAGAAAATGAATGAAAGGAGACTGACAAAAAGAATTTATATGTCAAAAAGTGAATGGGTATGACAGAAGAAGCATAAAAGTAAAATAAATGCGGTAGAGATGAGAGCGTTGAGGACCATGAATAGATTGAAACTGAGTGACAAAGTAAGAAATAGTGTCAAAAGAGAACATTGTCGAATAATAGAGAAAGGTATGATTCGATGGTTTGGGCGCGTGGAGAGAATGAATGAAAGGAGACTGACAAAAAGGATTTATGAGTCAAGACTAAATGGGGAAATTGGAAGGGGAAGACGTTCTCCTNGTGTACTATGCCTGCCAATCCGCAGTGGAGCAGCGTGGTGGGTCTATGCTCTAAAAACCCTCTCTCATATGAGCGAGGAGGCCTGTGCCCAGCAGTGGGACGTTAATGGGCTGCTACTTACCTTTTTTTTTTACTGTGCATTTAAGTTTTAGAAAGAGAACTTAGTGGTGCCTGCCTTGGATTTGACCCTAGGCCTGTTGCTGAACAACGCCTTACCTCTAGGCCATGTCTTTTTCGTACGCCCTATGAATACGTTATGGCGTTAGGTTTCTGCATTTGTAATGTCACCGTTTTTTATTCAATTACGGTAGAGAGAATGAATGAAAGGAGACTGACAAAAAGAATTTATGTGTCGAAAAGCGACATGAGAGCGTTGAGGACCATGAATGGATTGAAACTGAGTGACAAAATAAGATAAATAGTGTCAAAAGAGAACGTTGTCGAATAAAAGAGAAAGGTATGATTTGATGGTTTAGGCGCGTGGAGAGAATGAATGAAAGGAGACTGACAAAAAGGATTTATAAGTCAAGACTAAATGGGGAAATTGGAAGGGAAAGACGTTCGCCTTAACGTTCCAGGATCAAATCCAGGATATTTTAAATAAGGGCCAGGTCAAGAGTACTCTAAACCGACGAACTTGTATAAAAGGTTTAATGAGAATGAAAGAAGCGAAGAAGATATGCAAGGATCGTGGCAAGTGGAAGAACGTGGTCACTGCCTACCCCTATGGGAATGAGGTGTGATGCTATGTATGTTCGTATGTATGTTGTAATTCTATCAGACAGCTTTAATGTTATACTGGGACTGTGTCCTGAGAAAAACTTACGACATATTTAGTATTGGCGAAGTATAATTGTGGGGTGTGCGTTACTCTGTTGATAGATCTTACACTGTCTTTTTAAATTAAACCTGTTTCCAACGTTTTTTTTCTTGATTCAATTAATATATACGCGTAATTAAACAGACGCTTATGTGGGTTTCCTTATATTTTCCGCTACGATGAGCACGTGGTTTGCTGGTATCTAATTAATTCGACATATCTCATTCGGTTATACACGACTTGAATTGTTTAGTCATATTACGTGGTTAAAATTGACCTTCTATTTTGTTAAAGTTGCCTATGTATACATATAAATTTAATTGGAAGTGTCAATTTGTCAAATTTAACTTTAACATTATTCTCTTTAGATTGATATTTTTAAATTCGTTATATCTTCTGAATCGAAAGTCCAATTTTAATAAATTAAAAAGTATTTTACAGCTATTGAAACGGTTTTTAATATAAAATATATATATTATTTTCGGCGCTTTTATTAACTTTTGAAATGTAAGAAAAGTAGTTATAGTGGCATAACTACAGTAGTTGGACATATGGTATCACGGATTTTTTTGTAGATATTAATACGTTCTATAATATTGTAGAACATTTTTTTTCTTCTATCATCAATAGTTTCCGCAGCGCACGCGATGACAGATTTTTTGTGAGTAATTTTTCACACCTTGGGTTACATTATCGCATTTTGTTAAGGATCCATATTAAGTAAGAGGCCAGATCGCCGAGTTCTGGCAACAATTGAACTTTTTAATTCTCCGATTCCTTGGCAACGGAAGCCAAATACCTAGGAGTCACCCTAGATCCGTGCATGCACTTCGCCGAACACATTCGTATCGTCCGTGGCAGGGCAGCGTTTGTGCTAAGTCGCCTCTATCCCATGATCTGCAAGAAGAGTAAATTGTCACTGCGCCACAAGGTGACACTCTACAAAACTTGCATCCGCCCCATTTTCTCTTATGCGAGCGTAGTGTTCGCTCACGTTCCTGCACGCCGCCTGGTTCGAGTCCCGACGCTGCAGAACAAATACATGCGCATAGCCACGGGAGCCCGCTGGTTCATGCGCAACGTCGATCTCCACATAGATATCGATCTCGCAACGGTCAACAACTATTTCAAAACGCTCTCCGTAGACTACTTCAAGAGAGCCATCAGTCACTCCAACCCTCTTATTAGGAATGCCGCCTCTTATGGGATTAGAATAAACATCCCGCCTCGGAAGAGGCGGCCCAAACACGTCCTTGACGACCCAGACGACCAGATTACTTTTGACAACGCCCCGTACACTAACACACACACACAGCGTCTTCGCCGGCGAAGATGAGGTCTCCGCTATCTGACGCACCTCGGTCGCGGCCCCCAGTCGCGGACCCATGGGCGTCAAGACTAAGCACATGTCCGATTATCCTTTTCAGCAGCAGCAAACGTTGCTCTAAGCCTAGGTCCAAGCCTCACAGGAGGCGCCCTTAGAGCAACGTTTCCCCACGACGCAGCAGGTCCCTTCTACGGGCCCACCCCTCGGCAGAGCTTCTGCACTCGCCACCCCTCTCGGTTACGCTGTCAAAGCCAGTAGGGCTAACAGCAACTACACACAAAAAAGCAGTTTTCGAATGGTGAAAATATTTTTGAAATCGGCTTAGTAGTTTTTGTGTGATAACGTTACAAACATACATATATACATACTTACATACAAAAACACAAATCATCAATGAAAATTATATATATGCATATATTTCTCTCAATCTGTCTATTTCTGCAATTCTGAAGTATTTACATTTACATAGCGTGGGGCGCATTTGTGATGATATATGAATGATTGTAACCTTTAATATGTCAAGCATCCCACGGCTTTCACTCTGAATTCAATGTTTCTGTTTATTATTAAAAGTTATTTTCTAGTTTTTAGTTCGGTTTACTATAAAAGCGTGTATTTTTTTATACTGTTATTTATTTTTAAGTATATGATTTAGAATTAACGATGACATACGTTGATAAATGAAGTGATCTTAGTAATCGAAATTACAAAAACGTCCAAATGTCTAAAATGCAAGTTGAGCGTCCATACGTAGGGGCCATAGAAATATTGAAACAATATAACAAAAATTTAAAGATTTTTTTTATAACAAAATGTACTTTATTCTTGGAAAAAATATTGAAAAACTTATCAAATACGATGGTTATAAACTGGCGCCGGTCGGTTAGAGCGTAATAATTTTGGACTTTGCATTAGTGGTTATGCGCAATATATAAAAGTTTTAACTGTATTGTATCAAGGTCGAGCGTGAATTGAATTTTATTTATCAAAAGAGTTGCCTTTTTTGCACCTAGTTCAAACAAGCGACTGGTTAATATCGAAATATGTATTTATTGGAGCACCAACAGGAATGCTCTTATGGCTTGTGCTCAAAGTCAACATATTCTTTATTCCAGTAGTAATGATAACAATAAAGAACGACTTACAAGAGTTCCTTCGCGTATCTGAGAAGAGCCCTCTACGAACTCAGTCGGTTGTACGTTTTTTATTGTCATCATCATTACAATAAATATTTTTAATTTATTCTTTATCTATATAAATTTAGAGCAATTCATTCATTCCTACGCTTTTTTGTCTTTTAAGTATTCTTTCAAATTATGGAATGATTTCTCAATTAGTTTTCTTTTAATTTAAATTTATTAAGGGACTTCTTTGTAACTTCTTCTGGGAGCTTATTGTAGCAACGTATCAGTTACCCTTGAATGACTTGTCAATTTTATGTAGCCTACTAGAATTTACAGCAATTTTATTTTTATTTCTTAAGTTATATGAGGTGCATTCACTTTGTATCCTAAAAGAGTCAATATTCTTATGGACGTATAACATGTTTTCTAATATATATACGTCGTGACCTGTCACTGCTCTCAATTCGTTTCTTAGCGACTCTCTTGGAGCACAAATATTGCACCTATATCAGCAGCATTACCCCAAAGTAAAATACCATATGACATAATGCTGTGAAAATAACTGAAAAAGACCAGTCTGGCAGTTTCAACGTCCGTAAGACGGCGAATTTTTTTAGTATTCTGTCCGTTGGTAACGAATCTACCACCGATTGGAAAAGTCGATTCCGCTGAGAAGAAACCGGTGAAGAAATCTCAGCGGTTACGGTTTTAAATATAGTTATTTTAGATTACAATATGTTTAACGTTCATGTGCAACTGGTATCAAGTCCAAACATCTTTGTCGCTTAAATAATCTTCTACATTATAACATTCCTTCTGACATATTTCTAAAAAGTATCTTATTATACGTATGAACGCAAAATAATATTTCTGAACCTTCTTCACCCTAAAATAAGGCATTACAAGTTCGTTTTTATTTGTTGCATTATCATTCTATGTGCTAAATACAATTAATAGTTTATTAAATAATAGAAAAAGGAGAATTATGTAATAGAAAATTAACCGGCCACAGAGGCGTACCGCATATTTTTTATTGCTGACAGCATAATGGTTGATTGTGATCTCACTTGATGATAAGTGATAATACATTCCATTATAAGTTATTATGGTTTCTACAGAGCATTGTACCGGAACACAAATTTCTTTGCTGAAAGGGTGGTAACTAGCTACGACCGAAGCCTCCAGAATGCAATGTCTCTGCTAGTGAAGCGAGTTCTATTAGCATTGCGCCATTTGCGTATTAGCATTGCGCGTACCCAAATTAAACTAAAAGATCTATAATAAGTAACCGTTTAGTAAACGAAAAAATAAAACTTTAATAAACGACTAAACTAAAAAGTAATAAATATTTTTTGATATGTTGTGATTTTTATACTTTGGTCTTCTACTAAAATGATGTTTTTCAAACTATATTTATTACTATAGCGGTTATAGTCAATATTTAATGATGCGATTTGAAATAATATTTCTAATGATAACGAAATGTAACACTGATTGTTCAGTTTATATAATAATTTTAGAATTAAATAAATTACTTTTGTTATCTTTATTGCATTTTAATTACATTTTTACTGCAATAAGGTACCTTTAAATGGATATCCTTGAGGTTAATGCCCTTAATCTACGAAAGCATTAATTTATATCATATGTGAACAATAATAATAACATATAGTTGTAAACCGCGGTGTCACCTGTGTAGTTCCCGATTCCATTGGAACATGGGAAAATCCGTACTTAATAAGGAGGCAAATTGCGTATGATTTCGATGAGTGAGTCAGTGAGTTATCTTAGTGGTCCAAAACCATGTATGCTTTATTCTTATGTCCATTGTTGGGGAAAATCTGTTGAATGGTTTCAAAGTCTAACATATAAGATAAATAGGTAAATGGCAGCCTAACAAGGTCCAACTGCTGGGCACAGGCCTTCTCACACGTATGAGAGAGGGTTTTTAGAGCCTATGCTCCAAAAACCCTCTCTCATACCCATACACATACATAGACCCATTACCCTGCTCCACTGTGCGTTGGCAGGCATAGTACACAAGTGCACACTCTATTTCTTCACTCTCATAGTCCGATGTGACGGCAATCCGACACGACTTGAGAGAAATCAGGAGTAGGACCGACGGATTAACGTGCTCTCCGAGACATAGGAGTGGATTACACAGCCAACTTCCCAACTTCGAGCAAATATTGAGAAAATCTGCAAAGACAACTTAATATTGACTTTTTATTGGCCTGATCCTGGACTCCAACCCATGACCTTATGTTTGTAATAAACATACTAACCACTAGACTAATAAGGCAATTAGACCAATGAGGCAACGGACATATATAGAATCGTTTTTCAGATTTAGATTACATCGACAAATAACATTTATCTGCAGAAGATATTTTACTAGTTCAGGATTCTTTCATTGATTGATCACCAGGGCGTCATCATTTGTATAATAGTTGTAATTGTTAAAATATCTTTATTTAAGTAGACCTTTACAGCACTTTTAAATCGTCAAATATATTTATTTTTTCCCACACACCAATTCTAATACACGCCTTATGATAGTATTGTTTCCTTGCTACTCCGATTTCCCGTTCTCTTTATTTAAGACCTGGATATGGTCATGGTTATATTGTGTTAGGGTTTAATTATTATTTGAGACAATCAACTATTGTTGAAGTATTAGATTGTATAGTGACTAGGAGGTATCTGTGCAATGTTTAATAAGATGGTGTATTGACTATTTTCCAATTGGCTGTACCAATTGGCGTGAACATTAGTTTCCTGTAGAGTGTGGGTAATTGGAGAGTTAATCGATGACGTATTTCATAAGATTATTTGGCGGTCCCGTCAGTGATGTGCCTAAAATGTTATAAAATCTGACTTTTTGCGAGGTGAGTATTGTGAAAGGGCTGATTAACAAGTACCACTCTATAGGACTGGCGACTTTGCCCGTATGTTGTCACCTGTCCTACTTTAGGCGTAACGAAAAGGCGAATATAACAATACCCTATTGACAATTCACCGTTGCTTAGTGCAAGAGTACCGCCCATACAATTATTTTCGTAAAGTGTGTCATTGACGTGCATTACATAAAAAAATATAGTGGCTCTGCCTACCTTAGGAACACAGGTAATTTTATTATTTTTCACTTGCCATAAAGATCATAAGTCCTGGGATCGGTTCTTTGCGTTCAGATCATAAACTTTGCGTTTCGGTATGATTTTCGCGCAGAAACCATAAGTGGTAAATTATCTCTTACCAGTTCAGCGTGCTTCCTTCTTAAACTGTATTAGCTCTTACCATCAGGTGACATTTCAGTCAAGTCGTTAATAACAACAGTTATAACGATTATTATCATTATTTACGCTCTGTAATGTTAGTACAACTAAATGGAATGATAGTTTCATAAAAAATAGATTACTTAAAAAAAACTAGCAATGAAATACGAATTCAAAAAACAGCTGACGCTCGGGTCAAAGAACGTACACGGCCGGCACCATTGGATGTCTAAAAGAAACTACAAAATTGAATGAATTCAGGATCGACTACGTCCCGTCCTATCATCAAAGGTGTCATTAGTACTATCATCTGTCTTCGTTTTCGAAAGCGATCTCCTTATACCATGTAAAGCACCATTTTAAAATCAATACGGCGGGCGGTACCTCAATGAAAAATGTTGCAAAAACCGATAAAAATATTCCTATTCGAAAGCTTCTTTTTTGTACGCTACGTAAATGGTTTAAGTTTCGCAACAACCGTGTATGAAGGGAATGATCCTATTAAATGTTCTGATATGCCTAAAATATATAGTTATCTCACTATAACCTTATATCAGAGCAGCCTATCCAAAAAAAGATAAGCCTTTGATGTAACATATGTATTATACAAGTGGGTGTGTAAAAATAATATACTTAGTCACTTTTGTACGTGTTACATGGTCCCCTTTATGTCCCGATGACATGACATATCAACTGGGCGTCTGTTGAGAATTTCTGGATAATGTATTCATAATTTTACTTGCCCAGACAGGAACAGGTATCCCATGATATGCAGTCGATTCCACTGATTATATTAATACATTAAGTAACGCCTCTGTTTTATTATTTCTATAGCGAAATAGCAAAAGTACTTGTATGAACGGGTATTAACATATAACTTTGGAGACATACTAGTGTGTCCATAATTTAAAAAATATGGTTTTATTATAAAATCTACTTACTACAAGTCTTTTGTTATTTAAAGTTTCATTTGTTTTAATTAAAATGAGATCACATTAGGAACACATTTTGCGAGTAAAGGCTAGTTGTGAAAAATGGTACATTTTTAAACTTTTTATGTAACCGGGAAAAGTGAAAATTAATATTAAAATAACAATTAAATCAATGGTGATTTATGTCACGTATTTTCTCCACGAGCTCTTATTAAAGTTTCTACCCGTCTAGGCATACTGAGATTGATGTTATCGGTGGTCTCCTGGGATTGTCTCCGCCATTCCTCAACTAAGGCAATTCGCAGTTCACCCACATTGTCAGGAGCTGTAATTCTAGACTTAACTTTTCTTTTCAGCAAGTCCCAAACGTGCTCTATTGGGTTCATATCCGGTGATGTCGCCAGCCACTCCATAACAGTGATATTCATATCATTAAGATATGCTTGTATTCTCACATAAGTACCGGTCTCCCTGAACCGTTGGATACTGCAATGGATCGTTGAAACTGGTCGACGAAGATCTCTGGATATCACTTTGCAGGTTTGACCATTTCTTCGCATTTCGAGTGCCCTGGCAATCTCCGTTGGGGCTAATGCAGGGCTCAACTCCAAAAAGATACGCTATTTAAAAAAACTAACAAAAAAACAGTATTTCAATGAAGTTTCAAATCAAACTCGAAAAGAAATACTCGAAGTTCGCTCCAGATAAAGTGTGTTTGAATAAAATTAAAACAATTGCATAAGATGTGATGTTCAGTTGTTTCTTAATTTGAAATGATTTTAAATCAAATGACGTATAAACCAGCCACCAACCTTATATGATACTGATATCAAACCTTTTTTTATGTTCCACTAAATATGCCGGTACGTTTACCTTTTTGACTAACAGTTTTCGGCTACTCTAATAAAGTCGATTTAACAAGATCTCAACTAAATAATAAATGTACTGTAGTGAAATATCTGATTAAGTGTGTTAATAGAAATAAGGTAAAATATGTTTGCATCATTATATTAGTTTTTGTATTGACAAAATTAAGCAATGCGAACGATGACTAATAATGACGATTGTTCGTAGAGTACGACAGTTGTAGTATTGATGTTAAGTTACTAGTGGAGCGTTAAGAAAGTATTAAACATTTACGATTAATACTTATGAATAATAGGATATATGTTATTTAATCTTAATAATAGTAATTTCTTCACTGAAAATTGAGTAAAAACCATTTCAATGAAACGAATGTTTAAAATCGAGTGCCCAATGCCGAATTAAGTATAATACAATTTTCTGGATCAGGATAGGAACTGTCGAGCTTTATATGGATTTGTATGTGTTAACATGTATGTATTTGTTTATGTGTATATATCGACGACTACGTAGAAGTCCAATATAAAATCGTAATTTTGTACTAATGGTATGTTTTTTAAACATCATGTTTTAATAACGATTGATAGTGGCGTTATATATATTAATACCATTGATACGTATCTTACAAATATTGAACACCATCTACACGTGTACCTCATAAAACCTCCATAATCGATAATATCGCCTATTTTATATTGTTTTTGTAAGCTTATATATAACTCAAAGGCTTTCCGCGATATATTTAAGGTGTATACTACAGTTCCTTGGGTATATCGCGTGACAATCGAGAGATAACCTAGAGGAACTCTCCTCAACCGCAGAAATAGAAGGCAAAAGACCCAGAGGCCGGAATCCGAAGCCATGATTCGATTAGGTAGCGGCGCAATTGGATATCAAATCCATCCACATCGGTTTCGATCGCCAAAGATGGCACAACCTGCTTTGTCGGGAACATCACAATGCTCAACAGTGAGCGATGACCAGAAGAGCAGGAGGAGATTCTCTATATATATGTGTAATTGAATTGTAATAAAACAATTTAACCATTATGCCAATAGACGATTGTCGTATTAGGAAAGGTTGAAACTAAATTACAGAAACTATCACATAAACAACAACGGGCGCAATCCTAATATCTCTAGAACAAAGGGGGCCCGTTGTTGATTGAAACGAGAGATAAAGCATTTAGCACGGTTGGTTCATTCTATTCAACGTACGAAAGTGAAATTACAAATTAGCAATCTGGCAAATACGGGCCGCACCTACCTGGCTAATTATTCACTTGAGTACAGTTTTAAAGTGGACTACACATCGCTTGTTTGTATTAATATCAAGTTTTAGTTAAGGACATATCAGAATATGAAGCTGGTGCAATGATGCACGTACTCGCTTTGCTAGAAGACCTCGGTTATATTTTGTCTGGGTCTTTGTGTTGGTCTCATTGGTCTAGTGGTTAGCATTTTCGACTACAGACCTGGGTTCGAGTCCCGGGTTGGGCCAATTTAAAAATTAATATTGAGTTATCTATTAAGATTCTCTCAATATTTGCCCGAAGTTGGGAAGTTGGCAGTGTGATCAACCCCCGTGCCTCGGAGAGCACGTTAAGCCGTCGGTCCTGCGCCTGATCTCTCTCCGGTCGTGTCGGATTCCCGTCACATCGGACTATGAGAGTGAAGGAATAGAGAGTGCACACTTGTGTACTATGCCTGGCAATCCGCAGTGGAGCAGCGTGGTGGGTCTATACTCTAAAAACCCTCGCTCCTCGGACTGAGGAGGCCTGTGCCCAGTAGTGGGACGTTAATGGGCTGCTATTTACTTACTTTGTCTTACCCTAACAGAAAAGATGTGGATACAATTTGTGTTCCAGTGCGATACTTCCATTTTAGACTGTATTTCTGTGTCTTGCTTACTATCAGGTGAGATTACAGTCAAATCCTAAACTGTCAGCAATAAAAAAGGAAAAATCAAAATAGCCTTAATTTCCTTGGGTCAAAAACTCATTTTAAATTGGCAAAAAGGACACTACGGCATCACAGAGCATAACAAGTCTTTGGCTAATTTAAAACATTACTTTAATTTTGAAATGGTTTTGTGTAAATAATTTCTTCTTAGTTGTGTCACTATTCTTTCCAACGCAGGGACTATATAGGATGATATAAAAAGTTAACTGTTATTTTTTTATTTTTCTAAAAGAACGCTTTACTGAGAAATTATATCGTCGTTTTTACGAGAATTTCAGCAGGATCTATTTATTATTCTAGCGTCGATTAAACCTCAGCTACATTACGATTACCAAATAACCAACTAGCCCAACAGCATGTTAAGAAGTCAAGCTGACAATGATTGACGTCATTATTCGTAAATTTTGACCTGTGACTCGTAATATCCATGCAAATAATTTTGTACGTGGAAAAAGGAATTTTTGGGAACAGGAAAGGTTTTTGTTTTAAAACTGTAATCAGGCCATGTAACGCTAAACATATTTTATAACATTTTTGTAATACCGTTTGTTCAACACTGATGCAAAGTTTCGCTTAAATTGTAAAATTTCCGCAAATACGTGAGAGTTTGCATAGTTTTGTAATCAGCTTACGTAGTAGTCTATAACAATTGAACGGGAGATTTCATTACAAAAATAACAATACAATTAACAGTCTGCCAGATTTTGTTCCAAACAAATTTAAATATTTATAATATTGTTATGGGAAAAACGTAAAGGGTT
Source organism: Elymnias hypermnestra (assembly GCA_015832385.1). Classification (NCBI taxonomy): domain Eukaryota; kingdom Metazoa; phylum Arthropoda; class Insecta; order Lepidoptera; family Nymphalidae; genus Elymnias; species Elymnias hypermnestra. Next base: position 8,887,995 of record JACTOM010000891.1, read on the forward strand.
ACGGAGATTAAAATAAGGAAATTTGATCGTATAAAAAACAAATAGGGTAGACAGCGACCACGTTCTTCCAATTACCATGATCCTTACACATCTCCTTCGCTTCTTTCAATCTTATTAAACCTTTCATACAAGTTCGTCAGTTTAGAGTTCTCTTGACCTGGCACTTATTTAAATTGTCCTGGATTTGATCCAGGAACGTTCGCCTTGGTCATCCCCTTCCACCTTTCCCATTCACTCTTGAGTCATAAATCCTTTTTGTCAGTCTCCTTTCATTCATTCTCTCTACGTGCCCAAAACTAAAAGTATCATACAAAAAAATATAAACCCTTTTGTAAATTCTATGGTATAAGATACTATAGCCTATTCTCGCATACCATCATGTACAGGCTCTACAACATCCGGTTCTTGTACCGTACAACGCCGCCAGCTATCATGTTGATGCCTTATAACTATAGACTCGTTGTCTTACAATATATCATTACCCGATAGCCTTTTAGCTAATGATAAATAAGTATTTTCTAATACCTTTATTGATATTACGTGTATTCTTTACTAGGGGGCAAGAATGTTACGTAGACTCTTCCATTGTGGATTGTAATGTTACGTTTATATACTTTGATTTATTAATTTGAATAGTTGGTTTCATAATAGTGTTTAGATTTCTGAAGAGATCGAGATATAAGATTAGAGTATAAGCCAGCCAGCAAGTAGGCATTTTTGCAGGAAGTAATCCGGAAAGTCAGCATGTTCATTAGATAACTGATTCCTGTCGTCAAAAGAACCTGATGAATCAGGTAAATTGCGGATAAAGTGACTGTTGCTGTTACGTTATTATCCTCGTTCTATTTTACTCCAGTGAGAGGCTCATTCCCCAACTCCTTACAAGAAGAACGGCCTTATTGGTCTAGTGATCAACACGTTCTACTTTTCGTTTTTTTTTGATGAGAAATACCTTTACGCACCCCGATGAAAGACGTTTTCAAATCGGGAGTATGGGACTCACAGATAACATAATACCCACTAAACCTAGTGGATCCCTTCTCATCCATGAGTGAGATCGCTAGAGGTTCCCTAACCACATTCCACTCTAGTAACCGACTATGAGGATGATACCGACTATGAGGACCTAGCACTCAATAGGGTGAAGCATGAAACGCATACGTGCGAATTCTGCCACCCAGCCTCCTCTGGCGCGGGAGGGCTTCAGCCGCTTGCTCATTTGCCTCCTTCAGCGAAATAACGATTTCGCAAAAGAAGGGAACCGTCCTCCACCCAACTACACTGGCGAGTATTACTTCAATTATGCTCGCCATTGAAAGTTCTCCTCTAACCAGCGACAAGATATGCCGCTTGTGTGCCTACGTTGGATACTCCACCAGAGTGTAAGCGCCATATCTACAGGAGCACCACGTTCATGACAGGCGGGCGTTTCCTCACGCCCAACTACCAGATGCAAGTATTTGCCGGAGCAACCGTGGTCGGTCAACACCTGCACCAGACGGTTGGAAAGAGATCTGAGCCCCTTGGTGAGTCAATTGGCCAGGAGAGGTCGAATCGCTTCCACCGTGACTATATCCGCAGTTGGTGACTCAAGATCTTTCCTCTATTTTTCGACCAGAGCTCTGTCGGCGAGATATTTGCACTAACCTCGGTAGTTGGTGATGCGCTATACCGTCGATCCTCAAAAAGTACGCTGATTCGTCTGTCCTGGGCATGTTATATGTCCGCCAATCACGAATTTGCAATCTTACCGTACTACGAGTGTAAAAGGATGAGAATGGCACTTTGTTTGCGCATAAAAAAACACGAAAACATCTCCTGCTTAAATAAATGACTTATCTCAGAATGAAATTGGCCGTCGTATCTGAAATTCGATTAAGAACAAACTATAGAAAAAATATTATAAGTCTATCAGTAATTATTTTTTTTACCATTGAACAAAAATTCTTCATTTAGTGAGTTGTTTTATAACGGCGTCATGATTATGGAGACTATGGTCTAAAGTAAGTAAGCCGTGTCGTGTGCGAAGAACTTTCATTAAATCGATAAAAAAAATGAACAATATACATTCCTCTGACCCAAAATCCCATACTTTCTACTACTAATATAGATAAGAATTAAGGCAATCCAAACAGCCGAGCACAATCGAATAGAATTATTAAGATTGGCGTAAGTGGGACGTGGTGGTGTTTGGTTGGCAATTTAAATTTAGATGGCCTGTTGTACTTAGTCTTAATTATGTTATCTACGGTTGTTTTTATTTGATCACAATCTGTTACTTTGCAAAGGAATAACCTAAGATAACAGTTAGAGGCTTTGCAGCAGTACTTTTCAGGGTGAGCAAGAAACATATAATGTTACAGCTTTGTTTAGATTGTAATTTTATTACAACTGCGGCCAACTCCAAATATCCATGCTTGTGTGTCTGATGTTCACTAAAATGGTGCCATGTCTTTGCTCGATTAGTATGTCTTCTGATTAGTAATCTCTAGCCCTGTGCATATATAATAATATATTTGTAATATGCATAAGTAGTATGAGAAAGTTCTCAATTTAAGAACTTCATTCTTAACCTATTGGTCTATTTTTTATATCCTCATTATGATGAATAAGGTGAAAAGTATACAATATAGGCTCATTTCTCACGGTGTATTAATGCCATATGATTTGTATGGTAATTTGCCATAACACGACACTGCATTCCCGCTCGCTTTGACAAAGATACTTGAATCACAAGAATATATTAATTTTACAGTTACTTTCCATGACGGGTTAACTGTGATTTAACATGGAATACTTATTTATTATAAAAGGTTGAAGAGAAAACGTTTTTTCACACATGCGATTCATCTTACAAAACTATAAATATCTCAAGCAAGACATTTAATTAACTGCATGATTTATATGACAAATATAACGTATCAGCATTTTTTCTCATGAAATTGGAATCAAATAATCTTATCACATAATAGATTAGTATAAATATAAAACAAATCACTTCCTAATCGTACAAAGATTTGTTTTGCGACAAGGCATAATTTCGTGAATTTGGACAACCCGATCATCTCGTCTCTCGAAACTTTTAACGTTGCCAAATAGTGTCACTACGACAAATAATACTCTTTTGTTTCTATTAGATCACACTCATCTCAAAAATATCTTAATATATAATAATTCAAATTTTCAATCCTTAATAAAATACGTTTTCTTCATCCTCTCAAGCTTAAATGCATTTTTTTTAATTGGAATGCATGACACTTGATGTCAATACAGTATTTTCGAATATCAATTCATTAATAAAACCTTTTTAGAGGAAAATTGTATTGTGCCATACTAAAAATTATTTAAATTCTAATTAAAATATTCCTTAATTGTCATATTTAGTCTTTATATATTTTACTAGATGATGATATTAAATAACGACTCAAAATGAAATGAGAAGTGTCCTATTTTTCTCATCATCATTACAATATTTTTTTTTTAATTTAATTTATTACGATTAGAGTATATCATTCATTAAAGTTTTTTTGTCTTCTAAGTAGTCCTTCGAACTATAAAACGATTTCTCAATTAACTTTCTTATGATAAAAGATTTAAATTTATTAAGTGACATCTTTGTAACTTCTTCTAAGAGTTTGTTGCAGAAATGTATACAGTTACCCTAGAGTGAATTGTCTATTTTATGTAGCCTACTAGAATTTATAACAATTTTATTAAAAGGTATTATTTCTGTGTGTTAACTATGAGTTCTCTATATTTCTTAAATCAGAAAAATCCTAAATAATTATGAACGCATCGTTAAATATTAAACGAAAATATGTATTGAATTTAGACTTAAATATTGCTTATCAAATCTATGATCTTATATCTTGAACAATTTGGCTACCAGAAATTACCTAAGCTCACGAACATTATTATTTTAACGACGAATAACATTCAAGTTACGTACATTATGAGCTATAAATAATATCAAACGTTGATAAGATCAGTAGGAATAGACGTGTCATAAAATGGCTTCTACAGATGGTAGTAGAGTGGTGTTATTAAAGAATTTAAACGGTTTCCTTAGCTTTTTATCCTAGCTTTTTTGATTTGTCTTACTATTTTATCGAAGTAGTAATATATTTCATAGAATTATATTTTTCCGTTATCTTGCCTTGATATTTGTCTGCCTGCCAATGTAGAATAATTCTTCCTCTTTCTGCTGATGCTGATCAGGACACGCCAATGGTGTTATTCAATTATTGCATTATCATTTCAAATAAATGTGCATAGGTTGGTGCCTACACCTATGTATGGTAGTGAAAGTTGGATATGTCAGAAAAAGCATATAAGTAAACTTAATGCGGTACAGATGAATGTGGATTAAAACTGTGTGATAAAGTAAAAAATTGTGTGATAAGAGAACGTTATGGTATAAAAGAAACTGTAGTGACTAAAATGAGAAAGTTATGCTTAGTTGGTTTGGGCACTTCGAGAGAATGAATGAAAGGAAAGTGATAAAAAGGATTTATGAGTCAAGAGTGAATGGAAAAGTTGGAAGGGGAAGGCGCAAGGCAAACGTTCCTGGACCAAATCCAGGACATTTTAAATAGGGGGCAGGTCAAGAGTACTCTAAACCGACGAACCTGTATAAAGGTTTAATGAGAATGAAAGAGTCGAAGGAGATATGCAAGGATCGTGGCAAGTGGAAGGACGTGATCTCTGCCTACCCCTATGGGAATGAGGCGTGGTGCTATGTATGTATGTATGTATTGTATTTGATTTTTTATTTTGAAAGATTCCATTACGTGGATAAACAGCTATAGAACAAAGTAATAATAAAAATCTGTTAAATAAAACAATAGGATACGTGCCTTTATTCGCTCAACATATCAAATCAAATCAAATCCAAATATTCTTTATTCAAGTAGGCTCAAAAAGCACTTTTGAATCGTCAGTAGTCTGTTCGTTGGTAACAAATCTACCACCGGTTCGGAAATTGAAGCCTCTCAGAAGAAATCGGCAAGAAACTCAACGGTTACTCTTAAAAATAGTTTTGTATGTTACAATGTGTAATCATATCATTCAGTCCTCCTGATCGCTTACAATGTATATACATAATGATTTTTAAATATACAAGCTTTATTAATAACGCAGGCTTCTTGATTTATTTTAGCGCAATCAAGTCTTTACAATTCCATCAGAACAGTTAGACCTAGTCCCACTACTGTAATAAGTATAAGATGACCTCGAGAAGTTATTACGACACTAAATCAAACGAGATTCCTTAATGGTATTTCAAAGAGAACAGTCAGTGCAGTTACACTGTTTAATTATAACCTTTTAGACCAAACGTTGCACTAAGGTGCTAGCCTACATTTCTTATCAATCGACTGTGTAGCAATTGGTGTTAGTAGAAACATAATAGTTTTGCTATATTTACAAATTGGACGGTTGGTTGTAACAAAAAAGAAGTGAAATCCTTTATTTTATTTTTGGGCATCTAATACTGTTGCTATTGATATCAAATTTTAGCTTTTGTCTTTATAGAATTAACCGGAAAGCTTGATAATAAGTGGGTGTCCATAGATATTTATTAAAATGGATCTTTTTTTTGCGCTGGGAAATGTTTTTACACACCCCGATGAAAGACTAATTCCATCGGGAGTGTGGAACTTACTGATAACAAAATACCCACTAAAACCCAGCGCATCCCTCTCCATCCATGAGTGAGATCACTAAGGTTCCCTAACTTCTACTCTAGTGACCCGGATGGTACCGACTATGAGGATCTACCACTCAATATAGTGAGACTTGAAATGCATAAGTGCGACTTCTGCCACCAAGCCTCCTCCGACGGCGAGGGAGAGCTCCGGCCTTTTGCTCCCTTAGCCTTTCATTTGCCTCCTTCAGCGAGATGACGGTTTCGCAAAAGAAGGCAACCGCCCTCCACCCAACCTCACTGGCGATCAAAACCCCAATTCTGCTCTCCAGTGACAGATCTCCTTTAACCAGCGACAAAAGATATGCCGCTGGGATGCCCACGCTGGACACTCCGCCAGGGTATGGTGCGCCGTATCTACAGCAGCACCACACTTGCACAGGACCTGGTGCAAGTACTTGCCGAAGCAACCATGACCGGCAAGCACCTGCACCAGACAGTAGGAAAGAGATGCCTGGTGCCCCCTGGTGAGCCAGGTAAATTGTCCAGGTGAGGTCGGACAATGGTTCTGCCAATGCGATCCTGATTAATAGATATTTTCAAACCCTATCCTATTTTAGTCATCTTAAAACTGTGCCATAAAGTATACTTTTAAGCATGACTTGAAACTTAATATGTAAAATAAAACAAAAGTAAGCTAAAGTAGTGATTTATTTTATTTATTATATTATTTAATCTTATTTTATGATTGGTCTATATTATCTTTTTATTTATTAATTCATAATTTTTTATTGACTATGTTTAATTTATTACGCCGAGTTAATCAGAATTAAAAGTTGTGTATTATGTAAGTTTTATTAAGACTGGATAATTAACTTGCTTTGGCGTCACCAGAGTCACAGTTGGAAATCAAAATCATGTGTTCTACAACACATGACATTTGCTTTGCTGCAAACCTTTTCCAGGTGGTTTTACAGACAGTACCGCTGCAAAGCTAGATTGAGAAAACTATTTATTACAGAATAAATGTTTCTTTCTTTCATTCTTAACCTTTTGAAATTCTCTTGTATAATATGTTTTCTTTTATTAAGCGGCTTTTACAGATTTCATATCCTTTTTGGATCATTGTCGTCATTTTAATCAACAATCAACTGTGGTCTCTCAATATTACCATTCACATTTATGTCACATGTCTACCATTGCACTATTTGTTATACTTTCAATAAATTTATATCACCAATTACTACTTCAATTTCCATTCAGACACTAATGGTCGTCAATACGCTCCAAAATAGCTGTATAGTCTACCGTTAAAAGAGCAGGTCATAGTAAATAATAAAAAAGTGTAATTGCATTTAGTCAATGTACAGTTTTATCGTGTGTTCTGTGCCTAATTCCATTCTTTGCTACGGCAGTGATCAAGGTGCGATAAAATTTGAACGTTCTCACGACACCACCGGTCAATTCTATTAAGGTATAAATAACATGAATTCAATTGGTCACGGCTTGTTTGTATGTTTTTGCGATTGCCATAATTGTTTTATTATTGTTATTGTTACATTTAGCATGGCATTACCAATTTATTGCAATAAAGGGACTTATATTGTCTAGCAATAATAAGTAATGCTGAAATTTCTTATAACAAGTCTGATACTAATGATGGTAATGAAAAGAGTTATGATAACCTTAATAAGGTTATTTTTCAGAAGGGCTTCGTTACAAAAACAAATCAAATCACAGTGGCGTATAATATTTATAATAAGATAAAAAAATCTCATTTAGACATAATTGTTTCATCATTATGACATATTTACAAGTCACATACAGTCAAATTAATAAACATATTACAGTTTAGAATGAAACGTAACAATAAACGAATTAATTTATTTATTTTGACTTTCATTTCATAGTTCTGATATTATCCATTTTTTCATTTTTTGCTTATATATATTAACGTTATTAATTTATTTTAGAGCGTTAGGTAATTTATTGTAAATTTTAACAGCCATTACGTGACAGTTTCTGTCATAGAGCTGTATTCTTGTATTAGGGTCTTGCTAAACTATTTTCAAATCTAAATAGTTAAAATTGCGTCCCATCATACCGTTTTTTAAACGGATCTAAATGTGTTTTAACGTACAAGCACATCTCATATGGGAAGATACAGTTAACACGTTTAGTTCTTTAAAAAGTATAGGAAGTTATTGGCATCGCAGATAATGTTATCATAAGTCATACATTAAATATTATATGAAAAAAAAACGACATTTGAAGATTCAAAAGTGCTGTAATAAGCCTATTTGAATAAAGATATTTTGACTTTGACTTTAATACTTTTCATCGTTTTAAAGCTATAAAAACCTTTTTTATACTATTACAATTTCACCATATAAATATACCATATCGTAATAGAGATGAAACATGTCCTTGAATAGCCTTTTTTTGTTAGTTTCCATATCGATTAGGAAAATGAATACAAATATTGACTCTTCCGAATGTATCCTTATAATCAGCACCGATAATTTCTGAAGTTTCAATCGATTTTTATGTGTAGAATGCAAATTTCTGTTCATTTTTAAGGAAATGAACAACTCGCCTGTAAATAATATAAAGAAGTTAGGGACAACAGCTGTAAATAACGCATCTTTCAATATAAACATCTTATAAATTAGAAAGTGTGCCGTCAGTCTTTAAGTAATCCATGCCTCAATGTTTGTATTGTAGGAAGTATTAAACGTTATTCTATTCTTGGTCGCCATTTGATAGTTCGAAGAAGGGATTTGAAAGATTTATTTCTCGACATGTTTTAGAGAAGCGGTGATACAGCCGTGGAAGAAAGTTTTATTGGTATGCACCGTTAACGTGATAGTTCGCCTTTGCTATATATTGATTGGTCCCATTAAAATAATAAATAATGTCAATCGTGATTTATAAGTATAATCACATAATTTATGCATGTAGCAAGGCTTTATGTAGCAATCTGGAATAAAGCGTTATCTTATTCAATTTATAGGTTATAAATGCGAGTTTTTAAATTAAAATGTAATAGTAGGTTCTGTGAAAAAATATGTAGATCTTAACTGTAAAGCATTATTAGCAATGACCTGCGGTTTCACCCTCGTGCCAGTGGAAAGTCGGACTATAGATTTATTTTTGGCAACATTAAAGTTTGTTTCACTTATCTTTTAATTATTTTAGAACAGATACAAATATGTGTACTGCACATTCCAGAGGAACTGCGCTAACGAATAAAAACAGTCTTTATATTGATATTTTTAAATTCGATATCTCTTTGTAATGTATTTTACAGGTATGGAAACGGTCTTTAATAAAATATTTAATAGGATTCAGAGGTATGAATAATATGGTTTGATTATTATCGGCACTTCCATTAACTATTAAAATGAAAAAAGTAGTAATAGTGGCATAACTACAGTAGTTGGACATAAGGTATCATTGACTTTTTTGTAGTTATTAATACCTTCTATAATACTGTCAAACATTTTTTTCTTCTGCCGTCAATAGTTTCCACAGCGCACGTGATGACAGATTTTTTATGATTTATTAGGGATCCCTATTTTTTTAAGAAAGCAAAATAGCTTATACTACTCCATGAAAATGCAGCTTTCTAATCCTGTTTTTAATATTAGTTAGACTACAGAAGAACTACATTTATTTCAAGTTTAAAATTGAAATTGACTGGCGGTTATCATTAAACAACTTGCAGCAGACATATTCAAATATTTACTTAATAATGGAAGCCACACTAAGCTTTTGAAACGCGTTTTATGATTATCATTAAAGCTTAGTTTTATGGTTTTGTGGCGCCGTCGAATCATTTTAATGCACCACAACATATTTACTAAAATCTTTGTTTATTGCTACGCATAAACATATCGTCGTATGTTTTTAAAGATCTGTTTAAAAAGTTACGGGTTTATCTATTAAAGTGCAGCTGGAATTATCTATTGCAACAAAGGATGGAAGCGTGCGTTTCTATCTTCGTTTAATCTCTGCAGATGGATGTGCTCCCATTCTATTTCGGATTTAATTACCTATTCATGCTAGTAATAAGATAGTTTCGCCATTTTTATATTCGTAAACTCGGTGTAGTTTACTAAGGTGTTTATTTTCGCGTTTTTATGAAGATTATTAACGTTACAATCTTTAATTTAACCTGTGTTCCGTTTCATTCATAATTTTTTGTTTTATTCCAACATGGTTACAAAACTCTTTCTGAACATCATTTAATTTAATAATATGTGACGTTTTTCATTATAATTACAATTTAAATAGCCAGTCTCCCTAATTTTATTCGCATGACGTGAATTCAACGGCATTGCTGACTTGGAGGACCTGGGTTCGATCCCCGGTAGGACGAATTTTGGAAATTGTTATTTATAATTTGTCTGAGTCTGGACTGGAGGTTCGGCCGTGGCTAGTTACCACCCTACCAGCGAAGACGTACCGCCTAACAAAGGGATTTTTGCCCCGGTACGATGCTGTGTAGAAACCATCAGGTGAGATCACAGTCAAGCGCTAATCTGTCAGCTATAAAAAAATTATTTGTCAAATGCTATTGTTAACAGTGGGTAGTTCTTGTTTCCGTTTTTTATTTTTTATTTCTCGTTTTTGATATCTTATTTTCTGGTTTTACAATTTGTTTGTATAGATTTAGGTTTCGCCATAACCACAATAACACCAAAAATATTTATTTCTATAGCAAATCATTTAAAATATGAATCTATTCCGTTTTGTTTTTCGATTTTTCTTTATTGACCTTTGTAATGAAGTTGTCTCTTATGTGATACGTTTCGTAAATGTGGGTATATGTAATTGAAATTTATATCAAAACTTAAACTAGTATTTCCTGGATAATTATAAATGTTGGAAACCTTATTAAATGTCTGTCTAGTGAGCACACCTTTTATAGCTCTCCATAAACTGTGACTGGCACCGTCAATCTTGATTGCTCTTTAGGGTTAAGCAACAATACCGTTTCTGAAGCAATTGGTTACTTTTGATTCCTTTTCATGTATTTTCGGAAACGATATAAGTATTTTGTTAATAAATATTAAGAACGTTGTGGTATAAAAGAAGATGTAGTGAATAAAAGCGAGGATATGCTTAGATGGTTCGGGCACGTAGAGAGAATGAATGAAAGGAGACTGACTAAAAGTATTTATGAGTCAAGAGTGAACTGGAAAGTTGGAAGGGGAAGACCAAGGCGAACGTTCCTGGACCAAGTACAGGTCATTTTAAATATGGGCCAGGTCAAGAGTACTCTAAACCGACGAACTTGTGTGAAAGGTTTAATAAGAATGAAAGAAGCGAAGGAGATATGCAAGGATCGTGGCAAGTGAATGAACATGGTTTCTGCCTACCCCTATGGGAATGAGGCGTGATGTTACGTATGTATCGAGAATTGCAAAACCAAACTTAGTCTTAGCGGCGAAAACAAACATACTCTTTTAAACATCTTTACTCTTTTTTTATAACTAAACGTACCAAAAAGTGATAATGCCTTTACAGTAATTTTAATAATAAAAAGCAAATTTTTGCACAGTAAAATTTTGGACATATTTTATGGTCCGGGTAACTTGAAAATTTATTTTAAATAAATCGTCTGGTGACATTAATGGTGCGGGTAATTGTCACGAGAGTGAAGATGAACTGAATATTATATACTACACACATTCACAAAAATATATCAAGTGCAAAGCTGAAGCTATCGTAGAGGGAGCCACATTTTACTGCTAAGAGTACTTCTCAAGGTCAAAGAAATATAAATTTTGAACGTGTACAAATATACAGTAACAACAACAATAACAAAAGAAGTTAAGAATGCGGGGTCATTTAGTATATAAAAATACATTCATACATACATAACATCACAACATCTTTCCACTTGCCACGATCCTTGCATATTTCCTTCGTTTCTTTCATTCTCATTAAACCTTTCATACAAGTTCGTCAGTTTAGAGTACTCTTGACCTGGCCGTTAAGAGTACTCTAAACCGACTTTAAAAATAAAGTCATAAAATTCATTATGAATGACATAAGTTTACTTTAATAAAGTACTTGATATATTGAAACCATCTATAGAATGGCAACGGTCACGCTGCAGTCAACTGGTTTTATAATTAAATTGTGGTGGTATATTTAAGATTTTCCATCTAATCGCTAAGCAAAGCATTCTTTATATTTTATATATTGTTTCTCTTTAAAATTTTGATCCGTAATCAACACTAACATATATTTCTCTAAATGTCTTGTCATCTGGTACGTCTTTCAGTTTGAAAATTGCGATACATTTTACTGTTTAAAACTATCTAATAGCTAATAGAGATTAGTGATTTATCAATAACCTGTTGGATATCATTGTCAGTCTGTTTCTTGAGTATATTGAAATGGAAAACTGATTGAATAATAACGCCAACGTTACCGGTAGGAGCGCTTTATTGAAATACACCGCCGTTTTATCTATGCTAATATTATAAGGGAAAGTTCGCAGCAGTTTCAGAACAAACTGTGTCTACTAAACATTTAATATCCTTATGTAATACTTTTAAGGGTAATTCAATTTTAGGATTTATACATAAAAAATCATTTTCTTCTTGTCTTGTCTTCGCAGTAAGTGTTATGTTTGAAAGATTTTGCGTCATTCATGATATCTGTTGATGTGATTTACATTCAGGGAAGTTGATATATACTAGCTGTTTATTGCGGTATTATCCGCATAGTTGCCCATCTCATGGGAATTTGGGGAAAGCGTTGTTAAGTCCGAGTAAGCGTCTACGTTGCGAAAATAGACTATTTGCTAATTGTCAAATCGTGGAGGGCAGTTGCCTCCTATTGCGAATTTGTTATTTCGCTGAAGGATGCACATGAGAGACAGAGGGAGGACTCTATAGACGCTCCTCTTCTTCGGCACAGGAGGTTGGGAGATAGGAGGCGTAGATTTGCGCTTCTCCAACCCCAGTTCCTAAGTTTTCCAGCGGGAGTATCCCGGAGTACCAGGGTAGATTGCGTCAACCGATCCTCTAGTGCTCCACTAAAGGATGGGGAGGGTATCGTTGGGGTTTTAGTGGTGTATTCTGAGTTACTGCCAGCGAGTCCCACACTCCCGTTTATATTGAAGTCTGAATGGGTTACGTAAAGGCATTTCCCAGCGTGAATAAAAATCTTCGTCTTATAGACTATCTAATATGCCCGGTTAATTGATTTCTAAGGTCATTGGTTCAAAAAATGTTTGCTATTATATAAATATGTAGATTAATTTGTTATTTAACATAAACTATCATTAAAATAGCTGTGTTTTTAATCGTGAAATTAAATGGTTTACTGACAATAAAAATAATTTTTGTACACTTAATTCTCCGACAAATTGGCAATGTTTCCAATTATGTCGAGCGCGGATAATTTCGATTTCTCTAACGAGATTCTATGTTCTGTTGTTTCTATTCAATTCCATCAAATTCATATTATTTTTATTGTAACTTAACATCAAGTATTTGTAAACCTATCTTTTAGCCTATGCCGGGAAGCATTCTTTCTCATTGGACCATGTAACGTTTCCTTTAGAGTAGATCCTGCAAATGCTACTTTTGGATTATAAGAGTCTCTAACTATAAGAGGCTCTACTGAACTATAAGAAGGAAAAGTTTTAAAACTAAAACAGAAATAATAGCGTGGATTTTCAAGTAATACATTTTCAGTTTGTGACAGACCTTAAGTGTTGCAATAGTGTAACATCGCGGCGACTAACACTGAATAGTTTGACCAAATAACCTTTTAACACCGACTGCACTTTCAGTTGTAATGGTTGCACAAACGTTTACTGCAGTTCGACAACATCCACCTCTCTGATCATTAATATCATTTACTTCAACCGTTTAAAGTTCACGTAGTTTCCCTCGCCTAGATTAGGCATATTTAAAGTTCATAACTCTTTCAAGATGAAAGTTCAATTCGTTTTTCATAAACTTGGACGCTTTTGCAATTTCGATCATTATATTTCCCCATTTATTCGCGTAGATCATCGTGTTTTTTGAATAATTTTGTTGATGAACCACGAAGCTTTAAATAACAGATCATTTAGTACAAAAGATAGTATAATAATTAATATGTATACAGATATACTAAATTAATTATTTTCAAGATCAATAAATTATGTATAGTCATTAGAATCATTGATAAGAATTTAAACATTTCATCAAAACGGTTTCAACCGTTTGTTATCAGACACATAAATTGAAAGATATAAATCAATTAAGTGGCATTTGTTTCATGTTAGATGTGTTCAATTTATTTTGAAAATATGGTAAATGTCTTCACATTCGACCATATTAAAATTAGCGAGTGCACTGACGTCTGTGCATTAAATTTTGTAAGTGATAATGTAATTAGATAATTATGAATGATAACTAGAATAACGGTTATATTAATGCATCCAATTGTAACCGTATCTTGGAGTAAACATAAAGGTAAACAGTCGCCACCGTGTCTATTTTACAGTTTATGCACAAGAGCGCATTGAGGTCATATTGGATCACGGCACGCCTAAGATTGTTTCATGAATCTAGCTAGCTTCACTTGATTATTTTAAAACAAGTAATATAAAAAAATAAAGTCAAAGCAAACATTTGTGGTCCGGAACGTCGCCAAGTCAAAACGCTATGAGGTAAATTACCTCATACTAGATTAGCTCGCTTCTATCTCAGACTTCATCATTTACCATCAGGTGAGATCATTAACCTATCATCATAAAGAAACTATGAATGATTCTCTAAACGTTTAATGGAGCCACTTCTACAAACGTCTACAAACGCTTGAAAAGTGGGTCAATGACATGCTTTATAAGGATGATGTAATATCAGTATTGAGCAGAGTCAAGAAAAACACAATAGTGAAAGCAAAAAGTTGCTTCCTAAACGCAACGGCTTTGAACACTTAGTATCTTCTTTAAAGCTAACAAAAAACATAATTGTGTCGTTATCGTTTCATAAATCGAGCTATATAAGGTAAGTAACATTCGTTTAAGGACCCACTATTGGCCAAAAGCCACCTTCCGATCAGAAGAGACGAATTTTAGCTGCTCCACTGCAAGTTCGAGTTCCAGACCGCAGCCGTATCGATGCTTTTGTAATGTAGTGCTGGAGGGAAATGCTTCACATCGGACCAACGCATCAATTCTGATAAAACTTAACGATGCAACTAGGCTTTCCACCATCTGCCTCAAAAAATAATTGAGTACTATGGGCACATTGCCAGGAAACAGAGTGATAATCTCTAAAGCTCGTGATAACCGGAATGTTAATGGCAAAAGAGCAAGAGCCCGGAGCCCAATGCGTTGGTCCGATCACATTCGCACCACCTTACAAACTTCCATCTGATATACCTTACACGCCGCGAAAAGCAGAGGCAAATGACGTCCCATTATTCAAAGAAAATTTTTCATCCGAGGTGGTTGACACGACCCCCAGACTTGACGAAACGAATCAAAAAGATGACTGCAAGTTCCACATATTTAGGATTGCTTCAGAGATATGCAGAATGCCTAACGATGTTTTCCTTTTCGGAAAACCACGATAATGAAGGTGCCACGATTAGGCATACATGAGCACTCAGTGGTACCTGCTTAGGGTTCCTACCATTTTTTATAATTCAATATAGAAACGTGACTTTTAACAAAAATCGACATCTCTATCAAATCAACCTAAAACTTATACATTCAAAAAAGATTTTACAGTACGTTTGAATCGTTAGATATGGGATTATTCCGAATTCCAATGTACGGCCAATAATGGTATTAAGAAAAGACCTAAAATTTCTACCACTACCTCAATGGGATGTCCTTTTTATCTTTAGATGTTTCATTTATTTTATTAAAGTTAGAGAGATTCATTCACTCCCCATTGTTTGTAATCCTTTAAATTATAGTACGATTTTTCAATAAGCTTTCTTTCTATAAGGTATTCCATTTATTAAGTCACACGTCTAGGACGTCTTCTGGGGGTTTCTTACATAAACATATACAGTTATCTTAACATGAACTAGTAATTTCATCTAGTGTAATATTATTTTTATTTCTTGTGATATATGTTATAGTGTTAATATTTTTATGTATGTTCAACTGGCTTAAAAATACGTATACAGAGTGAAACCTCATTACTTCCATCCTTTAAATCTTCTGGGTCAGCCGGAAATTGAGCTTTAAGTTTTTACGTGTTGGGGACTGCAAACTGGGAAATCAAATGCAATACTGAAGGAAGTATACTGTGTAACACATCTGTGGTTTCGTCACCGACTATGTCATCATTTACCATGAGGATTACAGTAAAACTCTAAAAAAGTCACCTGAGGGGAAGGCGTAAAACGAGTTGTGATTCGAGTAAATATTACCAACTGGTCGTACGCTGACCTTCGCATCGTCAACCGATGTTGTACATGCCACACAATGACTCATTGATAATTTATCTGAGATTATCCTTTTAAGTTATAGCTTTATAAGGGGTTTTTAGTTTGAATGTCTTTATTTATACGTTACTAGTTGCGTTTTATAAATCTACTGCATCTTCTATTGCATGTATGTAGTTGTCGGCGCGCGTCCACAAGCGTAGGCAATCAATACACCAAATTACTTGTATAAACTCATTTACTAATTATATTTAAAGTATCTTTCTCAATATTCTCTATTTCATAATAACAATATCACAAAAATTACTTAAAACACTTATCACAATTGAGCGACGATACGACGAACGATATAAATTATTAAATGACGAGTGCCAAATTAAATTGCCGTGTGTTATTTGTAAATATTAAAACTACCTAACCTTCAAACGAATCACCATAAAAAAACGCTGCACATCTTCGTGACGCTAATCACGCGTTTCATCCGTAAAAATGTTACCCTCATGCGCTTAAAGAAGTTGCCCTTCAAACCACATAAGATGAAGTTGTTATTTCTGTGTTTTGGTTTTAATTTTTTTTTAATAAATATCGATGAGTTTTCGTTATAATCAACATTGGACCTAAGACAACTGTCAGTACTGTTACTAGTTTTCATTTCTGGTTTGGCAATTAACGTCCTGCTTAAATATCAATTAATGCGGCGACAACAATAATGAAGCATTTTGATCTCTTATATTTAGGTATGTTTAAAAAAAAGGTAAGTAGTAGCCCATTAACGTCCTACTGCTGGACACAGGCCTCCTCACTCATATGAGAGAGGGTTTTTAGAGCATAGACCCACCACGCTGCTCCACTGCGGATTGGCAAGCATAGTACACAAGTGTACTCTCTATTTCTTCACTCTCATAGTCTGATGTGACGGGAATCCGACACGACCGGAGAGACATCAGGCGCAGGACCGACTTTGAACTGGTCCGGCCGAGACTTGAACCCAGGATGTCTGTAGTCGAACATGCTAACCACTAGACTAATGAGACGGTTTAGATAAGTTTATTTGTTAATAAAAAAACGTTTTAGTCCCCCACTCAATTTTAAATTCGTTTTCTTAAATTGGTAGTAAGATTTCGTCTTTATTTAGAATAACGCTATAGCTTCTATTACTAAAAACTAACTGACCTCAGTGAGATTATTACTGTGGTTAAAAAACCCTTATTACTATATGACGCACAGACTGTCTTGTAATAATTTGAGTCATATGTTAAATAACATGTGAGTATGTGTTTATATTAGAATTTAGAAAGCCGGACAGTCCGACGGAAAACATTTATTTTGTTGATAGCCAGAAGCTTAACAATAACCATATTTTACGACTTCGACATATTGTTTTACGGTCTTTGTCTCGCATATTCTTTTATATTAATTGCTGCTTGTGATTCCTCTGCAACTATCATTGTGTAATCATTCAATTCCTGCAATTAGTTTACACATAGGAGGAGTAGGAGTCCCTAGAAAAACCCCTTCTTTCAGGAGTTATAAGGCTTAGGCCCAGCAGTGGTGCGTTAATGGACTGCTACTTACTTTTATTAGTTAGACAGACTCTTTGACGCAATGGTGTGAGTGCTTAGCTCGAGAACAGAGAACTTGGGTTCGATTCCCGGGAGGTTAGTTTAGGAAATTGCTTTTTTCAATTTGTCCTGTTCTTGAGTAGTTGAAGGTTTAGGCTAGTTATCGTCCTACCAGCAAAGACGTACCAGCAAGGCACAATATTTGTGTTACGATACAAATTACCTCTCATCCAGAATAACGTCCTTCTTAGACTGTATCGTCATTTACCATGACGTGACAACTTATTCATGCGCAAATCCGACAGCAATTAAAATACTTACTCTATATACTTTTTTCAAATTTGCAATCGTTATTAAAAAAAATCATTAAGCGTTTACTCAAATTCAAATTCCTTAATTCAAGTTGTATTGAATGACACTTAATACAGTTTTCCAAATATTAATTAAATATTTAAATATCATTAATAAATAATCGTATTTGCAAAGAGTTATAAAGTGAATTCTATTAAAGGTCGCGTAAAAGGTTTTAAGATTTCTTTTGAATTAATGACTTTCAGTAATTGGTGTAGGAAATGATTTAAAAAAAATTGTATTATTTAATTGTTTTAATTTTACAATTAAACAGTAATGCTAATGAGTCTGATTGAGGATTTGCTGAATGAATTTTACAAAGAGAATGTAGCACTGCCCAGGATACAAACCTGTGACTCATCCATGCTTCTATGCATTGGACCATCACGCTTCTAATCTTGTTTTTATTAGTACCCGTTTTTTTAATATAATAGAATTTGTGCAGCGCAATTGCGTTACGAAGTCGTTAATTAAAACTTATATAAACAGACGTAAGTTGCTATTATAAAATTGTTAACAATACATCATTTTCTAAGACATTGCTACGCCGTCAACACTTGAAAACGATTGCGATCTAGACATAATCGAGAGTTGTATAATAAGTATCTATTTAGACATCCGATTTCAAATATATTAAGACAGGCTGACCCGCGCAAACTTAGTCTACGTAGTCCTGGGTTTTTCGAGGCAATGCCTCATTTTCCGGGCATCTTCCTCAGTCATCAATTTGATGCTTGGTAATCTGTTTTGCCCGCTATCATACGGGCTGGTTCCCGCTGGCTATGCTAACGAGTCCATCTAAGTCAATCCAGTGCCATTGCGTCGTCTTCACGTCACATCAGGAACTCACGAGGCAGAAGACACCCAGTGTTCCCGCTCTTGCATGGTGCAATGCCGTGGAGGTGTGTGTGGAGAGTTATCCGCGTGTCGAAACATACTCCACGTCCAGGTGTCACGGTTGATGTCGTTTGTGACGTACTTGCCTAGTGGTTGCTCGGTTTAAAAATGTTAAAAAAAAATGTTAATAAATTGACATGTCCTACGTCCTAAAACGTGAGTATTGTAAAAAGGCTACAGATCGAAAATTAGACAAATATTTGATGTTCGTCCCATCATTTGGATAGCAAATAAATAAAAATGTCGATGAGAAATCAAATTAAATTTAAAACCATTATTTTTTTATTGTGTCATTCGACATTGACGACATTTGATATAATATGCTACATTTTTACTAAAGTTGAAACGTGCTGCATTTAACTATTTTATTTATTGATTCTAAGGCGGTACGAAGTTTGTCTGGTCAACTAGTTTCTTATATAGATAGGTAAATAACACTTTTATTATACATGAAATATACATACATAAAGACAAAAAATAAAAGACAAAACAGCTCAATAAGGACTTTTGGCCTAGTAGCGATTGTTTCAAGACAACCGTTGGGTTAAAGAGATTCCTGCAAGAGGTGTAAAAAGTGGTTACTAATCGTACAGAAATAGATACACAACTTATGAAATAGAAATTCATCTGTTAAAATAATTAAAAATCGTGCCATATATCAATTAGGATCTCGTGCTTCTAAAAGACGTAAATTCAAAGAAACATCAATTTTTACAGTACCGTCGCAATATATGTTGAATAATATCTTATCTATCCGTGATAATGTTCGGTTACACAGTAAAAAAAGTTAAATACACAAATTTAATACAAGAAATAAAAACAAACTTGTAATTTCATATTTTAGAGTGATGAAGGTTCAGAAATCATTTGTCGGCTTGAGAATACGCATTTAACAAAAATTAATAATTTATTTACTTCAGACAACAAAAATCCATGAAATAGGTTAGTCAATGAAACATGTAATTTTAAAATCTAAGCCTAATTATGATTAAATTAAAATTAATAATTATACAACTTTAAATTTAATCGAAATTGAAATCAAAATGAAAATGATATAAGACTTTCTTAGTAATCCTTTGTTAGTATCTTAATAAGATACCGCATCAGTTTTAGATTTGTCTCTACATAGTAATATATCAAAAACATCTTTTTAACACATTGTAACATACAAGCCTACCTTTAAAAGAGTAACTATCGAGTTTTTTGCGGGTTTCTTCTCAGCGGATAACTTTCCGAACCGGTGGTAGATTTGTTACCAACGTACAGAAGACTGACGATTCAAAAGTGCTTTTTGAGCCTACTCGAATCAAAATATTTTTTATTTTGACGAAAAACAGAAGTTTCACTTCCTCCACGTGTACAGACTATTTTTTGTTAATCCAACAACACTGAAATAATATGAGTCAAGTGTAGCATGGGAAATAGAGAATTACAATACTATCTAAGAAACAATGTTTGTTTACATTAGTCTCACGTAACCAATTAAATGTGTCAGTTGATAAATGACCTTTCGTGTGAAACATGTAACAATATCTTCTTAGATATCATACAATAACACCGGTAGGGTGTATCTTCATTGTCAACGCATTCACAGGCATACCATATTTATGTCGACCAATTAATCGTTAGTATAGCTTTCTAGTCGCACACTAATAAGCTTAGCTTGATAAAGATCTTTAGATGGTATTTTATTTTAGTTTTAGTAAATAGCCATCTATTAACGTCCCACTGCTGGACACAGGGGGTTGGCAGGCATAGCACACAAGTGCATGCGCTATTACAAGTACACCATCTATTCCTTCACTCTCATAGTTCGATGGTTGGGCAATCCGACACGACCAAAGAGAGATCAGTCGCAGGACCGACGGCTTAACCTGCTCTCTGAAGCACAGGGCTACAGCACACCCCCAACTTCACAATTTCGAGAATTCCTTAATAGAAAACTCAATATTGACTTTTAAATTTAAATTTGCCCGAACCGGGAGTCAAGCCCAAGGCTTCATGTCTGTAGCCAAACAAGTTTACCACTAAGTCTATGAGGCATTTTATTTATATTAGTATATAAAAATATATCTTAAATATTGGAATCTACAAGCAGGCTAACAACTGGTCGTCATACTTTAAATACACTTATTATTGTATTATGTAGTAAATAATACTCTCGCGTGACAGTGTTCGATATCAAATACCTGCGAAACTTATGAAATATTTTTTGCACATTCTGCAGGTCTGACAGTAGTTTGTAAAATATTATTCAATCCTACCTTCCACCTACTATTTTGTAATCGCTTTGCGCAGATCAGTTTGGATTATCCAACCCGTTACATTAGAAATTCAATAATGCAAAGAGGGTTTTAGAAAGCCAATCAACTCACTTATCACGTGAACTTCCAAACGAATTAATTAATTTTTATTAAGCAAGTTAACTCCTTCGTCCTTAAGTATGCTCCATGTTCCCTCGGAATCCGATGAGCTACGTGAGTACAACCGCTGGGAACAGCTTGAGACACAAATAATTATCACACATTGAGCATTACTAGCAGCGGTATTGATTATCTCTCATTTATTGGTCGTCGCTTCGTCNCAGGTCTGACAGTAGTTTGTAAAATATTATTCAATCCTACCTTCCACCTACTATTTTGTAATCGCTTTGCGCAGATCAGTTTGGATTATCCAACCCGTTACATTAGAAATTCAATAATGCAAAGAGGGTTTTAGATAGCCAATCACATGAACTCCCAAACTTTTCGTGCTTGAAATTTAATTTTAATTAAGCAAGGTAACTCCCTTTGTCCTTAAGTATGCTCCATGTTCCCTCGGGATCCGATAGCTACGTGAGTAAAACTGCTGGGAACAGATTGAGACACAAATAATTATCACACATGGAGTATTACTAGCAGCGGTATTGATTATCTTTCATATATTGTTACAGGCTTTATTTTATTGTTGACAGATTAGCGCTTGACTGTGATCACACCTGATGGTAAGTAATTAGGTGGAAGCGCTTTAAACTGGTAAGAGGCAAGATCATCTTACCGGAACACAAATCTCTTTGCTAGACAGTATGTCTTTGCTGATGGGATGGTACATCTTTCCCACACTGACCCTAATTCTCCCTACTAGGGATCGAACCCGGGGCCTCTGTTAGCAAAGCAAGTATTCGCACCACTGCGCTCTGCTATTATTACACTCGCCTGAATGATATTTTCTGAGTAAAAGGCTTTTTTAAATTGGTTTAGCAGCTTTTGAATTTTCCGGTATAAACAATAGAATATTTTCTTTATCTATTATAATATAAATATGTAAGCACGTTTGTATTACGCTTGTTGGCCACGCTAACAGTATCTGATGTCCTTTGTGTCGGCATTCGAAGATGCACGCATTGTAACCGAACCGGTTGCAATTTAACACCCACGTTGTTTCAACATTATATATCAGGTAGACGCTGGTAGACTGAGAATATTTATGTCTAACTGTAGCTTATGGTTTTTAGCTTTTTTATTTATGTATAAAAAGTGTTAGGAAACCGCTTCCGAAAACGAAACATACGATAGTATTAATGCTACCTTTGATGATGGGACGGAAAAAATCTATCCAGATTAAAAAATATATTAAAACGTTTTATTACCATTATTTACTCCCCATTATATTAGTACAGCTAAAAAAACCAGCTATGAAACACGTCAAAAATCAGCTGACGCTGGGATCAATGTATGCGGCCACCGCTAACTGCGGGCGCGCGGGCACATGTCGTTGACCCGGGCGTGAGCTGTTTTTAATTTTGTGTTTCAGTGCTGGTATTTTTAAAATAAAGTAAAACATTTTTTATGAAGCTAGCGTTTTATTTAGCTGTACTAACGTGATGGGGCGTAAATAATGCTAATGAAACATTTTAAAAATACGTTTTTTTCCGTCATTAGTAATGCCGTCTGTCTTCGTTTGATGGAATGAAGTATACCCTTTAAATCCGGACATATGCCATTCTTAAGATAATTTTCGCAATCTTAAGAAAAAACTGTTTCAAAAATATGAAGTTATTTGAATATATAGTATATGTGGATCTCATTACTAACAAGTAATGGAAAAAAATGAAATTATGTCAGTTTCTACGCACTGCTTTTGTACAATTTTTAGCAAAATAAATTTTATCAATGTATTAATATATGAACAATTAACATAAAGTTATTTATTTTTAAATTCGAACCAGTCCACCCAAACAAATAATAAACTTAAACATGTTAAATTTTGTAATATAAACTCCTTATTGCTTTTGATAATTTTTACTTTTTAATGTAACCTTATGGAGTTTTACGTATTTGTCAGCGATTGATAGAATGCGCGCTGCAAATAATTATTTGAAACATTATTATGTGTACTACAATAATATATTATGCACCATACTTTCGTCCCGTGGTGCGTAAACAATTTTTCATCGAACCAGGATCAAAAGTTCGATGAAAATGTAAATAATATGTTTAAAATAATATGAAATAAAGTTAGATATTGAATCGTTAACGATAACGAAATGGACTACGTAACTAAACCATTTATTTATGACAACTTTCAGACATAAACTATATTACAGCCTCAAAATAACTTTAGATATTCATACAAAAACGAAATAAATCTGCGAAAGACAATAAAATATTTTGAAAAAATTAATGAAAATATGTTCTTATGAATCGTAAGAAGAATTAAGTAAGGCAAAAATACAAATTAAGATGACGCAGCAAAACAAATTGCTAAATATTTTGACGTATAAAAGAAGCGCACGTGCGTCGAAAATTTGTAGCACTCGCATTAACTTTTGGATTTATTTAATCGGAAATCAATGTCACAGTTTTATCATGTCATGTTTGTGGCATTCGTCTGTTTCCGTATCGAAATTCCTACAAAACTATTCACATAATAACCAGAAAATAACGGAGAATATTGTGATAACATTATCATGTTAAAATAAAAACTATTAATTTATACAAGTATTTACAGATTTTACATAGTAGATATTAAGGCCTTTCTCAATTTTAGTCACTAAAATTGTGAAAGGTATGCTTAGATGGTTTGGGCATGTAGAGAGAATGAATGAAAGGAGACTGACAAAAAGGATTTATGAGTCTAGAGTGAATGCGAAAGTTGGAAGAGGAAGACCAAGGCTAACGTTCCTGGACCAAATCCAGGACATTTTAAATAACGGCCAGGTCAAGAGTACTTACTATAAACCGACGAACTTGTATTAAAGGTTTAATGACAATGAAAGAAACGAAGGAGATATGCAAGGATCGTGGCAAGTGGAAGGATGTCTCTGTCTACCTCTATGGGAATGAGGCGTGATGCTATGTACGTATGTAATTTATTGGTTTATTTATTTATTGATGATCCAATAGCGATTTAATAGGTTGTTACATTAAATACCTAATATACTTAGTGTAAGGCCAATTACGAATTACACAAATGACTATATAATATTTGAAATAACAAAGTAGATATAAAGTAGTAAATAGAAGTAAGAATTTAGAAACAATGAATCGAAAAATACGGGGATATTCGCTATTTACTTACGAAGAGTTAGTGAGTGTTATGTAAGTCAAAGTTAAAATATCTTTATTCAAGTAGGCCTATTAAAGCATTTTTGAATCGTCAATTTGATAACAATAAAGAACAACTTATAATCTGAAGTTACCACGGTTCTTTCGCGCCCTGATCTGAGAAGAGCCAACAACAAACTCAGTCGGGTGTACGTATTTTTCTTTGTCATTATCATTACAATATATATAATTTAAATTTATTCTATATCTATATACGTATAGAGCAATTCATCCACTCCCACGCCCTTTTGTCTTCTAAGTATACCGTCAAATTATAGAATGATTTCTCAATTAGATTTCTTTTAAATTACGCTGAGTTAATTTACATCTTTGTGACTTCTTCTGGGAGCTTGTTATAGAAACGTATACAGTTGCCCTTGAATGACTAGTCAATTTTATGTAGCCAACTAGGATTTAAGCATATTTTACTTTTATTTCTTAAGTTATATGAGGTGCATTTTTTTCGTAAATGAGTCTCAATATTTTTATGGCCATACAACAAGTTTTCTAATATATATACGCCGTGAACTTTAGTACCATAGACCACATCTTTACGCTGCGGCAGATTATACAGAAGACCGAGGAGTATAATCGGCCACTTTNATAGAGTATGTAATCTGCCAAAGCGTCGCGGATGTCCGTGATCGGCGACGCTGGTTTACTCTTCCGTACCCTGGCTACAAAGGAGGGAAGTGTGTTGCTTCCAACGCGTCGAGGATTTTATCTATTCCTTCGAACCAAAAGACGCGTGGGATCCCGCACTTCCTTCCGCACAAAAACTCAAAATCTCGCGACGGCCCTAGACCGCAGCCGTCCTCAAAGCGCTCCCGAGTTTGAACCCTTTTCCCAAAACCCACAGGGTTCT
The DNA here is from genome assembly GCA_015832385.1 of Elymnias hypermnestra. Taxonomy (NCBI): domain Eukaryota; kingdom Metazoa; phylum Arthropoda; class Insecta; order Lepidoptera; family Nymphalidae; genus Elymnias; species Elymnias hypermnestra. The sequence continues at coordinate 8,913,318 of JACTOM010000891.1, forward strand.
TACCCCACAGATAAGAGATCTCGACAGACTATATCGCGCCATGCACAGAGCAACGATAACATCGTGCGCGAACACCGTCAAATTATAGAATGATTTCTCAATTAGATTTCTTTTAAATTACGCTGAGTTAATTTACATCTTTGTAAGTTCTTCTGGGAGCTTGTTATAAAAACGTATACAGTTGCTCTTGAATGACTTGTCAATTTTATGTAACCTACTAGGATTTAAGCAAATTTTACTTTTATTTCTTAAGTTATATGAGGTGCATTTTTTCGTAAAAGAGTCTCAATATTTTTATGGACGTAAAAGTTTTCTAATATATATACGCTGTGAACTGTCATTATTTTCATTGTAGGTGTGAGTGGGTATGTAAGTGAGTGAGTGTATTTGCTGTTGAAATTTAGGCGTGTAAGAAGACTTAGTGCCTGTTTTATAAAAAAAGCTGGTATGCGTTTATGTGGTTTAGAGTATGTAAATGTTTTTAAATAATAATTTTATTTATTACCAATTTGTTTTATATATTCAAAGATAAGACAGGACAAAGACTCTCGAGTCAGCTATTCAATATGTAGATATTAACCATGGGAGTTATTGCTATTTTTCAATAATTATGACTCTGACGTTATTATAGGATGAATAACTGTTATTTTATCAAGATATTTGTTACTTTACTACTTTTTTCCGTGTACTGTATATTAGATACGAGCTATTAATATCAAGATTTAGTATATCAGTAAATATATGATAGACACTGAATATGAAGAAGATTGGAATCTCAAATTGAAAAGGTGGCTTAATAGATTGCTCTTCCTATTAAGAGGATCAGTGAAATAAAAAAATTAGTTGGTAAAAATGTATATAAAGTTTGTCCAACAACATGCCCTTTCTCCCAAGTTAACTATTGCTAATTTACTAATTAAAGTTATTATTATAATCTATTGACAGTAACGTAATAACCCTCTTTTGGATTGAAGTTATATTCGTTAGTTGTTATTCTATCAGTAAAGTAGCAAATAACGGATATGTTAGTTAGTTATCTTATGCATAGTAGATATATCGAAGCGATACTTCGTATCTTATAAATCAAGCGCCGGAGTGTCGTGAATCATGATACCGCGTGGTTGTTATGAAATGGGCTGTGGTCAGCGGTGATTCATTTGCTAGCCTAGACTTATTTACCCGGTTCATACTTATTTCTCACAGCTTTCTCACTGTTAGCCGCATGTTTACTCAAGAAAGCGACATGCTCCTCATCGAATGAACCACTTTTATGTGCTCTCAACGCTGTGTTGATTCCGAGAAATGAATTGCTTTCAATTTTCATTAAAGGCTAGCTGTCGACAGCGGAGTTCCCGTGGAAATATGGGGAAATTTGTAATTAGTGGCCGTCCGCCTTCTATATTTTAATAATTCATACATGAAACGCTTAAATCAAAATAGCTTTATTACAGCACTTTTGAATCGTCAAATATAATTTTTTTCCCACACACTAATTCTAATGTACGAATGATGATGGTATTAAAGAACGACTTAAGATCTACAGTTACGATGGTTGCTTTACGCCCTGATCTAAGAAGAGCCCACAATAAACTCAGTCAGGAATTTTTTTGTTACCATCATCATTACAATATCATATTATTTTAATATATTTCAATTTAAATTAGAGCCATTCGTTCATTCCCACGCGTTTCTATCATCTGGGTAACCTTGCAACTTACAATATGATTTTTCGATCAACTTTCTTTTAACAAAGACTTAATTAATTGACATTTCTAGAACGACTTATGGGAGTTTATTATATAAGAATATAAATAGAAGCTTATAAACTAATGTTAGTAGTAAAGATACATTCCAATGTATCAGCAAGAATGTCTGAGAGAGAGAGAACACTTTAGTGCACACAAGATAAAAATAAAAATACATATAAACTAAAAACTATAAAATTGCTACAAGCAATCTCTTACAGACAACCTTATTATGTTGAGAAGCTGACTAAAATATATAATAGGGCAGAATAACATAAAATGTGTTAGTTAGAGCAATCAAAAATGGAATTAAAAGGTTAAATTAAGTAATAATGAACTAGCTACAACAGACAACAACTACACTATATTTACCTAACTACAAGCATACTCAAATTGTTGGTAATATTTTACAAATATTTTGATTCGAAGGATCCACGTTTTAGGACTCACTTGGTTCAATTGTTAAAGGTTTACTAACTACAGCTAAGGTTGGACGCCAAGAGAATTTTTGTTCTACTGCATTAGGCCTTCGTATAGGTGCTTATTTTTATGGAATTCTGCCCAAACCCAGCCGCGACCACGTCAGGGTTATACCGTGATGGTGTAGTTACTCTTAAAGGGCGTTTACTTTAAAAATTGTATTTGTTATTGTCACAAGCGACGTGAAATATACATATCATATTGACGCGACTCTAGAATGCACTGCCCGAACATATTTTTAAAGATGATGTTGGATATAATACTTTCATAAAGAGACTAAAAGGTACTCCCTTTTGACTATCACAATATAATTTCGTAATCACTTTAATTAGGACTGAAATTTACTTAATATATATATTTTTTTCAATCCAGTTTCTTATGGTTATGTCTTTAGTATCTATATATGTTATCTGTTTTGTATAATCCATCTTCTGGATGTTTTTAAGGTCTATAACGGACATAGATACAAAATACTTTTGTGTTTCCCATTTGCGATCCATTCGAACCTTAATTTTTGCTCCAAATCATGATTAATTGTATTAGTAACTTGTGCGTCGTTGATTACCATAGTGACACTTTGTGATCATATTATTACCATTAACCAAAGACCTTATTACAACATAACATAACATAAGAAGTACCTTTGTAGAAAAACCAGTGTATACCACTTTTTAGTATAACTAACCTCAGACTTCTTTGCTCTGTTTACTTCTGTGCTCCATCACTATATTGAGCAATTTTACAGCTACCATTTGCAACCAAAAAAGGGGGTAAAGCGCTTTACCAAATACCAGGATAATTATCCTCTAGGATGGGATAAAAATAATAATAATAAAGGTAAAAATAGCAACAAGTCTAATCCTAAATAAATATCGTTGAAATGTATGTTACAAGGTAAAAATAGCAACAAGCCTATTCCTAAATAACTATAGTTGCAATCTATGTTTAGAATTAAACTTGTTGCTATTTTTACCTTTGTTTAAACTATTTTTTCTTCAACATAGCGAAGATTGCATTATCCATAAGCTAACGTCACTAGATGCTTTTTAATATGGACCAAAAGATATACATATCTACTGATAATGTAATTCCCTTATTGAAAGGCACTATGGATGTAAATACCCTGTAGCATTGTTACCAGAAAACATTGCAAATATCGTGCGTATGTTGCATTTTATCAGTTAGTAGCATTGTGACTAGAATACTAACCTGAGGAATCAGTATGCCCATCGAATTTTAATGAAATGGTATTGCTTTATAGTTCGTTTTATTTTAACACTAGCGGCCCGTCCTGGCTTCGCACGGGTAGACATAAATAGGTACAGATATATAAGTTAGAAGCATGATAATTAAAACGACCATGAATTGACAAATATTATAAAAAAGTGTGATTCCTAATACTAAAACTAAGTAGCTCTGAAAAGAACTTTTAAGTAAAGCATAAAAATGTGTTAAATAATCTAGAAATATTCAATGTCGCTTGCGTCCACTGTGTAAGGTAACCTAGTTTATAATGGTGCACCCCCTTCTCCCGCACTGCCTTATATCTTTTGAATGGAATATCCGATTTCAATCATTCAAAAGTAANAAATTGGTCCAGTACTTTTTGAGTTTTTTCGTTACATACAAAAATACAAATCTTTCCTCTTTATAATATTAGTGTAGATTTAATTTTTTAACACCATTTACTTGGTAGCTTAAAGTTGTATCACAATCATATGGTGATTTTATATTTTTTGTATTTGCCATAAAGCTACCTATCTTATTTATTACACTTTTTTGTACCTCTGTTTTAAGATTTATTGCAAGTCGCAGTCATTAATTTTAAAATGATTTTACCTTTTCTTTATTTGTTTACATTAAATAAATTATTTCATTTATATATATATGTAGGCGAATGCTTGACTGCAATCATATCAATCGTTAGTAAAATACTTCTTTATTTCATCTACTCAATTTCAAATAGGACATTATAAAATTCTTGTGCATGATACTTGTTGTAAATAAAGTTTTTCAATTATTGAATCATTAATTAAATTATATAATGCCATCTTTTGAAAGCTCACGTAAAGTTTTAAAGGTTTCTTTCTATGTAATCTATAGTAAATCAATTAATCTCACATGATTAAATTTGAAACCTTTTTTCTTAATTCTGTCTATTCTTCTGTATTATTTAATATAGGTGAAGAAGAATAGCTTCTTCACCTATATTAAATTTTTCTTTTTCTTTCCTAATAAAATCCTTGTAGATAACCAGCTATACTTATTGTAAATATTGTAAATATTATCTGTAGGAAATTTCGCCCAAGTTTGATAAATGCTATCATATTTTTGAACATTTTAAAGTCTGAACTGAAATGATTAATTGTATGAATGATTCACAGCCTCTATAAAAAAAGGATTTCGCTCCTAACGATAAACGGCCTTGTCATTTTCTTCAAATACTCCTGGAATGGCTATTAAAACTTATGTATCGACTAACTCTTCTTTAAAGTCTTTTTTGTATCAATATACTTACCACCAATGGTATATACCTAAAAATACCTCAAATCTGACTTTCAGATGCAAATTTTTACCAAATAATAATCAAATATAAGTAGAATATATACCCACGATTAAAATACACGTTGGTATTTTAAAGTCCCGTTCCAGATATTTGGTGGTATTAGCATATAAAAGTAATTCTTAAACTAATTCTGTATTCGCCAGTTGTCCTCGCATGTTAAACAGCAACCGTCACGCGAATCCTTGTCGAATCGTTTTAAGGTATAACGACTTCAAACCTTGTTTATCCGCCTAGACATTGAAATAACAAACTTTAAATATTATGACTTACAATATATAAACACCTCGTGTCACGGTTTATGTGGTGCGCTCATTTAAAACAGCGCAATTGATTTTAATGTAAATTGTTTTATGTTTTGTAGATAGTTTTGTTATGTAGTATACGTCATATAGTATTTTTTATGTTTTTGTTCCCACGATCATTTTTTGTACTAGTAAGATAAGGTAAGATAAGAAGCAGCCTATTGCTGTGCACAGGCCTCATAGGAGAGAGGGTTTAGAGTATAGACCTACCACGCTACTCCACTGTGGGTTCGCTTACTACACAAGTGAGCTTTCACATTCTAATGTGATGGCGATCAGACAGGGCGGGAAAGAGATCAGGACCGACGGCACGGGGATGAAAGACACCGACAACAACACAACTTCGGGCAAATACTGAGAATTTCTTAACAGAAAATTCAATATCGCTATTGAAACTATTTGAATGTACCCGAACCGGGACTCGAACCCAGGACATCATGACTGTATATTGACTATTTTAACGGGTATATACCACAACGGCCTTTTAAAATTTTGTTGATATTTCAACCCAGATTGTGGTCACGACGTAACTGCTGTAGGCGGTTATGTCAAGTTGTCAAGGGCAGTAACTAATTCTAGCGGGTATGTACCCGTTAAAATAGTCAATATGTCGATAAACCACTAAAATTTGAGTTTAAAACCATCATCTGTAGCCGAACAAGCTGACCACTAGACCAATGAAGCAGTTTCTTTATACTAAGTGCTTCATTGCATTAATAAAGTACGGGCACGTAACAATATGACCGTTGGCCGGTAATATCATTTTGAAGGTTGCGTGTTAAAAACCCTAATTTCGGGTTAAAGCACCAGTGAAATGGCAGTCATAAATTTCCTGTCTACTTTCATGAGTTTTTTCCCCAACTGCGTTGGGCTTAAATATTTTATTTACAGTGCATTTTATATTCAGTAACAGTCACTTATGAATTAAGATATAATTATCAGTCCATGAATGTTCCAAAACCTGGGTACATGCTTCCTCACTTATAGGAGAGAGGGTTTCTAGAGCATAGACCCATCACGCTGCTCCACTGTGGATCGGTAGATATAGTACACAAGTGCACTTTCTATTCCTTCACTCTCATAGTCCGATGTGACGGGAATCCGACACGATTGGAGATAGATAAGGCACAGACCAGACGGCTTAATGTGCTCTCCAAGGCACGAGAGTGGAACAAACCGCCGAGTTCCCAACTTCGGGTAAATACTGATAAAATCTTAATTGAAAACTCAATATCGTTTTTTGAATTACTCGAATCCAGGACCTCATGTCCTTGACCGAACAAGCTGACAACTACACCAATGAGGCCTTTTGTATGTGCAGTATTTGTAGATCCAATTGCCTTTTTTTTTCGAACTGTGTTTAGCTGTTAGCCCTACTAGCTTTTACAGCGTAACCGGAAGGAATATCCAATTGCGTGTACAAATTTATACACAGTGTAGTACAATTGTTGCTATAAAAAAATTACTTCAAAATTATCTTCGAAATCTAGAGTTGAATGTTATCTATGTATGTTATTCCAAAGAAGTTATTTCATCGAGATAAGAAGTACTTCGCCCGTGTTTTACTTTAAGTTGTACCTTTTACAAAAGATGCCTGATTTCACAACTATATACAAGGTGTTTATAGACCGCTCCCAAAAATGAGGACAGACTCCTTTGATGATGGGACGGAAATAAATCGATCCTGATTTAAAAAGAAACTTCATTTTAAGACGTTTTATCATCTACTCTCCATCATGTTAGTACAGCTAAATGAAACGAAAGTTTCATAAAAAATACATTACTTTACTAACAAAAAACCATGAAACACCATGAGCTGATGTTTGAGGCAACGAACACACGCGGCCGGCATCAGGGTGCATGTAAAAGAAACAACTAAACTGAGCAGAAATGCGTTGACCCGTGCGTTCACACTTCTTTTTCGCGTTCATTGACCCGAACGTCAGCTGTTTGTTCCTGCGTACGTTTTAGAGTTTAAAACCATTCAACCATTGTGAATAGAAAGGAAATACTGCGAAAATGGTTTTAGGACACTCACTGATCAGAAGCTCTTTAAAACTATTGACGATTGACTTGAAACTAAGCAGACTACTACACACGTACACGTAGCAACTACTCGGGATACACTGCTGGGAAAAGCTGTCACAATAAATACTCAACCCTTTTGTATCCATAACCTCAAATATACAAACGTTTACAGAATTCAAAACACTCCTTTCACACTTTCAAATAAATCCCATAAACAACTAACCCTCTTGGTAAAACAGAAACAAACATTTCTGGTATCTTTTTGATCAAAGACTATAACATCAAGGACAATTTTGTACTTTATTGTATTCATATTTGGTTTATATTCGTATATCTCTCACAAAAAGCCATAAAACACTTTTTCTTCAATAGAGAATAGTTCACTCTCTATGGCGAGCCCTTTCAGGTGTTTAATAGAAAAATATTATATGTACTCTCGCTTTTATGCCGACATATGGTGGAAAGTGAAATCAAGGTTTGTGAACTTGGCCTTTCTTTTCTGCTTGCATTTGACCGTCGTGGTAAAATGCAATTTAAAACTTATTAGTGCGTGTTTTTTGTACCTTTAGATTTATTGCGTGTAAAGCTGATAAGAAAGTTGTTACGTATTTGTGCTTTATACGTTATGATCGTATATTTCGATGTAATTTATAAAATCCTAATTTTATAAAACAGTAATTAATTGATATTTCAACTATACTACCTTTTGTACTAATGATATTGATTCGCAAGATATTGTTATAGCTATATAATTTAAATAACGACGAGGTAGGTGGATTGATTATGTCATAATCATCGAATTTACAAAAAAGCCAAAATGTCTAAAATGTGACTCTTTTTACACAGGGACCATTGATTTATTGGGTAATAATATTATCGTTTGTCCTTTATAAGATCCCAATACCGTGAAAATAAGGAGAAAAACGTTGTCAGTGAGTCAGCACATCGCAAAGGGAACTTATATGCTGAATTTAAAGTCAATCGGGCTAATTATTTGCAGATCACGCAGTAAATGATAGTTTTTCGCTTATATATATGATTCCGGATAATTATGGTGAAACCCATTCTTTATGAGGGGCTACATGGCAATAGGAATGTCTATGCGAATTTCAAATCGGGTGAATAGTTTTGGAAATCACGCAGTAGGTGATTGTTTTTGCCTTATGCCGTTCGAATATGGGACAATCCGTTCTTAATGAGTGTTTACATTTTGAAAGGAATGTCTACAGTGAATTTGAAGTCAATCGGAAAAAAATTATCGCCATAGAAAGAGATTTGTGTTCCGATACGATGCTGTGTAGAAACCATAAGAGATATATCGCCTCTTCCCAGATAAGCACACTTCCATCTTAGACTGTATCATCACTTGCAATCAGGTGAGATAACAATCAAGCGCTGAACTGTCAGCAATAAAACTTTTGGATATNGCTTCGCAAGATATTGTTATAGCTATATAATTTAAAAAACGACGAGGTAGGTGGATTGATTATGTCATAATCATCGAATTTACAAAAAAGCCAAAATGTCTAAAATGTGACTCTTTTTACACAGGGACCGTTGATTTATTGGGTAATAATATTATCGTTTGTCCTTTATAAGATCCCAATACCGTGAAAAAAAGGTGAAATCCGTTCTTAGTGAGTCAGCACATCGCGAAGGGAACATATTTGCTGAATTTAAAGTCAATCGGGCTAATAGTTTTGCAAATCACGCAGTAAGTAATAGTTTTTCGCTTATATATATATGAATCCGTATAATTATGGTGACACCCATTCTTTATGAGGGGCTACAAAGCGACAGGAATGTGTATGCCGAATTTCAAATCGGGTGAATAGTTTTGGAAATCTCGCAGTAAATGATCGTTTTGGCCTTATATATCTAATGCTCTTCGAATGTCTATAGTGAATTTGAAGTCAATCGGACAAAATGTATAGCAAAACAAAGCGATTTGTGTTCCGGTACGATGCTGTGTAGAAACTATAAGAGATATATCGCCTCTTACCAGATTAGCACACTTCCATCTTAGACTGTATCATCACTTGCAATCAGGTGAGATAACAATCAAGCGCTGAACAGTCAGCAATAAAACTTTTGGATATATCGCCGTCTTTGATTCCTATACTTTAATAGTTATTCCGCTACCATCTATTTTGGACTTGTAGATTATTTTAGGACTGACTTTTTATTTTCAATTGAAAAGCCTTAATAACTACCTATTTTTCATGTGTTCGAAAATATGTGTAATGTTTTTACACATATTTTATATAGTAAGTAGCAGCGCATTAACGTCCCACTGCTGGGCACAGGCCTCCTCACTCCGAGGAGCGAGGGTTTTTTAAAGCATAAACTCACCACGCTGCTCCACTGCGGATTGGCAGGCTTAGTACACAAGTGCACTCTCAATTCCTTCACTCTCATAGTCCGGACCGGAGCTGAACGTGATCTCCGAGGCACGGGGATGGATCACACCGCCAACTTCCCAACTTCTTAATAGCAAAAGGACCTTAAGTCTGTAGTTGAACATGCTAACCACTAAACCAATGAGGCACTTTTTATTTTATATAACAAAGTAGAAAAGGCAATCATTACGTAATTCCTGATTATTATTTTCAACACTAATGCAGATAATGAAATTCTTTTTACAATTTTCGATTAAAAGACGTTAATTATATGGTATATTTTGGTTAATTTCTATAATTATTACGATTTTATTACCACTTTCTGTTTATTCAAGCATTACATGTTGATAAAAATTTATGACATCACCAACGTAATGAGTTTCTTATATCCTTCCTTTTACGCAATGCTTTAAAGCATGAGTTTTGTATTTTTTAATCTCACCGTTTAACTTTCACATGTCTTGTGTGTAAAAATTTGTTTTTTAATATTTTTGATTCACATTTAATTGAATTTATAAGGCATTTTATGAATTTAATTAAAAATGTAAACGTTGGTGACTTACATAATAATTTATTCTTATAAATATACACTTGCTCTTTCTCTCTGTGTCACAGGTAAAAACATAATTAAAATTGAAATATTTAATGACGTCTTTCAAAAGGCATATATGAATATTTTAAGTCAAGTGCGATTATTAGATAAAGAACCCGAATACGAAGACAGATGACAGTATTAATAATACCTTTGATAATGGGAGGAAACTAAAATCGATCCTGATTTAAAAAGAAAAAACATTTAAAATGTTTTATTAGCATTACTTACGCTCTATCATTTTAGTACAGCTAAAAAGTACATTACTTTACTAAACAAAACACAAAATTAAAACAGCTGATGTCACAGCCCGGGTCACCGACCTCGGGCCGCCGCGGCCGCGGCCGCGACTAACTGGGCGCGCGCGGGCAGCTACAGGTGTTTGACCCAGGCTGAAAAGTCATCATCAAAGGTGTTATTAGTATTATCATTTGTTTTCGTTTTCGGGAGCGGTCTCCCAACACCTTGTATATATATATTGCCGGCGTGTGTATGTCACTGAACACCTCTGAACGGCTGTTTTTCTTGATTTTTTTTAGAGATTCAATACGTTTTACAATCATATTTCACGGATTCGAGAACTACGCGAGTAACTACCACCGCCGGGCAGAACTTACATTTATTACACTCATATTTCTTTGTATATTCATATTATTGCTCACCTTTTACCTTACAAACTGCCTCAAAGGTCTAGTGGTTAGCATGTTCTACTACAGACATGAGGTCCTGGGTTCGAGTCCCGGGTCGGCCAATTCAAAAATCAATATTGAGTTTTCTGGTAAGATTTTCTCAATACTTTCCCGAAGTTGGGAAGTTGGCGGTGAGATCCACCCCCGTGCCTCGAGAGCACGTTAAGCCGTCGGTCCTGCGCCTGATCTCTCCGGTCGTGTCGGATTCCCGTGACATCGGACTATGAGAGTGAAGTAATAGAGAGACCACTTGTGTACTATGCTTGCCAATCCCCATTGGAGCAGAGTGGTGGGTCAGTTCTCTACACTCCTCACTTCTTACTGGGCTGCTACTTACTTTACCTTACAACTATATTATCCAAAATTATTTCGGAGGATATCGCTGGTTATTAGATTTTATTGTTATTTGTACTGTAACTGTTTTATTATGAAACTACGGGCCATCAAGTGATATTTACATAAATAAAAAAGACATACAAACGAAAGTTAGAGAGACTTATGGATAAAGTACTTACGGTATCGGCGTATAACAATATTCTGTGCGATATTCCAGCTGTCGCTTGGAGCGATCTTTAAAGGATTTCTCAGAGAAAATATATGGTGAGGCTTTCTTCTCTATCAAAGTAGTTAATCTCTTGCGCCGATACTAACGACCGTGGTAACATAATGAGATTTTATCTAACGAAAGAAATCGTCTATGACAAATTGAGACAGGCATTGTTTTATCTGCAATATATGGTTCGTTATGTCATTAGGCGAAAGTGAACGGATATTAAATATTGGACATTACAAGATGTAACTATTATTTCATCTGCTAATTGAATCTATGACATATGGCAGTGAGTTGTTACAACGATTGTTTGTATCAGAGATCGGACGCAGTCACGAGTCACGACTTTAGTGGTTGTTTCTTAATTGTAATGATTTACGACAACTATAATTTTACTACAACGGTATACAATTAAAGAGCTGTACTAAACAGACTGCCTCATTGTTGTAGACATTAGCATCTTTAGCCACAGACTTGACGTCTCGGTTTCGAGTCTATTCCAAAATGGATATTGAATTTTCTATTACGACTTTCTCAATATTTTCCCGAAGTTGGGAAGTTGGCGGTGTGCTCCACCCCTGGTGTGTTAAGCCATCGTTCTTGCGCCTGATCTCTCTCCGGTCATGTCAATCTGCCGACACAGAGAAGGAATAGAGAGTGCACTTGACTAGTGCATGTGCTACTTACTAACTACTAAATAAACGTACGAATTATATATGCCGGAGTGCAATAGTCTATGGAACTGGCGCCATCTGTCTATCGCCGTGGTGCAGAGTCAATAAGTAGCAGTCCGGCGCGCGTCTCTCCGCAGTTCTCGGGTGACGGCCCGCCGGTGCGGCCGACTTTTGAAACTGTCGCGTTCCTAGCTATTATTGTTAATGAGTTTTTGTAAATTGATATCGGGAACATTAAGTGATTAAACATTATAATCTGAGTTAATTAATAAAAGTGTTTGATTGCACCAACATTACCCACGAACGCCCACAATATGGAAATTATGGATGCCATTAATGACGTTGTCGGCGGAGAACCTAATGCCCATATGCTTTATGCTGTCCTTCTCTCTTATTCTCCGACATATACATGATTTTTTATTATGGCAAGACATATATTTTAGCATTTTAACTATAAACTCGCTTGATGAAAATTAATGGTAGGGTGCTCACTAGGCACGGCCGAAGCCCACCAATCCAGACCTAGAATTGGAAATATTAAATGGTGTATATACTGCCGTTAAGCGAACCCAGGATCTTTGCTAGCGAAGCGAGAACTTGCACCATTGCACTACCAAAACTGTCTAACAGCTATCTCCGTATTTGATTGCTTTGCTGGCACAGTAGTGTCAGTACTCGCTTTGTTAGCAAAAGCACCGAGGTTTGATCCCCGGTAGGGCGAATTTAGGTAATTGCATTTCTTAATATGTCTGAGTCTGTCCTGGTGGGAGGTTACGGCTAGTTACCATCCTGCCAGCAAAGATGTATCGTGAAATAAAAGATACGACATTACGATGCTTTGTAGAAACTATATGATAAATTGCCTCTTACCAGATAGAACCCTTAAAGCTTTTATACTTTTGGATAACCAACAAGACTCAAAAGAACAAAACCTTTTATATTAGTTTCAAATGCATTTCCTCGTATTTCCACTGGATCAGGAATACATGTCTAACACCGCAGGAAACAGCTAACTCTACATATTTCTGTGGAGAGAGTTAAGTATGATGTGAGAAATGTATATTAAAATATTTCATGGCCTATTTATCATAGTGATATATTTAGGGTGCGTGACGCTAATGGGCTGTCATTAAAGTAAGAACTGTAAGAAGTTTATGAGATTCGGCACTAAAACTTCTAAAGCGATTAACTGCGAAGAAAGCTTAAAAAGGGGTGTTCACTTTGTATACACGTAAGTGTTATATAACAACACAGCTTTACTGGTGAATTGGTGGGATTACTAGCTTCAGTAACAGAAGTCCTGGGTTTGATTCTGTACTAGTAGGAAGCTGCTGCTGTGGCTAGTTACTACCAGCAGAAACGTATAGCCAAGGAAAAAGTTTGCGATCCGGTACGACGCTTTGTAGAAGCCATTTCAGGTAATTTACCTCTTACTTAGTCAGGGGGTACAGTAGTCAGGGGGTACACATCTTTGTCTATTTGTCCGATAGTCATAGTATGGTACACGGGTATGCGATCCCGGCTCCCCGAGCTATTACTGAATCTTCTCAGTCTTCCGAGTCAGTAATATCCTACTACCTTATATTTTCCTTTCTCTTCCTTACAAAGTTCCTATCTTTTTGACCCGTTCCCCCCTTTTATTCCATTTTCCTACCCACTTCCTGCCAGTCCAAGGTGTACCGTGCCGAGGGACTCATGGCTAGGGGCATTTGCCTAGTCGCAAGCGGTGGCCCTGGGACCGGGCGAACCCAGAAATAGGCTAGCCTTATTCTGGCATGCGGGGCTCTGCCAGAATGGACCTATGTTCCCTTGCTACTCGTGGGAACGCAATGGTGATATTATTACATTCCAAAAATGGCGGCGATGAGATTCGCAATCCATCACGTCACGTTCCTAATGGGGGCGAAAAGCGGGCTACCGAGAGCCGCTTTGCTACTTTGAATGTAAGAGGAGGAATGAATGAAAAGATTGATGAAGTATGCCAGATGATGCATGATAGGTGCATAGATGTACTCTGCGTGAATGAGACAAAGAGGAAAGGATGTGATACCACGAAACATAGCCCTTACACAGCTTACTGGTCTGGTGTAAGCAGTGATAAGAGAGGCTGTCAGGGAGTTGGTATCATACTTTCCGAAAGAATGGATGATTGTGTGAAAGAAGTGAAATACGTGAGTCCTAGACTCATCTGGATCAGGCTAAAAGTTGGACTTACTCGGATCTTTGTCTTGGGTGCTTATGCTCCGACGGATCTGGGCACCAGAAAGTCCAATAAAGCCCAAAAAGAAATAGATGAGTATTGGGAAAGTGTGAGTGATACGTTGAATGAATGTGAACCGAATGAGCGAATAATTATGTTAGGAGATTTTAATGGATGGGTAGGTGTGAAACGTGATGGATATGAAAGGACTCTTGGTATGTTTGGTGACAAACGGGTGAATGAAAATGGACGAAGTTTGCTTGGAATATGTGTGGAACATAGTCTTTTTGTGGCAAACACTATGTTTGAGCACAAGGGGATTCATGTGTATACAAGGGAAGAAGGGAATGCTAGAAGTATGATTGATTTTGTAATTGTGGACGAAAAACTGAAGAAGAAAGTTCTAGATGCTCGAGTATACCGCGGGGTCGACATCGATACTGACCACTACCTGGTCGTTGCCCGAATCGGTGGTCTTTTTAATCGGTGGCGCCATAGAAAGAAGGAAACCTCGAGCATTCTTGAACGAATAAAAGTGGAGAGATTGCAAGAAGAGGATGTTAGAGAAGAATATCTGAAAAATTTGAGTGGGCGATTCAAGAGTGAAGACGAAGGAAATGAGATTGAAAGTTTATGGAATAAATTTAAAGATGGAGTGGTTGGTGCTGCTATTGATGTATGTGGCGTGTCTAAAAGGAGGAAAGGTAAGAAAGAGAAGAATTTGTGGATGGACAAAAATGTTCAAGCAGCTGTGTGTGAAAAGAAGAAAGCTTGGTCCGATTGGTTGGCTACAAAAGCGAACCAACGAATGCAAAAGGCAACGAATGATGACGTAAAAAAGGCAAGAATGGAATACAAAAGGGTGAAAGTAATCGTGAAAGAAGCTGTAAGAAAGAAAAAAGAAGAATACAGTGATATGTATGATAGGAGACTTTCTGATGATTTTCAGTCAAACAAAAAGTTTTTCTGGAAATCAATACAATTTGCCCGAGGGAGATCTACTTCCTCGGAGCTTTGTAAAATCAGAAGTTTAGATGGAAGTTTAATAAAAGGAGAAGAATGGATATTGAAGAGATGGAAGGATCATTTTGAAAGTTTGTTTGAAAGAAATGAAGCAGAGGTAAATATGGCCTCTGCGGATAGCAATGAATGTAAGACAAGTGATAGCGAGATTAGTATGGATGACATCATGAAAGCGATAAAAGGTATGAAATCAGGTAAGGCTGCTGGGTATGACAGAGTGTCAGTCGAGATGCTGAAGGCTGGCCGCGGGATTGTGGTAGCTCAGCTGTACTGCCTTTTCAATATATGCTGGGAGAAAGGTCAAGTCCCAAGAGATTGGAGCAAGGCCGTAATTGTCCCTCTATATAAAGGAAAAGGGTCACAGCAGGAGTGCAAAAATTACCGCGGTATCAGCCTTCTTAGTGTCGTCGGCAAATTGTATGCAAAGATATTAATTGAAAGGGTGATTAATGAAACTGATGGGAAAATATGGGACGTGCAAGCGGGATTTAGAAGAGGAATGGGATGTACGGATCAGGTCTTTTCTTTACGGTGCATAACTGAAAAATGTTTGGCTAAACACCAAAAAGTTTATTGCGCGTTCGTAGATTTAGAAAAGGCCTATGATCGAGTGGTGAGGAATGAGCTGTGGTCAACGTTATCTACGTATGGGGTGAGCGGTTGTCTGATCCAAGCATTGAAGTCTCTCTATGAGGGTTCTAGTGCCTGTGTCAGAATAAACGGAGCGTACACGGAGTGGTTTCCTGTCGAAAGAGGTGTTCGACAGGGATGTGTTGCGTCACCATGGCTGTTCAACCTTTTCATGGATAAATGTTTGACAGATTTAAAAGAAAGTATGTATGGGTTAAGAATGAATGAATTACTCATCAAATGTTTACTCTACGCTGATGATCAAGTAATACTTGCGTCATCCGCTAACGAGCTACAGGAGATGCTAAATATTATGAATGAAGCTTTGAAAGGGAAAGGAATGAAAGTGAATGTAAACAAAACGAAAGTTATGCTTTTTGAACGAGATGAATCTATGATGAATGGCAATATTTTGATAGATGGGGAACAAGTGGAAGAGGTGAAAGAATTTGTATACTTGGGATCTAAATTTACAAAAGATGGAACATGTGAAAGTGATATCGAAAGGAGAGTGAATGCAGGGAATATGGTAAATGGTGCTCTGCATGCTTTTATGAATAGCCAGATGGTGTCTCAAAGGGCTAGACTGGCAGTGCATGCTGGAGTGTTGGTGCCAACACTTATGTATGGTAGTGAAAGTTGGGTATGGCAGAAGAATCACAAAAGTAAAATAAATGCGGTAGAGATGAGAGCGTTGAGAAGCATGAGTGGATTAAAACTGAGTGACAGAGTAAGAAATAGTGTGATAAGAGAACGTTGTGGTATAAAAGAAGACGTAGTGACTAAAATTGAGAAAGGTATGCTTAGATGGTTTGGGCATGTAGAGAGAATGAATGAAAGGAGACTGACAAAAAGGATTTATGAGTCAAGAGTGAATGCGAAAGTTGGAAGAGGAAGACCGAGGCGAACGTTCCTGGACCAAATCCAGGACATTTTAAATAACGGCCAGGTCAAGAGTACTCTAAACCGACGAACTTGTATGAAAAATTTAATAAGATTGAAAGAAGCGAAGGAGATATGCAAGGATCGTGGCAAGTGGAAGGATGTTGTCTCTGCCTACCCCTATGGGAATGAGGCGTGATGCTATGTATGTAATGTATGTACCTCTTACCGAATTAGCCCGCTGCGTAGCAATAATAAAGGGTTTCATAACTTAGCATCAGGTAAGATAACCTGCAAGCAAAAATAACTTAGTAATTTACCTCGAAAGAATTAAAAAATAATAAATATTGTTAATATGATGGCGTTTATCACAGTTTAACTATTTATATAATTAGTTTAAAATATGTCGAAAGCAGGTTTATTTCTGTTGCAAAATAGCAAAATAATACCACTGTTCTGGTTAATCTTTATACGTTATACTCACAGAATCAATTATAAATAAAATAAGTTATTTGTTAGTCCTTCAAACAAAAACTGCTGGTTGATTTTTTTTAAATCTGGAACTAAAAGAACCCTATCCTCTGTAAATATTATAAAAAAAATATTTTCATTTTGTACACAAATCTAATATATAAAATTCTCGTGTCACGGTGTTAGAAGTTTAAGTCCTCCGAAACGGCTCGTCCGATTTTAGTAAATCTCAGTATGCATATCGACTAGGGTTGAGAATCGGACATCTATTTCTGTCCCTCTAAATGTTAAGGATGATCACGCCTAAATTTTTCTTATTAGTTTTTTTTAGGCATGGAGTTAAAAATACGACCCTAAATTTTCACCTTTCTATCACTAACCCCTATTCGCTAGTTATAATATAAATTTCAGATAATATAAGTACTATTTGTAATCAGACTAGGTCGTTGAAAACAACTGGTAAAATATGATCTAATACATAGAATGCATGGTCTGTACATAGAATGCATTTTAACATTCCTTGTCTCTTAATCTCGTAAAGATTACTATGTAGGTGATTTTTCTAAGAAATAACTATACAAATTTGACTAAATTACGAGCGACATAACCCGAAAGGATGTAGTTAAATACAGGTCAGTGATTCCCGTGTACCTATTTTGTTGTATAAAAAACTTTCGTCGGCTTACGGCTGTGATTCGTTTTGCTTCACAAGTGTTGTTTTGTTGAGACGTTAATTACAGGGTGTTTCTTTTATCAGGTATTAACATTTTTTGCTTTGCAGAGAAGGCTTTGTTACAAAATAATAGTCAAAAACTATGACTTGGACATTCTAGTGAAAGCTTTTCAAAATTTTCGATCATTTTTTTTAAAATCTATGTAGTTTTTGGCTTTTTGGAAATTCCTGTATCCTCACGTTTTAAGTAGTCAAGGGTAGAATTTGTTCATCATCTTTAAAATAGATTCGTGAATATTATTACTATAATTACGTCCTAATTGTATTAGATGTGAGATCAGTAATAAAATTTAGTAAAGGTAAGGTATAGCAGCCCATTAACGTTCCGCTGCTGGGCACAGGCCTCCTCACTCATATGAGAGAGGGTTCTTAGAGCATAGACCCAC
This sequence comes from Elymnias hypermnestra, assembly GCA_015832385.1. NCBI lineage: Eukaryota > Metazoa > Arthropoda > Insecta > Lepidoptera > Nymphalidae > Elymnias > Elymnias hypermnestra. Next base: position 8,931,668 of record JACTOM010000891.1, read on the forward strand.
CACGTTGCTCGTGAGGGGAATCCGATACGACCGGAGAGAGATCAGGCGCAGAATCGACGGCTTAACGTGCACGGGGGAGGATCACACCGCCAACTTCCCAACTTCAGGCAAATATTGAGAAAATCTTAATAGAAAACTCAATATCCATTTTTGGATTGGCCCGACCCGGGACTCGAGCCCGAGACCTCATGTCTTTACTCGAACAAGCTAACCACTAGACCAATGAGGCAGGCAGTAAAATTTAATAGCAGCAGTAAATTTTAACAATAATTTCACCATTTTCAATATTTAGAATACATGTATCATTATTCATAAAGTGAAATAGTATTGCTTCGGTACAAAGCAACAAGTTGCGGTTGCCATAAAGATAATGCTCTACGATACATTGAGACATAAGCGGAGATTAAAATAGTTAATAAGCTTAGAAAAGTAGCGTAGAGGAACTTGATTCAAGAACGTTTTAAGCCCTTAAGTATATCATATATATAAATCAACTTTCTGATTTTGGTGTGAACCGGAATAATATTTCGTATTCAACCAATTATTTTACAATAATGTTGTTACTGTCACTCAAATTGTATTGGTTTTAGTTATGTCTTAAATTCAATAATTTTATTTTTTACAAATAATTAGTATACCCCCGCAACTTCTTTCGCATTTTATAATAAAAAAAAAACTAATTTCAATGCTTACGTCTAGCAGGAATTTATAAAACTTATACATAGAAGGAAAAGGATACTCTTTTTACAATTTTATTGAAATAATTTAATGGTTAAATAAAAAAAACGAGTGTGTTTCAGACCACAATCATGTCTGATGGAAAGATGTGATGAGGTCTAAGTTATTACGCATTTACTTTAAAGGTTCCTATTCAACCTTGTCGTGAAAATATTTGGGTTGTAGGGTTCAAGGAAATACAGAATAAAAATTCCACAGTTTTTCTGAAACGATCAGGAAAGAGGTTTCGAAGCGTTTCCGGTGAATAACTAGGACATCCACTATATCATACTGCCCCATTGATGTAGTCAGCTAGTTCAGCAACAGACCTGGAGTCCAGGTCCTGGAGTCGAGTGACGGGTCGGGCGAATTCAAAAATCGATATGGCGTTTTTTATTAAGAAATTGGGATACCCAGTACGAGTGTTAAATAGAGTCCTTTTAAAAAATGTTCATGTATTGTTTGGTAAATGGGCTGCTACTTACCTTTACCTTACCTACTATGTCATGTCATATTAGTGAAACGAATAGTAGTAATTGAAAATCATCCTGTGCTTAAATCAAGTATGGCACCGTCATTTTTAAGTCGTCGAAATACGGAACACCTGTATAAATGGCTGGTAGGTCGTGCCGTGATATCCCCTGATCTTCGTAATTACACTATTGTAGCGTGCCACCCTGTAATAGGCGTGGAAGAGAAACCTGTTCCGCTTTGAAAAATTTGTCTACTTCAAATCTTCCATACTTTGGATAAAGCTAACGCCTCCCAAGTGGTTATGTTGTTCTAACAAAAGATATTTTTCGCTACTCTATTATCTTTATGTAATCAAATTCAAATTTAAAAAATTCTTTTATTTACAGCAGCACTTTTGAACCGTCAAATATAGGTTATTCCACACATTAATCCCAATCTAAAGTTACGAGACTTCCTTCGTGCCCTGCCCTGCAAAGAGCTCACAATAAAACTCATTTAGTTGTCCTTTTTACCATCATTATCAATTTTTAATTTATGTAGCATTTATTTCTGGAGTCATAAACAAAAATTTTTTATTAGCATGAAGTTTTTTAAGCCGTCGTAAAAAAGTTATTAATTCATCGTATATATCACTGAAAGTTTATGTTAAATTCGATCGTGTATTTCTTATAATTAGTACTAACAGCGAGAATAAATTAACGTATAAACTAATCTTCTGTTACCTTTCCGTTACCTCGGCTCTATCTTCCAAAACGACAGCAGTATTGACCGAGATCTTAGTAGCATTATAAATGCAGGTTGGGTGAAGTGGCGGCAGGTCTCAGGAACAATTTGCGATGCCAGAATGCTATTCAAACTAAAGGGGAAAATTTATAAGACGATTGTAAGACCTATCATCCTGTATGGAACAGAGTGCTGGGCCACAAAAGGGGAGAATAAAAGGAAATTGCATGCAGGAGAGATGCGAATGTTGAGATGGACGTGTGGAGTGACAAAATTAGATAAGATTAGGAATGAGTATATTAGAGGAAGTGTGAAAGCAGCACCAGTGACCGAGAAGTTAAGTAGTGGAAGGCTATTCTGGTTTGGACATGTCATGAGAAGGGAAGATAGCGATGTATGCAAGAGGGTCCTAAATGTGATAGTGACCAAAAAAGTGTGGATGAACTGTGTGAAAGAGGATATGGGTGTAAAGACAGCAGACTGGGTAAAGTTGCGAAAGGAAACATGCTGTGCCGACCCCACCTAGTGGGATAAGGGCAAGAAATTGATGATGAACAATCTGTACCCAACACAAGCTGCGTAAAGTAAGTCTAGTGGCTACCAACATCATCAAACTCAAGCATTTAAGCGTCAAAGATAATTACTGAGACTGCCTTCTATACAAAATAGAGTTAACAAGGTCGGTGAAAATTTTAAAATAAATTTCATATTAATGACGCTCCGAAAGCTCGCCAAGGTGCCGAATAAAGGGTAATTACCTAATTAGCTATGTTAAAAGAAAACACGTTTGATGTACATTTTTTGTTAATTAAAATAAATTACAAGCAAAGTCTTCAATTAATTTCTAAAGGTTCCATAAGATTTTATTATAATGTATGCACTGTGTGTTGCTAACACATTAGTCTAGTAACATATTAAACTAAATTGGTGTCAATTAACTCTGTTTCATTTAAATATGGGAGTTGCTTTTTTCAAACCTGTAACCCTGACGTTATAGGCATGGGGTATTTAAATGACATGTTTAGTAAATAGAGATACATAAAATATATGATAGACACTGACTATCAAGAAGATAAGTAAGTAAAAAAAGTAAGTAGCAGCCCATTAACGTCCCACTGTTGGGCACAGGCCTCCTCACTCCGAGGAGCGAGGGTTTTACAGCATAGACCTACCACGCGGATTGGCAGGCGTAGTACACAAGTGCACTCTCTATTCCTTCACTCACATAGTCCGGTGTGACGGGACTCCGACACGACCGGAGAGAGATCAGGCTCAGGACCGACGACTTAACGTGCCCTCCGGGGGTGGATCACGCCGCCAACTTCCCAACTTCGGTCAAATATTGAGAAAATCTTAATAGAAAACTCAATAATGATTTTTTGAATTGGCCCGACCCGGGACTCCAACCCAGGACCTCGTGTCTGTAGTCGAACATACTAACCACTAGACCAATGAGGCAGTTGAGGAAGATAAGCTTGCTTCCTTAGTCCTCATTTTATCAGTAATTAGCAAATAACGGATATGTTAGCTAGTTATCCTATGCTTAGTTACACTCTCTATTGAGATGAAATACAGACCCTATAAGCTATAAGCACCGCGTATTTTGTGAAATATAAACTTATATTTTTTATTGCATCCTTAAATTCACCGTTCATCTAAAAGGTTTAAAAAGACCAATAGTAGCCCATTAACGTCTCATTGCTGGGCATAGGCCTCCACACACATGGGAGAGAGGGTTATTAGACAATAGACCCACCAAGCTGCTCCACTGCGGGTTGGCAGGCATAGTACACAAGTGCTCTTTCTGTTCCGTTACTCTCACAGTCGCACGAAGCACTCTTGACTCATAAATCCTTTTTGCCAGTCTCCTTTCATTCATTCTCTCTACGTGCCTAAACCATCTAGCATGCCTTTCTCAGTTTTAGTCACTACATCTTCTTTTTAAACATTATGACATCGCATCTACAACCGTCTATGGGCAATTGGAATTAGTTAATATTAAATGAACCATATGCTGGTTCGTCGTTTTATTCCAATAAAAAAATTATCCTTATCCCGTTACCATCACATGATATATCATCACAATCAAATGTTAACCCGTATACAATAAAAAAGCAAAATAAACTTTACTATAGTAATAAACTATACCTTATCACATACATGTCGTCAACCGTTACCAGGAATCGGACTTGTTTGGTGCGCTGGAGGTCCCGTTGTCTTTTTTGTTTGTTTGGGACTTGCCCTATTATTTCTGGAATTGATTCAAGGGGTACTTGTTTTTTTGGAACAAATATACCGAAGCTAGATAACATACAGACTGTGGTAACCCGCAAAATATTGCTTTAAAGATACTCCAGGGTGATGCTGCTAAAGCTAATTTGTTTATCTACAAAATATGATTATATGTTCGAAAATTGATAAATTTACTCCAAGAATATATACAAGTTATCTGTTTTGGTGAAGAAATTATTTGGTAGAGATATTTTAGGGTGAAGAAAGTTCAGAAATCACTGCAATTTTAAGACACCTCATTGAATTTTGGATTAACCACCGCATAATATGTCAAAAAAAATACATACATACATAGCATCACGCCTCATTCCCATAGGGGTAGGCAGAGACAACATCCTTCCACTTGCCACGATCCTTGCATATCTCCTTCGCTTCTTTCATTCTCATTAAACCTTTCATACAAGTTCGTCGGTTTAGAGTACTCTTGACCTGGCCGTTATTTAAAATGTCCTGGATTTGGTCCAGGAACGTTCGCCTCGGTCTTCCCCTTCCAACTTTCGCATTCACTCTTGACTCATAAATCCTTTTTGTCAGTCTCCTTTCATTCATTCTCTCTACATGCCCAAACCATCTAAGCATACCTTTCTCAATTTTAGTCACTACGTCTTCTTTTATACCACAACGTTCTCTTATCACACTATTTCTCACTCTGTCACTCAGTTTTAATCCACTCATGCTTCTCAACGCTCTCATCTCTACCGCATTTATTTTACTTTTGTGATTCTTCTGCCATACCCAACTTTCACTACCATACATAAGTGTTGGCACCAACACTCCAGCATGCACTGCCAGTCTAGCCCTTTGAGACACCATCTGGCTATTCATAAAAGCATGCAGAGCACCATTTACCATATTCCCTGCATTCACTCTCCTTTCGATATCACTTTCACATGTTCCATCTTTTGTAAATTTAGATCCCAAGTATACAAATTCTTTCACCTCTTCCACTTGTTCCCCATCTATCAAAATATTGCCATTCATCATAGATTCATCTCGTTCAAAAAGCATAACTTTCGTTTTGTTTACATTCACTTTCATTCCTTTCCCTTTCAAAGCTTCATTCATAATATTTAGCATCTCCTGAAGCTCGTTAGCGGATGACGCAAGTATTACTTGATCATCAGCGTAGAGTAAACATTTGATGAGTAATTCATTCATTCTTAACCCATACATACATTCTTTTAAATCTGTCAAACATTTATCCATGAAAAGGTTGAACAGCCATGGTGACGCAACACATCCCTGTCGAACACCTCTTTCGACAGGAAACCACTCCGTGTACGCTCCGTTTATTCTGACACAGGCACTAGAACCCTCATAGAGAGACTTCAATGCTTGGATCAGACAACCGCTCACCCCATACGTAGATAACGTTGACCACAGCTCATTCCTCACCACTCGATCATAGGCCTTTTCTAAATCTACGAACGCGCAATAAACTTTTTGGTGTTTAGCCAAACATTTTTCAGTTATGCACCGTAAAGAAAAGACCTGATCCGTACATCCCATTCCTCTTCTAAATCCCGCTTGCACGTCCCATATTTTCCCATCAGTTTCATTAATCACCCTTTCAATTAATATCTTTGCATACAATTTGCCGACGACACTAAGAAGGCTGATACCGCGGTAATTTTTGCACTCCTGCTGTGACCCTTTTCCTTTATATAGAGGGACAATTACGGCCTTGCTCCAATCTCTTGGGACTTGACCTTTCTCCCAGCATATATTGAAAAGGCAGTACAGCTGAGCTACCACAATCCCGCGGCCAGCCTTCAGCATCTCGACTGACACTCTGTCATACCCAGCAGCCTTACCTGATTTCATACCTTTTATCGCTTTCATGATGTCATCCATACTAATCTCGCTATCATCACTTGTCTTACATTCATTGCTATCCGCAGAGGCCATATTTACCTCTGCTTCATTTCTTTCAAACAAACTTTCAAAATGATCCTTCCATCTCTTCAATATCAATATCAAAAAAAATACACACAACAAAAGGCATTTTGTAATGTTGATGATTATTGAAGGTATAAAAATATTTGGATTTGATTCCTATTGCACACGTAAGCAAAATATTACACATTGTTACTTACGAAACTATATTAAAAATAGTAACCGCTGAGTTACTTGAGGTTTTCTTCTAAGCGGAATCAACTTTCCGAACCGGTGGTAGTTTTGGTATCAACGAACAGAACACTGTCGATTCTAAATAGCTTTTAGAGCATACTTGAATAAAGAATTATTTTTCATAATAGCTTTTTGTGACTAAAAAAAAATTAAACTGGTATCCCCGTGACGGACGACGGCCGAGAGGGCGGCCTCGACGCCGTTGGCGGAATAATATCGTGGATACGGCGGGCCTCACTTGGACGAGGCTAACGTGGGACAGACAAGGGTGGAAAAGGATGGAGGAGGCCTTTGCCCGAAAATGGCCGTTCCAATATTGACTCGTCTTAAATGATGAAGCAAACTATTGACATTGAGATATAATTAAATAGACAATGCTAATAAATCTTAATTTGAATATTATATCAAAAGTAATTGCAATGACAAGTGTAAACGAAAAGTTTAATTGGAAATACAGGGTTTATTATTATTATTATTCTACTTTTACACTCACTCCCGTTTACGCAGTATTACGGAGTATACACCCCAGCAGGAAGACCAGACGGCCGGGGGTCAGGGCTTCAGGCTGAGAAACTGCCGGACTATCCGAGTCCAGCAAAACCGCCTTTTGCATCCTTGCTGCGAGCGAGCTGCTACGGAACCCCAGTCGTCTCAGATAGTGAGCGAGACTAACTGGGATTAGACCATTCGCAGATATTACGATTGGGATAATTTCAGTGGATCCCACTCCCCACATGGCGGTGATCTCGTGCGCCAGATCCAGATATTTACGCTTTATCTCTGTCTCAGCTCACACGAGATTCTCGTGCTACGGAATCGTCATACCCACTAATTATCATTATTATTATAATTATTTTTACATTCTATACTTCCTTTTTAGAGGGGTAAGTAATATTGACACGCGGCCGTTAGCCAAGCGTGACAGTATCTATTAGGTTTTTAAAACAGAATAGTGAGAAGGTGATCTACGGAGCTATTGTTAAAAATTTGCGGGTTAAGCGGCAAGTATTAAGAATAACTGCTTTCTGAATTAATGTGCATGTGAATTTGGGCATTTGGAGTATCTGTAGATTAGTGTGAAGCGTTTTGGGAATGACACCTGTGGCAGAAAGAACTATTGGTAGAGTTTTAACGGTTTCTACTGCCCACTGTCTTCTTATTTCTGCAGCTATTATTATTATTAATAGTTTGTTTACAATGTCTGTTATTTGACTGTCAAAATCCTTAAAAATCATATCAGAACTTTTAGGTGTTACTACAAATAAAACTGCAGAGATAAATCCTCCTTTGAAAGTCTTCCAATTAAGGTATTTTTCATATTTGTATAGGTGATTAAAACAAGAAACGACAAATAGTTATTTCAAATAAACTAGTTGTGCACCTTGCTTCCTCAGTATCTGTTTACATTGCGAAATTTCAAGTCAATTGCAATTCGTTTTAAAATACTTTTGTAGAGTAACCTAACCTAACCCTAAGATTGCCTGATATACTCGTAAATCGCTAATAAGCGATAAGGTCGCCTAATCTATTGAGTTTGTTTCTGTGTTACTTGTTACATGTTTGTGGTTTACAATAAAGAAGAGTATTCTATCATCTAGAGTGAGATCAATTGCCAACCTTCACCTTTCTAATGAAATCCATTTGTAACATATTTGTTAGATTGTTTTAAAATACATAAGGGAAATCTGTACGTAAATTCATAAGAGATAGTTTCCGATTATATAAAACTACTCCAATTAGGAGAATTGTAACATTTCCACTACAACGAAATCACTTTCGTAATTTCAATGTATTTATGTGATAAATAATGTTGAAAAACCTTTCATTTTACCTTCACTCACCAGAAGTAGCGTGAGAGTGTTTACAAAATACAATATCCTCTGTACGTAACGTGAGATAACCATTTATCATATACAATCTTAATATAATAACGCGAACGCACATTTGCTCATGAAACAGTTATTTATTAGCTTTTAATGTCTTGATTTGTTTACTTGAATGTATTTTTAATGAGGCCATTTCGTTTTTACCGCAGACTTTTTTTAATTTTTTATGAAGTGAAACTTCGTGAAGGGCTGATGAAAAGCGTCATTAGCGTCATGAAGATGCGCAGCGTTTTTTTATGCTGACGGGCTGGAGAGCAGTTGCCTCTTTTTGCGAATCTGTTATATCCCCCACTCAGACGGGGAGGCCAGGAAATAGGATGCGTAGCTTTGCGCATCATCTGCTCCCTCCCTGAATCACCGAAATGAGCAGGGTGCTAGAGTAGATTGTGTAAGCGAATCTGTGGCCCTCCACCCATGGATGTTGACGGTCTTCCGCCCGCTGGTTTTTAGTGGGTTTTATGAATTTTCAGTGAGTCCCACACTCCTGGGTGCGTAAAGGCATTTCCCAGCGGCGAAAAAAAAGCGTTTTTTATGCTAATTCGTTTGACGGTTAGATAGTTTTAGTATTTACAAATAACATGTGGCATTTTAATTTGCCAATCGTCGTTTAATAATTTAATATGCTACTTTTCATAAAATATAATTTAAAAATATTTTGTAAAATTTAAATTCAAATACAATTTAATTAATAATACAATTTCTAATATTGACAAAAAACACGTGGCAGTTTTATTTACAACTCGTCATTTACAATTCCTAACATATATTCCTTTTTCCCTCCCTGTAAGTCTCGGAAATCTAAAGATTTAGACTTTTATAAATATAAACAACACTAAAAAATTAGTTCGGAAAAGAAGTTTCACTTCTGACAGTTGTAATTTGTACGCACGCATTTTTTTAGTGTACACTCTCTCATACATTTATCTTGATAATAAAATACTTTTCTATCTATCCACTAAAGTTCAGTTACATTTATTTTACTTTTATTAAATGGCACTTCATATAAAACTGTATTTTTAAATATTAATTAATTAATAATTGTATTTGTTGTTCTGAAAGTTCAAATGTTTTAAATTCTAATTCCAATTAAAAAAATATTATTTCGATAGGCTTTTGCAGCACTTTTGAATCGTCAAATATTGTTTTATATTATGATGATTTAAGAGAACGCATTAAGATCTAAAGTTATGAGGATTCTTTTGCGACTTGGTCTGAGAAGAACCCAGAACAAACTCATTCGATTGTTCTTTTTACCAACTTCATCAATTTTAATTTATTTCTGAAATTTTAATCAACTCTTTTTATATTTGCATGAAAGTTTTTAGCCTCCTTAAGAAAGTTCATAATTAATCGTTTATATTACTAATTTAAAAGTTGGTCTTGTATTTTGTATAATTAGTAATAACAGCGAGGATAAATATATGTATTAATCATCTTAAGTTAAAATCGAAGCATGATAAAGGTATTAAATCAAACCAATTTGCTATGTATAGGATGTGAAAATCATTTTACGCTTCCGTATTATGTAATGTCATCACGAATTTGTTGTAACGACTTACTAAGTACTTAACGAGCATCATATTTTGAAGAGGAAATTCAAATGATTAGAAAACGCAATCAATAACTTAAAACAGACACCGACGGATGATGCGAGAATAAGAAATTACGTGATACATTTATAAAACAGCAATGAAAGTGATAAATTACTTTGTTAATTCGACTAGTCACTTGATTCTTTGTACAGTAAATACCTATATTTAAAGAAGTAAAACATCTAGCACGAACATCTTTTAACTCATTTCATACGAGGTATTAGGAGACGTTAGTACTAATGACAACATGGATGACGGGACAGAAAAAGCCTGTTTAAAAAAATTCTATTTTTGAAACGTTTTATTATAAGCTCCATCTTGTTAGTACAACTAAATGAAACGGTAGTATTATGAAAAATACATAACTTTACTAAACACAAAATCAAAATCAGCTGACGCTTGGGTCAACGAACCTACGACCTCCTAATGCCTTGTAATAGAGACAGTGTAAGCTAATAGGAGAAATTGAAAAAGAACAATAGTAATTAAACCATATAACACTTAACATGTCTTTTTGTTGCAACATAAATTAAAGGGTAAAAGATAAGTAACTACACAGTATCGTCCCACTGCTGGACACAGGGCTCTTAACTTATAGAAGAGGGTTTTTAGAGCACAGACTCACCAAGTTGCTCCACTTCAGGCTTCACCTCTTCCAGAATTACTCCTGGAATATGCAGGTTTTCGCACGATGTTTGCCTACACCGAAAAACACAATGATGGATTGGAAAGAACAGTCAAGCACGTTACGTTTCACTTTTATATACAGAAACTCAATTAATTGTAAGGTATTATTCGACTGAGAAATGTAATTCGTTCTCCAGTTTCTCTAAGAAGACATTACAGTGTGTTGTGGAGGTCAATTTGATCAGTTTAAACCGATCCGTGGATTATTAGAAAGTAAACGGTTTAAACGGCATGCTTTCCATACGGATCATTGTCGTGCCCGATCTAAACTGGACCAGAGTTAAGATAGTTTGTGCTTTATAAGTGGGTTACCTTAGTGCTAAATTACCTTGGAAATTGTGCGGAATGTGGTTAGTCCGAGGAAATTGATGGTCCGCTTGACAACTATCGATTAGATGATATCGTTTATGCTTTGCCAACCTGTTAGTTTGTGGCCTGTTATAGTGATACTTCCCTATTTAATATACAGGGATTCAATAAAATAATAAACCATCCTATCATATAAGAGATGTGTGCAAACATAAACTGAGTGACAAAGTAAGAAATAATGTGATAAGAAAACGTTGTGGTATAAAAGAAGAAGTTGTGACTAAAATAGAGAAAGGTATACTTAGATGGTATGGGCACATAGAGAGAGTGAATTAGAGGAGACTGACAAAAAGAATTTATGAGTGAAAAGTGAATGGGAAAGTTTGGAAGGAGAAGACCAAAGCGAAGGTTTCTGTACCAAATCCAGGACATTTAAAATAAGGGCCAGGTCAAGAGTACTCTAAAGCGAAGAAGATATGCAATGAGGCATATGGGAATGAGGCGTGATATAAAGAAAATTAAAGCTAATACCTAATCCATTAATGAAGCCGTAAGTTTTATGATATGGGCACAAATCTTCTACGTGAGCTTTCAATAGATAGTGCTGTTTATTTCCTTGCAATTAATTACTATTTAAATGAGTATTTCATTAACGATTCAAATTAGAGTAAGATATATAAAGTGAGACTGGGGGCCATTGCTGCCTTGTTATTATCATACGTGGATTTGCCATAATCACCACGCTTGGCAGGCGGGTTGGTGATCGCAGTGCTGACCTTCTCGCACCGATAACGCTGCTGCCCGTTATCGGTCTGTGGCATTTAGGCCAGCGGAGAATGGATATACCGCCATTTGTCGGTGGGATGTTATAAATAGGAAGTGTCGGTAATTCAAGAAAGGGAGTTACGGGGGGTATTTGGGTTGGGATTAGGACATTACTGCCGCGGAGAGGATAGTGTAGAGCGGTAGTAACAGCTCGAGGTACCCGGGGTCGCTTACCCGCGTGCTTAGTTAGTAACCGGACAGATTATCTGACTAAGCACCCTCTGGGTAAACTAAGCACCCTCTGGGTAAGCACCCTCTGGGTAAGCACCCTCTGGGTAATAATACATTATTTAAATAAAAAACATGGNCGGACGGCGCAGTGTAGGGAGACCCCCCACAAGGTGGACCGACGACATAAAGAGGGTCGCCGGTAGCCGCTGGAGCCAGGCGGCGCAAGATCGGGCCTTGTGGACATCATTACGTGAGACCTATGTCCAGCAGTGGACGTCCATCGGTTGAAGCGACGACGACGACGACGATATAAAGTGAGAGTGTAAACAGGTAGCAGGAATTGAAAAACATTAGACTATACCGTTAAATGAGAGCTGTACACTAAATTTGGGTCTGTCTATTTTACTGCATAACATATTTCCAATGTAATCCTCTTTCTTGCGTCCAAAAAATCCACAAGGGTCGAAGTCCTAGCATATTTTGGGCACGACGGCCAATCTCATGTAGAGTTTAACCATTTGCGCAGGAAATGTTACAATGCTGCAGTTTATATACAAACACATCTGTACTCTCTATTCCTTCACTTATATTTGCAATAGTACGATATATTGGTCACTCTCTGGGAGTAATTAGACCCAAGTTCAACGCTTTTACGTGTTTTTGAAGCACAGGGACATAGTACAGTGATAAGTTCCCAATTTAAGGTAAATGATGCGAATTTCTTACCAAAAAATCCTTTTTTGAATTGACCGATTATCTTTAGCCGAATAAGTGGGCTAGACAAATGAGGAGTTTAATTTTTTTCTAGACAGTACTGTAAGGCCATTACTCTAAGTCTGATAGTTCTCAATAATTAACTGTCACTTACACGGATTATGAGAATGTGCGCTTATCTCTGGGTTATAAGCACACTATAACGGGGTCTTTAATCTTTATAATGAATAATGATACTTCCTGTCAGAAAAAAACTTTATCGTTTTCCCTGTCATCATCAATCTATTCCTGATTACAATGCACCACTTACTCTGGTTGACGGTGCATCACATTTTATATTCAAAGGTATAGTGTTCATATTGGATACAGAACCTAATATATTCGCTGGTTATGGAACAACAAGTAATAAAAGAAGGCAATTTCTACGCCTTCTATAACGAACTCCTTAAATTCAGTATATACAAAGTAACCTTAGCTAACCATTTGACATGTTTTCGATTTTATACTTTTACATTACTATTATAATGAATTAAATTATAATGAGTGTGTAAAAACTATATAAACTTCAGAAACATACTATAAGTTTTATGAAAATGTATTTGAACTTGAATGGATATATAAAAAAGTATATTTTATTAACAATTACAAATTGGAAGAAGATATTTAAACAAATATACATATAATAGTGGTCCGGTACGTGCGTCGCTACGAAAAAAGTTCAAAAAGAAATAAAAAGTTCGTTAGTTTCAATTTGACAGCAAAATCTCAATTAACAAAATGATCCGCCATTTATTGAATTCATTTGTTACAAAAAATTTAATTAATGAAATGAACAACCGCTCGACCGATTTTGTACAAACTTCACATAAATTAATAAAGCTGAAAAATTTGGTTTGATAGGTGAGCCCGTTCTTGCGTTATAGAATTACAACGAAAAGTGGCATTGATTTTTATATGTATAGATATAGTGAACTAATTGTATGAATTGAATCTTTGAAACCTAGTCTCATCAGTAAGTAAAGGTGATGCCGGTAGTTTACTGGTCAGTTTACGTGAATTCGAGCTCAGGATATTTGCATAGTATAATGCTGCTTTATTAAGAAATTCACAATATATGCTTAGAGTTCGGGGTTTCTCACTATAAAATTTTTATGATAAGTTTTCATTTTATTATATAATAAGGAATGCAGTTGTGTTTATGTATACACTTCTGCACAATAACTTCTCCCCCTCAAAAGGCTGATCTTAATTGAGATTGGTTAAGGTCGTCGTTTGGTCAAGAGAAATTTACTTGTACGTAAGTATTACTATTGTGTACATACATAAATACATAGCATCACGGCTCATACCCATGAGGGAGGGGGGAGACCACATCCTTCCATTTGCCACGATCCTTGCATATCTCTTTCGCTTCTTTCATTCTTATTAAACCTTTCATACAAGTTCGTCCTGGTTTTGGTCCAGGAACGTTTGCCTTGGTCTTCCCCTTCCAATTTTCGTAATTACTTTTCACTCATAAATCCTTTTTATCAGTCTCCTTTCTTTCATTTCTCTACATGTCCAAACCATCTAAGCATACATAGCATCACGCCTCATTCCCATAAGGGTAGGCAGAGACAACATCCTTCNCTGGCCGTTATTCAAAATGTCCTGGATTTGGTCCAGGAACGTTCGCCTTGGTCTTCCCCTTCCAACTTTCGAATTCACTCTTGACTCATAAATCCTTTCTCCTTTCATTCTACATGGCCAAACTATCTAAGCATACCTTTCTCAATTTTATACCATAATGTTCTCTAATCACACTATTTCTTACTTTGTTACTCAGTTTTAATCCACTCATACTTCTCAACGCTCTCATCTCTACCGCATTTATTTTACTTATGTGATTCTTCTGCCATACCCAACTGTCACTGCCATACATGAGTGTTGGCACCAACACTCCTGCATGTACAGCAAGTCAGGCCCTTTGAGACACCATTAAGCTATTCATATAGGCGTGCAGAGCACCATTTACCATATTCCCTGCTTTCACTCTCTTTTCAACATCACTATCCCTATTGTGTAATCGCATAAATACTTAAAAAAAAATCAAGTCGTATACCTTTAGAATTGCAATTTACTGGTTTCGTTTTACACGCAAGATCTTACCAATTATGATGTCAAAGATTATTTTGTTTTGCATAAATTTAAAAGATAATGTATTGAAATTTAACGCATTATATTTTAAAAATTTTAAACAGATTATCGTGGTTGCGATCAAATCAGAAAGAATTAATGAATACAAATTAATACGTTAAATATAGCATATTCCGCATATAAATGAATGTTTACTGATTTTTTAGTTTATGGCGATACATTTTAAACCTGCTGTGGAATTGCCGTTATATGTATATTACGTATTTTATATACAATTGTGCAAATCTATTTTCATTGTTAAATATCGCATATTGTTTTCAAAAAGTTTCTCATATGGGTATATTTATATATTTCCGCGACTTTATCAATCCGTGGCCTTATCAATAATACATGATTGTGAGTTAATATATGCCATTGTGCTTTAAAATAATTGTCTGCAATAGCTGTTGCTACAAAATAATAAATGATTCAAAGTATTAAGTCTATACTTTTACTCATTAATTATTTTGTGCAGTGGTTCTACTCGTATAATACATGTGTCTATATATCATTTATAAACTGTGTTTCTGTAATCCTCTCCTTCCCAATTTACTAGCAATTATAATCAAATGGATGTAAAGATAAACATTTTTTAAATGAACATTAAAATGCATGCGATTTTATGTGTCGGTGTATGTGTGTCTGTGTTGTATGTATAGGTGTGTGCATGTGTGTACATGTTTGTACCTAAATTAAATGATTTTATTGAATAAATTTTCAGTTTCCTCATAAGATAGGCCAATGAGGTAGTTTATCACTTGTATTTAGCATTTCCGGGTTGTAGTTGGATAAATCTATTTGCAACATGTAATAGTTTGAAGCTGGGAATTGCATCTATATTTCATAACCCACAGTTTGTCTACATTGTGGGATTTGGCAATGAAGGAAATCTCGTAGACCGAGATGAATCTGTTTATCTTTGATTGGGACTTCAGCATCTCACTTGCTCATTTTCCTACTGTCCTTAAAAAGTGTGCATAAAAGTATGCCGCTTTTTACCCAGTCTTTTACGATGATGAGAAGGAGCACCAACTGTATTCTCTCACTGTCACTCGTGGGCCTACGTCAGAGAGATTGGCGCTTCTCAGAAGGGGGTAATTCCTGCCCACCATCTCTGACTGGGACACACGCACCTACAACGCTCTCCAGAAAGAGGGTGCTCTATTACTAATGCTGGTATACTCTATATAGAAGCTATATCAAAATCAAACTATTCATTTTTCAAGTATGCTTAAAAAGCACTTTTGAATTGTCAGTTGTTTGTCTGTTGGTAACAAATCCACCACCGGAATGTTGCTTCCGGTGAAAAAATAAGCAGCGAGAATCTTAGCAGTTACTCCTTTAAATATAGTTTTGTAGATTACAAAGTGTTTAGTTCTCATGTGCAAGTGGAATCAAGTCCAAACATCTTTGTCGCTTAAATAATCTTCCACATTATATTGTCTTTTGTAATAGGACGTTATTAACACGTCGAGGCGAACCCAATAAATTCAATTGTCAAAATCAATGGTTAGGTAGATGGAGCAAAAGAAAACTTAACATAAATGTTACCTATTTTCTTAAAAGATGTTAAAGTCAGATCTTTTTATTGTTTCACAGATACATTCATTAGTTGGCGTAACGTTAAAAGTTAATCGCCATTAGACTACTTTTATCTAATACTTTTAACAATACGAATCAAAATAATTGAATAATGAAGATTGCCAGTGAAAGATACATTGGCACTATAATTATAAGAGGGTACTTTATAAAACAATTCTTTTGTTCGTTGTTGGAGGGGAAGCAGGTGCAAATTGGTACCGTCGTAATAACGGTCGTTATGAGATTGCGTTTTGATAAGAAGCGTCCGCGAAGTTTACGTAATATACGCAATTTTCGCGGGACACAACATCCTTGCCCAGTGACATAGATCTTTCGTTAAGATCTTACATAAGTCTATCTATTGGTTTATCTTTTCTACATGTATCTATAAATGTAAATGACACTCAAGTTTCTTTCTGCTTATACAGGTTTTTATATTCCGGGGTAATCTCCTACTAAATGGAGTAAATACTATTGTCAGACCATAAATTATTAGGTAGCAGCATCAATAACTCTAAAATATTACGGTTACTATCAATAATAAAGTATCCCATGATTATCGATTATTTATTCATCTACTCATGTTATTTTCTTTTAACTTGTAGTGGATAACACTTGATTTTAATACAGTTTGCTGCATTAATATTATTATTACATTAATTAATTTCAAAAATTCTTTTTGAATAATTGTACACGACCGTTCAAAAAAGCTTTAAGAGTTTCATTCTATAGGTTGATACATATACTTTATCGCACATATAATGTAAACAAACAATAAGTTGTTTTTTTTTTAATAGAAAATGCACCAGTTTTAGAAGACTCTATTCCTTCTTTTTTAGAAGATCAAATTTCAAAATTCATAAACATTTTTGATAACCTTAGCAAAATTAATGTACATATGGCATATCACATTATTCGGTTTTGTTTATTTGTTCCAAAATTTACTTATTTTTTGAGATGCTGCCCTATCTGGAAATTTCTAAATCACCTCAATTTAATAGACTCGTCCATTCAAGACATACTCATCAAAACGCTAAATTGTTCATTAACTGAACAGTCTTGGCGCCAAGCTTCTTTGCCAATACGGTTTGGAGGTATTGGCATAAGAAAAGTTTCATCAGTTGCACTTCCGGCTTTTTTGTCATCTGTTCATAGCACAAAATCTTTATTCGAAAAAATTACACACTCTTTGGATTTATCACAAAATGAAATTCCGTATTGTACAGAAGCCAAAGCAGCTTGGGTGGATGCATGTCCAGGTGAATCCCTTCCTGTTTCTTTGGCTTCACAAAGGCTGTGGGACGAGCCGCTCTGTAAACTTGAATATAACCGACTTCTAAACGAGTCTAAGAATCCTACAGAGCGTGCTCGTCTTCTTGCTGTTTCGACTAGGGAATCAGGTTTTTGGTTGCAAGCTCTTCCATCGCCTAATTTAGGAACGTTATTAGACAACAATTCTTTTTGTATTAGTATAGGTTTACGTTTAGGTTTGCCATTAGTTCATCCTCATTGCTGTCCTTGCGGAGTCCAAGTCGACCGCTTAGGACACCATGGTCTATCTTGTCAGCGCAGTGCCGGTCGCCTTTCAAGACATGCAGCTTTGAATGATATTATTCGTAGAGCTCTTGCCACTGCTAACGTACCGGCTCAATTAGAGCCGAACGGTGTTGTACGTAGCGATGGCAAGAGACCTGACGGAATTACTTTAATTCCATGGAAGAATGGAAGGTGCCTGGTATGGGATGCGACTTGTGTTGATACCATGGCGCCTTCACATTTAAAATTATCTTCATCGTTGCCTGGTATTGTGGCGACTGACGCCGAAATTAAAAAATTGCAGAAATATGGATCTATTACACAAGATCACATATTTCTGCCATTTGGCGTGGAAACTATGGGACCGTGGGGCTCTGAAGCCAAAATATTTTTTAAACATCTTTCTAAGCGGTTACTGGATTCCACAAGTGACCTCAAAGCTGGCGCTTACCTTGGGCAAAGGATCAGCTTAGCTATCCAAAGAGGTAATGTTGCCAGTATTTTAGGAACACACCCTATGGACAGCAATTTGGATGCGGCTTATTATTTGATTTAATTAATTTTATTTGTTATTTTTTTATATTCTTGTATGTAACTGATGTTATTAGTTTAAATTATAATTTAATATCCTATGTTTTATAAAATATAAGGCGACTTTGAAAAAAAAAAAAAAAAAATAGAAAATAAAAATGAAATATTATTATTTACCACTGCTGGCAATATTGTATCTGTCTATCTTCATTACGCAGTATCGTATTTATAATTTTTAAACAAAAATTTGTAGCAAATGTTTTTTTTGCATGCCGTATTTGATACGATATAATATCTGTTTTTTCATTCTCTTAAAAATAAAAATACTGAAATAATTGTTCTATTTGTGTAAATAAAATGTATATAGACTGTTAAATTTATATTTCAATAATTATCATAAGAAACCCTGAATTGAATTGAAAAAATTCATTAGTTTACGAATAATTCGGAAAAAAATTTTAGTTTTTCGAAATTTTTTGAATTACACGGAAAGTTTCGAATGGCTCGATTCGAATCTCGAATGCATTAACATTCGATTCGGAACGAATAATTCGTAAGTTTGAATTGTTTGAACACCCCTCTCTGGCGCAGTGGTGCGAGTACTCGCCTTGCTAGCAGAAGTCCCGGATTCGATCTCCGGTAGGACGAATTTAGGAAATTTTTTTTGTAATTTGTCTGAGTCTGGTCTGGTGGGAGGCTTCGGCCTTGGCTAGTTACCAGCAAAAAACGTACCGCCAAAACAAAGAGATTTGTGTTCCGGTACGATGCTGTATAGAAACCGTAAGGGGTATGTCGTCTCTTACCAGATTAGCGCGCTTCCAGCTTATACTGTATCATCACTTGTCATAAGCTGAGAGCAGAGTCAAGCGCTAAAACTGTCAGCCATAAAAAAATCTGAATAAAGTCCTATTTTTCAGATTTATCACATTATCGCTTACCTTCTCTATACTTTGTATGACGGCCCCCCCTAACCGCAAGGGTTATTTGGAAGAAATCGCTTTTTAGTGATAAAACCGCCCAATTGCACACTAAATCAATTTATCTTAAATTATTGGATTTTTCTTTTGTCCTCTTTTGTGGTGTTCAATAAAGCATAGGTAAGTAACAGGCCATTAACGTCCCACTGCTGGGCACAGGCCTCCTCACTCATATGAGAGAGGGTTTTTAGAGCATAGCCCCACCACGCTGCTCCGCTGTGGATTGGCAGGCATAGTACACAAGTGCACTCTCTATTCCTTAACTCTCATAGTCCGATGTGACGGTAATCCGACACAACCGGAGAGAGATCGGGGGCAGGACCGACGGCTTAACGTGCTCTCCGAGACAAGGGGGAGGATCACACCGCCAACTTCCCAACTTCGGGCAAATACTGAGAAAATCTTAATAGAAAACTCAATATCCATTTTTGGATTGGCCCGACCCGGGACTCGAACCCAGGGCCTCATGTCTGTAGTCGAACATGCTAACCACTAGACCAATGAGGTAGGTAAAGCATACATCTATCTAACTATTATCGAAGTAAAGATAGCTTTGTGAATACATAAGGGTACCTGGGATATATAAAATTTAAATGTATGCTGCCGATGTTGCGGACATTGTACTCGTATAGTATACATATATTACTAGTCTC
The DNA here is from genome assembly GCA_015832385.1 of Elymnias hypermnestra. Lineage (NCBI taxonomy): Eukaryota > Metazoa > Arthropoda > Insecta > Lepidoptera > Nymphalidae > Elymnias > Elymnias hypermnestra. Next base: position 8,951,641 of record JACTOM010000891.1, read on the forward strand.
CGTAACATGATATTTTTTGTTGCTACATGCGGTTCTTTATATACGCTTGTCATTTTATGCGTACCCTAAAGAACAAATACGGAGGTTTCACTTCGCAGACGCGTGTTATAATTTCTCTCAATGTGTCCATTTGTCTAACTTTCTGAGCCCTCGGTAGCCACGTTGACCCAGAAAACTGAAACTCTACTTGTTCTAAACTACATACATTTATGGGAAAGAAATCGGGGCCGCATTTCTCCGCCGGAAGGGTCGTTACTGCCTATTGTAACCGATCTAATATTTTATTGCCCTTTTATTATATTGACGGACTCGTTGGCGCATTAGTGCGAGAACCACCTTCGCTGGCAGAGGTTCTGGGTCCCATTGCCGTCTGGAGAAATTATAAAAATTTGTTTAAGAAAGGCTGGTGTGAAGCCAGGAATAATTACCACAAGACGCACAGCTAAGTAAAAAAAAATGTTCCAATACGCTGCTATGTAGAAGTCGTAAGAGGTAAATGACTTCTTTTGAATGTATCATCACTCACAAGCCCTAAACTCTTACCAAGATAGAGCGATTTATTTTTGAATGTGTCCTCACTCACAAGCCCTAACCTCTTACCAGGTTAGTGCGATTTATTTTTGAAGGTATCCTCACTCACAAGCCCTAACCTCTTACCAGATTAGTGAGCTTTATTTTTGAATGTATCCTCACACACAAGCCATAACCTCTTCCCAGGTTAGAGCGATTTATTTTTGAATGTGTCCTCACTCACAAGCCCTAACCTCTTATCAGGTTAGAGCGATTTATTTTTGAATGTATCATCATTTATAAGCTTTAACCTCTTAGCAGGTTAGAGCGATTCCATGTTTGACTGTATCATCTTAGAAACTAATTTATCAGCAATAAAAAAATATCAATCTAAGATCTAAGACAACAAAATCACTCGTAAACTGGACTTTCACCGACAAAAATCAATTGTTTTCACCGAACGTCACTAAGGGCAAATTGTATTGGAGTGGAAAGCCGCCAACTGGGCGCAATTTTCTCAGTTTCACACCAATTTGCTCTTTTGTTAGACAAATTGTAGGGACACGAAAGGCTGTTTAGTAGCTATTAAACTTACTTTACAAATGCACATAACATTTACATAGAAAACACTTGAACTATTTTTCAATTCGTACTATAAGTTTGCGTACACTTTCCATCTTGTTCAAATTTGTAAAATTCCTTAGTAAAATTTTAGCAAATGTTAAGTTTAAGTAAAGTCAAAGTCAAAATATCTTCATTCAAATAGGCTTATTACAGCACTTTTGAATCGTTCAATATCGTATAACATTAAAAAACGACTTACAATTTAAAGTTATGAGGGTTCGTTCACTCCCTGATCTGAGAAGAGCCCACAACAAACTCAAGCGATTGTACGTTTCTTTTGTCATAGTCATTACAATATATATTTTTCATTTATTCTATGTCAAGATATATATAGAGCAATTCATTCACAGCCACGCTTTTTTGTCTTCTAAGTTGTTGGAGGAAGGATTCAAGTTCAGGCAAATCCCTCCGGGTTCATTGGGCTGCATGTGGTTCGGGCGCTTCGTTCTTCAATTCTTGAGGGTTAGGATTTTCAGGTCTTCAGAGTTCGGTCGTCAGTGTTTGATTGTCCAGGTTCAGTGCTTCGGTCTTCAGTTATTGCGGGTTCGGGTCTTCGGTTTTTCAGAGTTCGTGGTTCGGTTCAGGTTTATTTATATAATGATTTTTCAATTACTTTTCTTCATTCAAGATATAGATTTGCAACTTATTCTGGGAGCTTGTTGTGGAACTGTATATTGGAAAGTGGAAACTATTAATTAATTACAATATATGTTTGACAGCACGTCTTTACGTGTTTAGGGCAAATTTATTGCGTTAGAAGCTCTGATGGTATCAGTAAAACTAGTCCACATAAAGTCAACTAAAGACTATCCTTAAAATACCCTATCGTGAATAGAATCTTTACCTAAAGAATCATTAAACGTTCATGTATTGTATACGTCACAGTAGCGAGGTCGTCAAAATCTAACGTAATAAATAATTAATGATAATAATACAGATATCTAAATCGACGACGAAGTGCACAAGATTGATTCCTAAATTACTCAGCGAAAATGGACGAAATAGATTTACAAATTGGACTTTTATACCATTGTTAAATCATCGTGCTGTCATTATATTTTGAATAGTCACGAGACTTAATGAATATTGTACATGTGAAAATTTGCCCAAGACTATTGGACAAGCGAGCAGAATAAATGTGTTAAGCACAAAAATCATGTCCCATTTCATCTACTGTATAAGGCTCTATTGTTTAATATGGTTGGTAGATTGAACCATATAATCAACTTATGCTTGCGTTAAATTGATGTCAATTCTATAATTGAAATCAAACAGCACAAATTACTTATTTATTACACCATATATGCGTTATATTATTATTTACTACCAATGCTCCACGGTTTCACCCTCGTAGATACCAATCTCGTGGCAGCAGAATGTCTACTAAGTCAGACTATAGATTTATATTTGTTAATATAAAATGTTTGTTTCAGTTAGTTTTAAATTACTTTCAAATTATTATATACACGCTTACATTTATAATCTAATCGATGTACAGATTTTACTTTACAACGACTATATATGTATATAATTATGGAAGAAAGAAAGGACCAGAAGCATAAAGAAAGGGGCTTAGGGTTCTCCGCCAACATCGTCATTAATGGCATCAATAATTTCCATACTGTGGGCGTTTGTTGGTTAATGTTGGTGCAGTAACACACTTTACTAATTAACTCAGATTATAATGTTCAATCACTTAAACACGACAGTTTTTGTTGTAATTTTATAACGCAAGAACGGGTTAACCTATCCAAACCAAAAGTTTAGGCTTTGTTTCGGACTATTTAGTAGATGGTTTATGTGAAGTTTGCCCAAAAATCGGTCGACCGGTTCTTCATTTATCACATTTTTTGTAACAAATGAATTCAATAAATGGCGGATCATTACGTTAATGGACATTTTGTTGTCAAATTGAACTTTTTTTTCTTTTTGAACTTAATACGTAGCGAAGCACGTACCAGACCACTATTAAATGTATATTTATTTAAATATCTTGTTCAAATTTGTAATTGTTAATAAAATATACTTTGTTATACATCCATTCAAGTTCAAATACATTTCATAAATCTTATAGTATGTTTCTGAAGTTTATATAGTTTTTCACATACTCATTTATTTAATTCATTATAACTGTAATGTAAAAGTATAAAATCGAAAACATGTCAAATGGTTAGGTAAGGTTACTTTGTATATAATGAATTTAAGGAGTTCGTTTTAGAAGGCGTTGTTCGGACTATTTAGTAGATGGTTTATGTGAAGTTTGCACAAAATCGGTCGAGCGGTTCTTCATTTATCACATTTTTTGTAACAGATGATTTCAATAAATGGCGGGTCATTTTGTTAATGGGGATTTTGTTGTCAAATTGGCACTTTTTTAATACTTTTTTGATCTTTATACGTAGCTAAGCACGTACCGGGCCGCTAGTTATGTTGAGTTTTATTTAGAATGTATCGTAGAATGTAACGCACTAAAGAGATTTATCTATCTATTTATAGTCTACCAGCTTCAATCAAAAAATTTAATAAAATTGTCATCTGCAAGCTTTTTTCAGTCCATCACAAAGAGCTTATTTAATAACAACAAAAAAGACACGTCCAATTACCAGTTTTCCAACTGAAGTTAGTGCATTCTTTGCTATAATTTTTTAAAAACTGTGAAAAGCAATTAAAGGAGAAACCATTTGACCACAACATCTGTAAGTGCATTACATCGTGCGTGCGAAGTGCATGACACATAGGAATTTCAAATTGCACTCTTTGTATGGAAGATGACCATGTTGCAAACGAACGGATAAGGCATAACAAATCGTCCTTTACCCATAAATTTTAATTACTTCCAATACCTCACAGTAAATGTCCAAGAATCGATATATAATAACGGCAATACTCCAGTCTTGATAATGTATTGATTTATATTCCTGAGCGTTGTTAGCCTTGAAGACTAGATTTCGTTTTAATAACTTATGTTGCATTTTACCAAGTAGTTGTTTATTACAAAGTGATAAAATCAACTCCTGAGCGAAATATAATTTTGCAGAGATATCGTGTATTGCTTTATGTAACATTTATGTGACTGCTTTTTGAATTCAGATTATTAAATGTCCCCGTTATATCTGAACACGTTAAGCGGAATTTATAGCATTTAATGCTTCTACTTAATTCGCTGATTATATTTTATCTGCCACTTCGATATCAACTGCAGCTTTGTGGAAATAGAATCAACTGTAACTAGAAAACTAGATAAATACTTGCTTTTAATTGTGATTCAGAAAAAATATGAGACTCAACATCAAAGCTTAATTGTGCCAGAATTAACAAGAGAAGTAAAGATATTATATTACGTTCTGTTATGGGAAGACCAGTATTTCTGCCAAAATCTATGGCATAATTCGTTCTCACACAGATTTACAGAAATTGGCATAAGTTGGAGTTGCAATAAGTTAAAATAAAAATTGTTTTAATTCGGCTTGGGGCCCATAGAAAAAACCGTAAAAGAAGTACAAAGAATTGTTGTTTAACATCGTAAATGCATATTATCCATTAACGAGCAATATAAAAAACATAAATCAATTCCTATACCATCTATTATGAACTTCTTAAGCTTACATTACGTAGAAATTAGCTTTTATACCTTTTTGGTGAGCTTCCATTGAATAGAACTTCCAATTTTTGAAAAATAAATTTAATTAATGAGTTCAGACATTAAAAATTAACATCAAGTGCAACTCACTAGAGGTTCAAAAAATGTAAGNGCTTAACGTGCTCTCCGAGGCACGGGGGTGGATCACACCGCCAACTTCCCAACTTCGGGCAAATATTGAGAAAATCTTAATAGAAAACTCAATATTGATTTTGAATTGGCCCGACCCGGGACTCGAACCCAGGACCTCATGTCTGTAGTCGAACATGTTAACCACTAGACTAATGAGGCAGAGGCAAAAAATGTATTTGAACTTTAATGGAAGTATAAAAAGTATTTTAACTTACATTAGATGGACATGCCTTTAAACCTTTTCAGTAAGCTTTCAATGGAAGGAGCATGAAATTTTTAGAAAAATTAAATTTAATTAATGAGTTCACATATAAAACTGCCGTATTAATATCAAGTGCAATTTACTACAGGATTAAAAAATGGTATTTGAACATTAAAAAAGTATTTTATTAACTGTTAAAAATTTGGACTGTTATAGATAGAGAGAGTGTGAGGTAATAGTAGGAAGTGATAGAATAAATTAATATATTAATGTTAATATGCTGGTATTTTAAGCAAATAGGCTGTGATAACTTTTGAATAATCACAATATGCTAAACTTGTATTTCTTTTTTTTTCAGGACCCGGCAAGTAAAACACAACTGGCGCTGAGAGAAGACAGAGGGAGAACTAAACACAAAATGTGACCACCGACCGATGCACCAAAACAGACAACAAAATCTTCATATTCATGAGTCTTGCCTCAAGATTACATGATTAAGAGCACTATTTATTATAATTTAACTTTAACATAACGAATCTAGTCGCCGTAGTTCTTTTAAAACGAAGCAATTTAGACATTAATAATAAACAGCAAGACAGTACAAAGAGACGAGACAGTACAAAAGAGCAAAGGGAAAACTAATGTTGATTTAAGAATAAATTGATTGATTTAGAAAGTTCCCGAAGACACCATTCAACATGTCCACAAGTAAGTCACTTTCATTTATGACATTATTCATATATTGATAAGTACATATCAGTTATTTGGATAAGGACTGACCTCGTCCTTTTAAATTAACCTTAACGCGGTCGAACCGGAAAGTATTGCATTATGTAGGCGATAACATAATTTTTGATATTTAATTTAAATATACTGTTAGTTGGTAACTCATATAACTCAACACTAGTAAAAAATGATCATTACGTCCTTCTAGTGATAGATGATTGAATATATTATATATACAAGGTGTTAGAAGACCGGTTCCAAAAAACGGTAACGAAAAAGACAGACGGTTAGTACTAAGGACACCTTCAGTGATAGGATGGAAAAAAATGGATTCTGATAAAATACAATCTAATTTTTAAGTGTTTTATTAGCATGATTTACGCCCCATCGTGTTAGTACAGCTAAAGTTTCTCAAAAAATATATTACTAAAAAATACTGAAACACTAAATTTAAAACAGCTGATGTCTCTCTCGGTTCAACGACCTCTAGCTGCCCGCGCGCCCGCCGTTAGCATCATTTGTTTGGTTGCCTACAAATGAGGACATACGACTAATAGGATAGCCGACTATCATTATCACGCATAAGTTATATTAATTTTGTAGTAACAGTCATTGGTCTAGTGGTTATCATGTTCGACTACAGATATAAGGTCCTGGGTTCAAGTCCCGGGTTGGGCCATTACAAAATCGATATTGAGTTTTCTATTAAGATTTTATCGAACCAATCATTTAATGTTCCGGATATTAAATTACACAAACACATTAACAATAATAGTTAGGAACGCGATAGTTTTAACAGTCGACCACTGCGGTAGACCGTCATTAGAAAAACTAAACGAGCACGCACGCCGGCTTGTGACTCTGTCCATCGCCGATAGATAGATGGCGCCGGCGTTCGGAAAACTATTTGACTCCGACATATTTATTTAGCGCATTGAGTAAAAAGTGTGAAAATGTGCAGATATTTATATACTGAACAAAATATTGTAATTATAATGCAATAATTAAAAGTTTCAGGTTACGAGAACTCGAGAATTTTGAAGAGCAGTTACTCGTTGTCGTCGCTTCGGTCTGCCCCAGCGCCACCCAATGGCGCCGGTGACCAGCTCGAGCGACCATACCACAGTCTGACAAAGAAAAGGTACCCTATGTATTAAAACTTTTATTAAAATAAGGTTTAGCTCGAACGAATTTCATACACTTTAAACCATGGATTAGAAGTTTTGGGAATATAAGTGCCAGTTTCTAAAACTTTTTTAGGCGTATGAGGGTAAATTTTTTACTGATGAAACTCGTGCTTAACGTCACGACGATGTGCAGCGTTTTTTATGTGGCAGTTCAATTTGCCACTCGTCATTGTTTTTCATAAAATACAAAATTAAAATATTTCATAAATAGATTTAATTAATCATTTATAATATTGACAAAAACACGTGACATTTTTATTTACAAGTCGTCATTTGAGATTTCAATAAATTATTTGTATTCGTTTTCGAAACTTTTAATATGGTAACGATAATTAAATTCATTGAATTCCTAACATATCTTCCTTTTTCCATCCGTCTAAGTCTGGGAAATCGAAAGTTTTAGATTTGTATAAATACGTGTACTTTGTACGCATTTTAAATATTTTTAATACAAGATAAAACTAATTTTTTATCATCAGACTGGAAAGGAAGGAATAGAGAGTGCACTTATGTGTGCACTATTTGCGCAAATGGCTAATCTCTGCATTAGATTGGCCATCGTTGGCGATATTCGTTCAGGAGACGATTTTTAACAACAATATGTACTGTATTTCTTAATGTATGCTGTCCATAAATCGAAAATAAATATATATTGGTATATTTTGTTTACTTTCCAGGAAAGAACCATGCCGAGAAGCTTGGCGACGTAGTTGGGGCAGTGCGGCCAGCGGTGGTAGCGCAGTAGACGACCTCTGGCCGCTGCTGCAGCACCACTACGAGTACATTATGGACAACCAGATCATCGACACTTGTAAGGTAATGACGTTAATATCTCGTTAACCGCTGCATATACAACAATCGCCTAAAATTACACTAAAGCAGACTCCTTCAAAGTGGGCGATAACGCCCCCTTGGGGGCGTTTGAAATCTAGAGGGGGGAGTTAAGAGGCCCAGAAAAAATGGGGGCCGTTGATCTGGGTTATTTCATTTACTTTGTACCCTGGATTGTGGTCTACCTTTGAAAGATTTCGACCTGGTTCATGATAATTTAGGTAAAATGGCCAATGATATTGACATTGCTTTCCTTAAGAGCAACGACGTGACATTTAATCATCCCAATGAAATTTGTGAACTCTTTAATAACTATTTTACTAACGTAGGTGATAATTTAAAGAAAACTACTAAATTGACCAGCAATTCTTGTCTGACAAATACAAATACTATATTTTTAGCTCCTACAGACCCAAATGAAATCTTAGGAATTTTAAAAACTTTAAATAATACAAAAGCTGTGGGCTACGATAATATTAGAACAGACATTTTAAAAAAATGCGGATTCTATATTTGCAATCCTCTCTCAATGATTTTGAATAAGTCATTTGAACAAGGAGTTTTCCCTGCTAATTTAAAAATTTCTTTAATAAAACCCTTATTTAAAAAAGGCGATCGGAGTGACATTAATAATTATCGACCTATAACTCTTATACCTATCCTGGCAAAAATTGTAGAAAAAACAATGTTGAAACGTCTAAAAACTTTTTTCGATTCAAAAAATTTGTTAGTCAATGAACAATTCGGATTTCGTAATAATAGTTCTACCACAGAAGCCTGCTTTTACTTGAGTAAAATAATTGATGATAGCCTAAATGACAAAATACCAATTACTGCTATATTTTTGGACATGACTAAAGCGTTTGACTTTGTTAATCACAATATACTATTAGACAAATTATACAGGTATGGTGTAAGAGGAAACGCCCATGAATGGATGAAATCATATCTACATGACAGAAAGGTATGCACAGAAGTTGCAAAGATAAACGAAAACGGTATAAGGAAAGTGTATAGGCCAAAATATACATGTACTAAAAAAGGAGTGCCGCAAGGAAGTATATTAGGACGATTTCTCTTTTTAACTTATATCAATGATATTACGTCGGCAACCAATCATCCTTATGTATTATTTGCGGACGATACAACAATATTAATTAAATGTAAAAATAAAATGACATATGATAAGGAAATATATGATGCTTTAACAGATGTTATAAAATGGCTTAATGACAATGAACTACAAGTAAACTTGAGTAAAACAAAATTGATGCAATTTAATAATTATAACGCGGTTACATTACCAAAAACTATTACATATGACGATATAAAAATTGATGAAGTTGACAAGTTAAAGTTCTTAGGTATAGTTTATGACAAGAATTGTAATTGGAAATTCCACATTGACTATGTTTGCACAAAGTTAGACAGATTTATTTATGCCCTAAGGCGTTTGGTCCAAACGGTATCAATGAATGCGGCCTTAAGTGCATATCATGGGTATGTAGCATCTGTTCTATCATATGGTTTGTTACTGTGGGGTAATTCTGTGGACGTCAATAGAGCATTTCGCCTTCAAAAGAAATGCATAAGGGCTATCTGCAACGTAGGGCCTTTAGAAAGTTGTAAGCCTCTTTTTAAACGATTATGTATATTACCACTACCGTGCATGTACATCAAAGATGCCTGTGTTTTTGTAAAAGAGAATCCTAAATATTTCGAGAAAAATGACGGTAATAACACAGGCAGAACAATAAGATTTCCCAATAAGTTGGTGATAAATAAAACATGTAAGAGTACCTACAAAAAGAAGGCGTACTTCATGGCGGTGAAATTATTTAATAAATTACCAGCAAATTTTCAAAACCTAGATGGCTTTATATTTAAGAAAAAGTTTAAAGACTGGTTGCTGGAAAGGACATTCTACGACGTGGACGAATATCTATTATAATTTCTTCTTTGACTTTCTTTTAATATTGAATATTCTTGTGTAGTAATGGAATATTTTGAGTAATTTGACTTTAATTTATGTAAATTTAATGATGTTAATTAAATTTAATAATGTTTATGTCAGTATGATATGTCTTGATTTTATATAACATATTTGCATGCCAATCATTGGCTGACCATTTGTACTTTTGACATTTTGTATGTATTTTCAAATGTGTCTTTGGGCAAATAAATTATTATTCGATTCTATTCTATTCTATTCTATAGCATTCCCATCGTCATATTTGTGTGAACGTGGGTTTAGCGCTGTGACAACGCTGCTTACAAAAAAAAGAAATCATTTGCAACTTACCAAACGCGGCGACTTACGACTATTTTTGAGTAAAATCGAACCTGATAGCAATGAACTTATTCAATATCATCAAATTCATCCATCTCATTAGATTATTATAAAAACAAAAACTGATTACATACTTACATTGGGTTTTGTTTGCTCTCACTGGTAAAAATTTCTAGTTTAGAATGTAAGTTTAAACATCAGAACCGACTAAAGCAATGAAAGTATTGAAATTGTGGATTTTTAAGTTTTAGGGGTGTATAAAAATGGGGGGGGCGGGGCTGAAAATTAATTGATTTTCAAAGGGGGCGGTAAAAGACACAAGTTTGATAATCACTGCACTAAAGTCTGCTAAATCCTCGTAACATGATACAAGTACATAGATATAGCGTTAGAGGTAGTTAGGAGCATTGCGTACTTCAATATAAGTTCACTGACAACATATATATGCTTTATACACATCTAAGCTGATATTATAAAGAGGAAACATTAGTGTTTTTGTATGTAAATATGTTTGTAACGTTTCCATACAAAAACTGCTTGACCAATTTCAAATTTTCACTATTAGGAAGTTGCAGTTTCAGTGAGTGACATAGGTTATATTATTTTCTCAAAAAGAAAAAAAATAGGGATCCCTAAGTCAAATGCACACATAAAATCTGTCGCCACGTGCGCTGGGGAATCTATTGATAATAGAATGAAAAAATGTTTTACAATATTATAGAATGTATTAATATCTACAACAAAGTCCGTCCATATGTCCAACTACTTCAGTCATGCCACTTTAACTACTTTTTTAAATTGTAAAAGTTAAAAGTTCCGATAACTATCAAACCATACTATTCATAACTCTGTATTAATCCTTATCCTGTTTTTTTTTATTAAAGACCGTTTCAATAACTGTAAAATACTTTTGAAATTATTAAAATCGAAGATTTCATTCAAAAGATTTAAAAATGTCAATCTATAGAAAATTGTAGCGACCCTTATCACTACGCCTGCGTCTAGTGAGTTACCTCATATTCCAAGGATACCAATGATACCCACCGATATACCTATACCCCGTGTCAGTCGACCGCTGTGCCTCTGCTTTTCAAATGCTTCAAATCTTCTAAGATATTTATTTTAATGAAATGTTGTTTGGGTCAGATCTACATAAAATTTACAACATATATCATGCATTTTATTAGATAAGGAGTTGTTTAATAGTTTGCTAAATGCGACATATTTTTTTGAAAAATGTAAAAGATGATATGGTTACTGTAGGTCATGCTTTAGAGATAAACATATGCCTTCGTAGACTATTTATAGATCTTTTTTAAGATATAAAATTCCGTAGAACATAAATTTCATCTATCCCGTAAGATTTAAGAGCACAAAAATAAGATTATTTATTACATAACATTACAATTCTTTAAATTCCTTAGATTTTCTGTACTACAATATGTAAGTATTGTACACATAAACCTTCCTCTTGACTTACTTTCTCTATTGTTGATAACTGCATTAAAATCCGTTGAATCCGTAGTTAAAGTGATCGTCTAAGATAATATGCAGCGAATGTGACTTCGTTTTATACTATGAAAAGATAAAGAGTTTGAACAAGATGTGTACATAGGTAGAATGTGAACTAGTAGTAGGAATAAAAAGCCATCTATTACAAATGTATATATATAAAACATTAACTCTTCGTTAGTCTCGCTTAAACTGGAAACCGGTTGGACGGATTTGGCTAATTTTGGGTTTGAATTATTTGTGGAAGTCCAAGAAAGATTTAAAAGGGGAGTAAATACAAAAAAAAATCTTGGAATAGAGTAGTTCAAAAATTATATTGAATTCAGAGAATAGTTTTGTTTTTTGCCATTTGACATCGACCAACAACACTTTCTGATTCACATCTGTTACTAAAGTTGTAACATTCTGTTTATATAATCGAATCATTGTTTTCAGGAGGCAAACGGCGAGCTGTTATCAAACAGTTCGTCAGTATTGCAGAATGGTCCGCGTCTCCTAAACCCCACTACGGGCTTCAATAGGCAGTGGTCCCTGAGCCAGCTGATATCAGAGTTCAGCGAACTCTGCCAGTGGCTCACTCACGTCCAGGAGGAGATATATTCTAGTCCAGAGAACCTATCAAGCAGGAAGCTGAGAATAGTGAGATAATTCATTACTCAGTTGACTTCTAAATTTGGTTTTGTAATGCCCTTAAATAAATGCCTTTAGATGCCAAATTTACAGTGAAAATAGCTAATATATTTATTACAACGTTTCGTATATTTTTGTGTTGAATTAAATTCTCTGTTTCTTTCTTGATTTCACTTTTTTGAAGTGAAAACTCATCTTCAGTCGTGATTTGAATGTCGATGAAACGAAAAGCAACAGTAAAAACTCATACATAAATTCACTCAGATATAACGAGGGAGAAAATAAGATAATAAGCGATACAGTGTTTCTTTAGCTAAGGTATCCCTTAAATTCTTAGGACTAAACTTATGACTAGTTAAAGGGGTTATTCCTATAGTGAACTACCCTACCTATATGATGAAATCGATGTTATATATGAATGCTTATTATTATCTTCAAGCCAAAATATTTGAAGGTTTACCTTCTACCACGCGGAAATTCGTCGTTCGTCGTCGTCGCTTCAACCGCTGGACGTCCACTGCTGGACATAAGTCTAACGAAATGATGCCCACAAGGCTCGATCTTGCCCCGCCTGGCTCCAGCGGCTTCCGGCTTTGGGGAGTAGGAGTATTAGGCTTAGCTATAGGATATTACTGCCGCGGGGAGGAGAGTGAAGGGCGGTAGTAATAGTAACCGGACAGGTTATCTTACTAAGCACCCTCTGAACTATACGTGAACGAGGAAATTGCACACGTATATTTAAAAATATTTTTATATTTTTAACTACATCCATGTCATAACTAGTAATGGAGTCTTGAGTGATTGTGGTAACGTCTTATCAATTTAACTAATGACTATGTTTTAAAGTATATACCAAAATCTTTCAACTAGTTATATATATTTACAGAATCGTATGTCGGAATTGGTGTCTGTGGAGCCCCGTCGTATAAAGTTCATAGAGCAGTCCACAGCGATCCTTGACCGTATACCGGAGGCTGCAGCGGAGGTAAGTCTTTTGTTATTTATTTTTCGTAACGTGATGAAAAGTTACTAACATAAATAGAAGTAATATATAAATACATAAAACTGTGAAAATGTATATCATTTAAACTTTACTTATATTTAATGTATTTTTATGCATATCATTGTGCTCTCTTTCTCGACTCCTTATTGGTCTAGTATTTAACATGTTAGTCTACGGATATGATGTCCTGGTTTCGAGTGGGGCGAATTCAAAAATCGATATTGAGTTTTCTATTAAGATTTTCTCAATATTTGCCCGAAGTTACCTCAGAGAGCACATTAAGCCGTCGGTCGTGTGCCTGATCTCTCTCCGGTCGTGCTGGATTCCCGTCACATCGGACTACGAGACTGAAGGAATAGAAAGTGTACTTGTGTACAATGCCTGTCAACCTGCTGTGAAGTATCGTGGTCGATCTATGGTCTAAAAGCCCTCTCTCTTATGAGTGAGGAGGCCTATGCCCAGCTGTTGGACGTTAATGGGCTACTTACTTTATTTATTCCTTCTCTATGTAAAATATAAGTGTGGGAAATTTTATATTCCTCCGTCCGAGCAGTTTTCGTAAAAAGGAGTCAAACTTTTTAGCTTACTTATCAATACGTAGACATAAAAGTAGACTGATACTGTATCCTTACAAGAGCATGACACTTGTAAAAATGAAATGAATTTGTTCATCCCCTCCGTCGTCTTAACGTATCTTGTCCTGGTACCCTTCTTATCTCGGAGAATAAGAGAGAAGGAGAAGAAGCATGGTCATAGGGTTCTCCGCCGACATCGTCATTAATGGCATCAATAATTTCTATACTGTGGGCGTTTGTTGGTGCAATCAAACACTTTACTAATTTTCTCAGCTTATAATGTTCAATCACTTAATGTTCCCGATATCAATTTACACAAACTCATTAATAATAATGGCTAAGAACGCTACAGTTTCCGAGAGACAGGCCAGACCGGCACTTATTGACTCTGCCCCACGCCGATAGACAGATGGCGCCAGCGTTCCACAGACTAATGCACGCGGGCCAGCGAACCATAGTCTATTGCACTCCGATATATAAAAATCTCGTGGCACGGTGCATGTCGGCTAGTGTATAGATTCAGACAACATCTATTTTTCCCCCCCCCCCCCCGCCCCCCTTAAATTTATCTATCTCTATCGCCAACCCCTATTTTTTAATTGCGATAATAGTTATTACGTTTGCTGGGTCAGCTAGTGTACCTAGAAATTTATACATTAACGCTGTTGGCTTATCTAATAAATAAATTTCATGAGATTTAAAACTTTCCTTGTGAGGATATTGGTGTGATGTCTGGTACCTAGCACCTGTCAACATGTTATAATTTTTATATTTTCAATAAAACTATCCAGGAAAATTGTTTATATGTGTTTGTTCGTTGACTACCAGGTAACGTGGCGGATGGAGCACTTGAATGTGAAGTGGGACAGCCTTCGCCTCCTACTTAGTCCGGAGCAACAGAACAAAGACGGGGAATGTTCAGACACTGTTGGTAAGTTTACATACGTAATCTTAAGAAATAGTAGATACGAGTAACATAGAAATAAAACTTAAATGAACACTTTAATTTCTACCAGAACTCCTTAGGGTTAGGGACATTCATTATTTGAGGTTAAAAGTTAGGTGGTGTGTGATTAGCAATCTATAATATAAAAATGAATCGCAAAATGTGTTGGTAAGCGCATAACTCAACAACACGTGGGTCAATTTTGACAATTCTTTATTTAAATGTTCGTTGAAGTCCAAGGATGGTTTTTACGGCGACAAAATTTCGAATAATTGCAGGTGAAAACCCTAATCACAGCTCTTACAAGTACTCATTGTTGTCTAAGCAAGAGTCAATTTGCACTTTATTACCGCTGCGTAAAGTTCAAAATCAATTGAATACTCACAAAATATAAGATCTATAGATCATTAGTACTGCTTTAATTTCGTTTCGAAAATCATTCGTAAAACTACAATCTGCCACTCGGCTCTGCTAGTTACATATATGTCGGCCGGACTTTCGAACCTTCTCCTGTTTATTAATTGTAAAACAAACAGGAATTGGCTAAATTCACGCGTAAAGAATATAAAAGATCTCGTATAAAAATATAAGTTGCTGTTCGTTTAAAAAGTGAGTTAAAATGAATTTCATTTGGAATATAGTATAAATAGTAATTTCGCTTTCCCTTAGAAACTCACCCTACCTGTCAGACATGACATGATTGATGTTCGTCTCGTCTTTCAGAAATCAAATTAAATTTACAAAAATGCTTTTGTTTTTTTTTCATTTCATATTGACAACCACCAATTTCACATCGCAATTATAATATATTAAAGGTTGCCTTTTTCATTACGAATTATTTTTGTTCCGGTCACGTTAAGTTTTATTCACATTATTTACTAAAGTTGAAACAATTTGCAATCATCAATCAGCTTTTTTAATTTTTGGTTCTGAGGAGGTAGGAAGTTTGCCGGGTTAGCTAGTAACATATATAAGTATTCTAAAGCACACTTGTTTTTTTTTACATAGATACGGCACACGAGCTGCGTTGTTTGCGGCGTTGGTTGCATTGTATGGAAGGACGACTACCACCTCCGGCTCTGGGAGCTGCTCGAGCCGCTCCATACCACGAGCTGATGCGAAAACTCCAAGAACATCAGGTTAGTGAGATATACATTGATGGTCGCCACTTTTATATAAAGAGTCAACTTGCATTTGAGATATTTTGACGTTTTAATGATTTTGATGATGACATCGCCGCATCTATCGGTATTATTTTAAATTCATATAGCTATTATGACAGCTTAAAAAACAAATCATTAGTAGAAAAGCTAATACAGTAATAAATAATTTACTTTAATTTAATACTCTATCACTCAAACAATATCTTCTCTCTATGTATGCCTAATGACCTCGTTGCGATCAGTGAATGGAGTAGATGTTATGGACTGAAAGTAAATCCAACAAAATCATAGGTTAATATAATTCGCAGCCCTCGCATGATCTTGAGGATGGACCGGGTTAACCTTCCACCTATTCCACCTATCTTCCTATTGTGTTTAATGATTGCGTACCATATAGCCAATAAGTTAAAAAACTGGGTATTTATATAGATTCTACGCTCTCCTGGTCATTTCACTTAAATGAAGTGAGCAAAAAAGTATTTGCTACTATGAATTCACTCAGACGCCTTCTTTTCTTCCAACTCCCACTAAAATAATGTTAGTCCACTCCTTACTGCTCCCTATTCTCGATTATGCTGACGGAAGCTGTCTTGTCTTGGAATCAGGAGCAATTAAACAAACTTTAGCGTCTTCAAAATATTACTATTAGGTGCATATTTGGTTTACGTACCACATTTCCGAATTTCGTTTAAAGTTCAAGTGGTTACTTATCCGATTTCGGAATCTACAAATTCCTTCTCTTCTGTACCGTGTGTTCTTCGATCCTCGCAGTCCCTCAAGCTTGAAAAATCTTTACAATTTCTTTCATGATAGCGGGCATAGGATGGCACTAATGTCTCCTCAAGGACTCACTTTTGGAATGCTCTTCCAATTGAAATTCTACGTGCTCCCACTTTAGATACTTTCAAAAAATTTGTTAAGAATCATTATTTTCCCCTTTAGTTTATTCCCATATAATGACGACACGAAGTATATGTATGTTTTTATCTGATTATATTTCATATATTTATATTTAAAAAAGTGAGTAGCAGCAACTGCAGAGCACAGGCCTCCTCACTTATATGAGAGAGGGTTTTTAGACCATAGACCCAACACGCTGCTCCAGTGCGGATTGACAGGCATAGTACACAAGTGCACTTTCTATTCCTTCACTCTTATAGTCCGATATGACGGGAATCCGACACGACCGGAGAGAGATCAGGCGCAGAACCGACGGCCTAACGTGCTCTCGTGAGGCACGGGGGTGGATCACACCAAAACTTCCCAACTTACAAATATTCAGAAAACTCAATATTGATTTTTGAATTGGCCCGACCCAGGACTCGAACCCAGGACCTCATGTAGTCGAACATGTTAACCACCGGACCAATGAGGCAATCTATATTTATTATATTTATGTATGATGGATGTATTCTATTTCTAGACATATTTATGTATGAATGTATGTAGTGTATTTGTTATTCTCACCACCTACCATTAAACTCTTAACTAAGTCTCCTTCCTTTAGGTTGTCCGGAAGAAATCGCTTTAAAGCGATAAGACCGTCTTTTGTCCGTAACTAAATTTACATAGTTTATGTCTCCTTCCTAATGTATAATTACTTTGTATGCTTTACAATAAAGTATAAAAATAAAACAAAAAATAAGTAAGCTGGTAGATAACATCTTTTGCACCAGGTATTACACCACATAATAAACTATAACGGGGATCCCATAAAGAATTTTTGAACTAATGTACTTCAGTTTGTTAAATAAAATAAGATGAAGCCAATTCGTACGCCATCTAGCGCGAACTGAGGTAAAGCTTTTACGTGAACATTCTATAGTTCATCCATTGTCAGTTAATTCATTTGAACTCGGGTAGATAAATAAAAAAGGATTTTGGTAGCCATTGAACAATCCTCTCTTCTATGTGTAAGGAGGCCTGAGGTATTTTGAATTGGTAAGAAATCTACCACCGGTTACTCTTTTAAATATAGTTTTATAGGTATACAATGTGCAATATTTTGCTTCTGTGTTCAACTGGAATCAAGTCCAAAGATTTTTATCACTTAAATAATCTTCAATATGCCTTTTATAAAAGGATGATTTGACGTATCTGTTAAAACTATGTGGAAGCAAATCCAAAACTGATTGGGGTATCCCATTAAAAATGCGTATGCTCAACGTGACAGTAATTAAAGTATTGACTATTTGAACGGGTACATATCACGATGGCGATTTTTAATTTTTAATTTTTAATTTTGCCGATATTTCGACCCAGTTGCATGGATCGTGGTCACGACGATAATTAAAGTTACAAAATATAACAATAAAGGTAGCCCATTATAGTCCCACTGGCCTCCTCGCTTATATGAGAGAGGGTTTTTAGAGCATTGACCCACCACGCTGC
Organism: Elymnias hypermnestra; assembly: GCA_015832385.1. Classification (NCBI taxonomy): domain Eukaryota; kingdom Metazoa; phylum Arthropoda; class Insecta; order Lepidoptera; family Nymphalidae; genus Elymnias; species Elymnias hypermnestra. Next base: position 8,970,003 of record JACTOM010000891.1, read on the forward strand.
TCCACTGCGGATTAGCAGGCATAGTGCACAAGTGTATTCTCTATTCCTTCACTGTCATAGTCCGACGTGACGGCATACCGAGACTCGCGCAAAGAGCTCAGGCGCAGGATCGACGGCTTAACGTGCTCGCGGAGGCACGTGGGTGGATTATACCGCCAAATTTTCCAACTTCGGGCAAATATTGAGAAAATCTTAATGGAAAACTCAATATCGATTTCGAATTAGCCCGACCCGGGGTCGAACCCAGGACCTCATGTCTGTATTCGAACATGCTTATCACTAGACCAATGAGGCAATATAACAATAGCTTAACTAATGTAGACCTGACTCTATAGGCTCTCCTAACTGCGTCACAATTCGTTTCAATCGGCCTCACTGCAGTTTATGCCTCGACCTCGACACACGTGACACTACTGAAGTTATTATTCTAGCAGAAAAGTAATGCTTTAATTATTTATTGAAGTGAAACTTCTTTAAGCGCATGAGGGTAAAATTTTTTGGGTTAAAACGCCCGATTAGCGTCATGACGATGTACAACTATTTTTTATGCCAATTCGTTTGTAGGTTAGTAGTTTTAATTATTTAATATTGTAATGATGAAAACATTTTAAACACTCGAAGAGTTAATATTAATTTTTATTTCACTATCACAGTATTATACTAGTTAACGCTCTAGAAAATAATAATAGACAAGGCCCTGTCTGGCTACGTATCCCTTTTTAAACTACCCACTGCTTCTGTTCTTTGTACACACGAGCGCGAACATGTCCACACGAGCGCCTCTCGTCGGTAGCCATCGCCTTCCGCCAGAAGTCTGCCCCTCTCAACGGAAGATAATAAACTTCACGTGTTACACTATACTATTTTTCATAAAATATAAAATAAAAATATTTCTTAAAAGCTCTTTTCTTAATTTTTAATTCAAAAACAAAATGTAATAAATAATTTCTAATCATGACAAAAACACGTGGCATTTTTATTTACATTTGAATGACTATTAAATTCATTAAATTCCTAACATATCTTCCTTTTTAGCTCCCTCTAAGTCGCGGAAATCTAAAGTTTTAGATCTGTATAAATATAAACAAGACTCAAAAATTAGTTTGCCAAAGAAGTTTCACTTTTGACATGAGCACTTTATACGCACGCACTTTTAATTTGTTATATTTACTAAGTACAGTATTAATTCTCATCCAATTGAATTTTTGTAAGCGGTTTTTGTAAACAAATTTTTAGATATGTATAAACAACACAATATAAACAAGACTTAAAAATTAGTTTGCCAAAGAAGTTACCTTCTTTCTCTTTTCTTTAACTGTCTCCCAAACCGCAAGGGTTGTCTGGAAGAGATCGCTATGTAACGATAAGACCGCCCAATTACACACTAAATTTAGTTAATTTTATGTTATTGTATTTTCTTTTATTCTATTTCTGTGGTGTTCAATAAAGTATACATCTGTCTATCTATCTAAGTTTCACATCTGACTTGTGTACTTTGTATCCTTTGAAAAACTTAAATGAACAGGCAGACCCTTCTGAACGTATGATTTATTTTTGTTTCCCCTTTTCTATTTCACCCAGAATATTACAAATATCTATCAACACGTTATTTAGGATAGCAAAGTGTGTAAAGGCGGTCTTATCGCGTAAATATTAGGGAGCTGTATGTTATTTATATCTGTCTCTTAAACGATGCATATAAAAGAACATATTTGTTCATGTATAGCCGGTTTCTAACAAATACTTTTTTCCTTTACGCAATATTCAAAAGGATTGTGTAAAACATGTTTGCATCGTTAAAACTTAACGCTTTTTTAAGACATCATTTTATATTCGATGTAACAATGATAACAATTGCTAGAGATTCTAATCTCTTGAAAATTGTTTTATGAAAAAGTTAACGTGCCCACACACGTATGCGGTTATTTAATTGCATAAATTACATCGGGAGAAACAAAACTTGACTATTGATAAGATCGAGGCAAGTGAAATTTGCATGTAAGATATACACAAAGCGATACCAATCTAAATAGCGAACAACAGTCCAGCCGGTGCAATAACATTGTGTAATTTAATGTAAACTACTTTCTTGTTTACAGTTAAATGTGTAATAGTTGTAAAAGGCATGTAGGAATTTCATCGATGTCAAGCGAAGCCATTTATATTTATTACAAAGCTGTGAAATTGTGTTTTTGAGTAGCATTTTTAATATGTATGAATACTGTGACAGCCTCGCTGGCGCAGTGGTGCGTGTACTCGCCTTGCTAGCAGAGACCCCGGGGTCGATCCCCGGTAGGGCGAATTTAGAAAACCGAAATAAAATCTAATTTATCTGAGTCTGGACTGGTGGAAGGCTTCGGCCGTGGCTAGTAGAGATTTGTGTTCCGCTACGATGCTATGTAGACACCGTGAGGCATATCGCCTCTTACTACATTTATTTTTTAAAATGCTTTGTTCTTGTAAGAAATATAGATGATAAGTTTTAGGAAGAAATTGTTATGAAAACATCGTAAGTAAAATTAAAAACATACAATGAAAGACTTAAATTGAAATTGGAAATACTATTAATTTTGATTTTTCTATTTTAATTTAGTGAGATCCTTGTCCTCGATTTCGTATTATTAGTGTAGTGGGAAACACTGCACTAGACTATTAATCTACCAAATTTCGGATTTCAATGTACCAAAACCGTTTAAATCGGTTCAGTAGTTTGGGCGTGAAAACGCTACAGACAGACAGGTACTTTCTCATTTATAATATTAGTAAGGATTGTTATATTACACCCTTGAGGTTGAAACTTTTACAATCGCATATATATATCGAATCAACCTCATAAAAATAAGTTTTAAGCTGCTACCTTATGTGATACTTCCAAATCTTCCATCCCTTTTTTTATCCAAGTCTTCAAAAGGTGTTTTAGATAAAGAAATTCAAATCCTTTATTAAAAGAAAATAAATTGCGAAATCATAGCATAATTTGAAATATTACTTGGACGATAAAAAAGCTTGGGAGTCCATGAATTGTTCTAATCTAAATAAAATAAATAAATGCTATCTTGTACTGAACCCTCGTAACTATTAGATTGTGAGTCAGTCGTTCTTTAATATCATCATGAGTGGTACATTGGAATTATTGTATCAAAAACCCTATATGTAAAGATTCAAAGGTATTGTAAAAACCTACTTCTTGGTACACTTGATGGTAAGTGAAGATACAGTTTAAGATGGAAGTGTGCTAATCTAGTAAGAGGCAATTTACCTCTTATGGTTTGTATGTACTATCGAACCGGAACACAAATATCCGTCGAAATTTTTAGTTTACCTTTTCAATACAATTTTCTATTTCTATTAGGATTTTTTGTATGAAAGGTGGTGCTTGTCATAGGGCCTCAGTTTTCTTTTAATCCAGATCTGATGATGGCATCCATGACAAAACCGTATAAGTCTTAAATTTGCATTAAGCATGTGCTCGACAATAATATATTTTTTTACTGGAAATTATATTCTTCAAGGGTTGTTTGATGATAGTTTGGTTAGGTACTGATTAAGAGATACGCGAGAATGTAACGGAACTCTTCAATTCTTAGGAGCAAATTAGCAGTATTCGGCAGAATCGTTTATAAGATCTACAGGTGTTTGAGTCACCTACCGTAACTTCCGTATGGCCAAGTTATTGTCATAGTTAAATATGATGATCAAAGGAATTCCTCAACGGCTTACAGTAAGGGTGAGATTTTTGGCAGAATATACAACTGTCTGTAATCAAATAGCAACGTACGAGTAAGTTGCGGGTTCGATACCGGACGTGATGATATCATTGTAAATTTACCTTTGTAATGAGCAACACGTTTTTTAGGTGTAATGTTGAGATAAATTTATAAGTTTACTTCAGATTCGCTAAAAATCCAAAATTCTAACAAAAGCACCGCCTTCAAAACAAACTTACAAATATATTAATATGCTCTTAAAAGTAAAAAATAATTACGTATTCCTTTTTAGTTCTTCGTGTTCTTACATTCGGAGTCGGCGTCAGCCAATATATACGTATACGTATTAGTACTACGCCGATGTGATGTCTGGTCTGAGTTCTACTACCATAGCAAGTACTCGCACCACTGCACCATCATATCTACCTAGGAAACGGCACATCTGACGGTTTCTCTTATGGAAGTAAAGGGATAGGTAAACCCTAACGGCGTATTAGCGTCAAAACAATGTGCATGTGTCCTAATGAACGCTATAAACTGCGATGTAGCGATGGCCTTAATTAGCACTGACTCCAGCGAGAGTGCTTTGTTCCACGTTATCGCGACATCGGCCCCCTTTGTTCAATTGAATTATTATATTCGCACGTGAATGTACATTGTGCTGTTGCGAATTCTGTAATTAAGAGATTATGTTAATAGATATTTTGTGCGATGCGCCTCTCCATATGTCCGATCAATTCTGTCTGTATTTGTTTGTGTCCCGCCCCCTTTTTTATTGCTTATAATGTAATCAATATACGGATTTTACTTTACAACGAATATATATCTAACTAATACATTATTTATTTACGTAGAATGTCTGTTATTTAAAAATATTCTACAGACATTGAATAATTCTTGATATCAATGAGGTAATGAAATTTTTAAATCGCTTCAGTAAGTTTTAGCTTGATAAAAATAAAAACAGTATAGGCATAAAAACGTGGAGAAGACGAAAGTTATGTCTAATATCCATGTTCCGCTCCACCTAGCCATCGTTGAGAACTCAGCACTCGAAATTGTAGACGAGTACATATACCTGGGACACATAGTCCTTCTAGGTAGGTCCAATTTCGACAAAGAGGTCAACCTCCGAATCCAACTCGGTTGGGCAGCGTTCGGGACGTTACGGCAGATCCTTTCGTCCAATATCCCTCAGTGTCTGAAGACAAAGCTCTTCGAACACTGCGTGTTACCAGTGATGACCTACGGCTCCGAAACGTGGTCGCTGACTATGAGCCTCATACGAAAGCTTAGAGTCACTCAGCGTGCCATGGAGAGGGCTATGCTCGGAGTTTCTCTACCCGATCAAATCAGAAATGAGGAGTTCCGTAGCGGAACCAAAGTCACCGACATAGCCCTACGAATCGCGAACCTGAAGTGGCAATGGGCGGGGCACATAGTCCGACGGACCGATGGACGTTGGGGTCCGGTGCCGAAGTGGCGACCCCGCACCGGGCGGCTCAGTGTAGGAGGACCCCCCACAAGGTGGACCGACTACATAAAGAGGGTCGCCGGTAGCCGCTGGCCGTTGAAGCGACGACGACGAGGTATATCGGTGGGTGTCATTGGCATCCTTGTAATATGAGCTAACTCACCAGTCGCAGGCCAGTTATAAGGGTCGCTACAATTTTCTTTAGATTGCTATTTTTAAAGTCCTTATATCTTTTGAATGGAATGTCCGATTTTAATAATTTAAAAAATATTTTACAGGTATTGAAACGGTCTTAAATAACATATAGTATAAGGATTTACGTAGATGTATGAATAATATGGTTTGATTATTGTCGGGACTTTTATTAACTTTTAAAATGAAAAAAAAAGTAATTATTGTGGCATAACTACAGTAGTTGGATATATGGTGTCGTGGACTTTTTTTTGTAGATATCAATACCTTCACCAATATTGTGGAACTTTTTTTTGTTCCATCATCTGCAATTTTCCACAGCGCACGCGATAATTGATTACTTGTTTTACACCTTGGGTTTTTATTAGGGATCAATGAAAATGTAGGTCCATTTGTTTTTGTGTGAAGACGTAACATACATACTTACACAAACGTAAAATTTTTCCTCTTTATAATATTAGTTTAGATAGGATAGCACTTGATTTTAATCTTACTTGATGGTACGCAATGATACAGTGTACACGTGAGTGTGCGGAGCTGGTAAGTTGATATAATTTAAAGATGATGAAATATTTTTTTACATTTTTGATTTTAATACATGAAATAAAAACATACTTGTAATGCCATATATTAGAGTAAAGAAGGTTTAGAAATGCCTCCACAGAAGGTGTACAAATAATTTGTCGGGTTGAGCAGATAGTAGATTTGCCTCCGCATAGTTTTAAGAAATATGTCAAAAATATCCTTTTACAAAAAGCATATTATAATGTTGAAGTTTATTTAATCTATAAAAATGTTTGGACTTCATTCCAGTTGTACACAGAAGTAATATATTACACATTGTAACATACAAAACTATATTTAAAAGAGTAACCGTAGAGTCTCTTACCGGTTTCTTAGCGGAATCAACTTTTCGAACCGGTGGTGTTGATGTGTTAGAAACGGACAGATTTCTACCGATTCATAAGGGGATTTTTGAGCCTATTTGAATGAGAATATACAATATAGAAAATTTTCCCAGCCGGTAATCAAATCTAGGACCTTTGCTAGCGAAGCGTGTACTCGCATCAAAAAGTGTCACTTCACAAAATATCATTACGTTATTGTTTAAGTAAAGGTTTTTTTTCTGTGATTTTTAAACAGCTCTCACATAATTTTTACTTTGCATTGTGTCACTATTCTTCTAAAGCAACGGTATCGCATTGTGATATGTATATATGGACATATTTTATTACATAATTAATTTCTATCACGAAAATTGTTTCTACTTACGTCACATTTAGACTTTTATTTATTGATAATCCAACAGCATTTTAACGAATTATAACATAGGATAATTGATAAACTTTATGTCAATTGCGGATTACGCTAATTGCTATATAATATTTGGAATAACAGTCCCCTTAGTTAAAACGACATTCTACTTACATAACGCTACGTCGAATGACTAGAACGCTACAATTGAAGTGATCACGTGACATATCGATATGATACGTCAATCCCATACATTGTTTAAGCATTCAACAGACGTTAGCGTACTTAGAATGTCATCTTGTCTACAGATCCTGAGCAGAGATTGAAAAGTTTTTAGACTACTATAACAAGATATTGGAAATTATTTCCGATTGACTTCAAATATACCAAAGTAGAAACCTAAGTTTTCTAATAATTACCCTATATTATAACGAGATCGGAATCTACGGGACTATTATTAAAGGAACACTAACTCATAGACTACGATCTTAAAATGACGACAATACATATATGTATGTTATAATATTACATACATTAGTATATTTATATATTTATTGTTATATATGTATTAGAATGTAGATATTAGTATGTATGGTTGTTTTATTGCCTACCTCCTATATTTCTTTCGGCTTTTTTATAACCCTATAATAATATATTATGAGGCTTCGGCCGTGGCTAGTTACCACCCTACCAACAAAAACGTACCGCCAAACAAAGAGATTTGTGTTCCGGTACGATGCTGTGTAGAAACCGTAAGGGGTATATCGCCTCTTAACAGATTAGCGCGTTTCCATCTTAGACTGTATCATCACTTACCATCAGGTGAGATCACAGTCAAGCGCTAATCTGTCAGCAATTAAAAAACCCAAGGTTATCTGGAATAAATCGCTATTTTCAAATCAAAATATCTTTATTCAACTAGGCTTATTACAGCACTTTTGAATCGTCAAATATGATTTATTTTTCCACACAATAATTCTAATGTACGTCTGATGATGGTATTAAAGACCGAATTACAATCTAAAGTTACGAGGGTTCCTTGGCGTCCTGATCTGAGAAGAGCTCTCAACAAACTCAGTCGGGTATTTTGTATTTTTTTGTTACCATTATCATTACAATATCCTATTACATATACATATTGGTTTAATATATTTAAATTTCAATTAGAGCAATTCGTTCTTATATTATGATTTTTCTATCAACTTTCTTTTGACAAAGACTTTGAATTTATTAATTGACTATTTTTGACCATTGACCATTAAATGAGTTATTATTTTATGCAGCCTACTAGAATTTATAACAAGTTTATTTTTGTTTTTTAAGTTATATGATGTACATTTACTCTTTTTATTAAAAGAGTCAATGTTTTTATGTACGTACAACAAGTTTTCTAATATATATATATACGCAGTAAACTGTCATTGTGTTAACTGCCTTGAATTTGTTTCTTAGCGACTCTCTGGGACCCATATTGTAAACCGTACTAACGGCTCTTTTCTGCAATACAAATATTTAGCGATAAGACCGCCTATTTTTATTTCTCTTATGTTTAAGTTTTTTTTATTGTAAACATTATTGCAGACATGCAATAAAGTGTATTATAAAAAAAGATACGGGACTGATAGTTGTTCAATAATAAGTTGCTCGAAATGCGGCTAACTGTTTTACATGCGTTCTGACTTCCGAGCTTATTTCCTCAAAGCTTAATGTATGCGATATTTTAACATCGCTTGGTATGACTGAAACGTTCTCGTTTGATACTTAACATGATAGAGTAGTAGGAAGCAATGGTTCCGCCAACTTTCTCGCACGATGTCAGATTTTACCCCAACTAGTTGAATTTGTGTGACATGTCTTTATCTAGGGCGGGATTGTTTCCTAGATAGCGTAAGCGTAACAAAGCGAATCGATAGGATTTAAGTGATTGCGTAATTATAATGGGACTGTCTATACTTATTATAAAAATATTAAAAGTTGTTATCTTTATCAGTTGTTAAATAGATGTTTCTTTATATATTTTCCTTGCTGTCGCAATGGTGAGAGTACTTGCTATTCTAACAGAGGCCCCGGGTTCGATCCCCGGCAAGGCGAATTCAGAAAATTGTATTTTCTAATTTATCTGAGTCTGGACTGGTGGAAGGCTTCGGGCGTGGATAGTTACCACCCTACCAGCAAAGACGGGCCGCTATTTTTGTTCCGGTACGATGCTCTGTTGAAACCATATGATACCAGATTATCTTAAACTGTATCATCACTGACCAACAGGTGAGATCACAGTCTAACGCTAAACTGTCAGGAATAAAAAACATTATAAAAAACATTATTACGTACCTTTGCCATAGGTTAATTAGTATAATCAATTATGTAATCTGTATACTGTGTGAAATAAAGAATTTTCTATCTATCTATATCGATGCAGGAAAGCAAACATGTAGAAACCCACAAATATAAAATTGTTCAGCAGAAAAATAAAGTAGTGTATTTAAGACCCCTGAGGTAAAACACACACACATATATATGTGTGGCCTATGATCGAGTGGCGAGGAATGAGTTGTGGTTAACGTAATCTACGTATGGGGTGAGCGGTTGTCTGATTCAAGCATTGAAGTCTCTCTNGGGCGTGGATAGTTACCACCCTACCAGCAAAGACGGGCCGCTATTTTTGTTCCGGTACGATGCTCTGTTGAAACCATATGATACCAGATTATCTTAAACTGTACCATCACTTACCAACAGGTGAGATCACAGTCAAGCGCTAAAATGTCAGGAATAAAAAACATTATAGTAGTACGTACCCTTGCCATAGGTTAATTAGTATAATCAATTATGTAATCTGTATACTGTGTGAAATTTCTAAAGAATTTTCTATCTATCTATCTATATCGATGCAAGAAAGCAAATATATAGAAACCCACAAAACTAAAATTGTTCAGCAGAAAAATAAAGGAGTGTATTTAAGATCCCTGAAGTAAAACACACACACACATATATATGTGTGGCCTATGATCGAGTGGTGAGGAATGAGCTGTGGTCAACGTTATCTACGTCTGGTGTGAGCGGTAGTCTGATTCAAGCATTGAAGTCTCTCTATGAGGGTTCTAGTGCCTGTGTCAGAATAAACGGAGCGTACACGGAGTGGTTTCCTGTCGAAAGAGGTGTTCGACAGGGATGTGTTGCGTCACCATGGCTGTTCAACCTTTTCATGGATAAATGTTTGACAGATTTAAAAGAAAGTATGTATGGGTTAAGAATTAATGAATTACTCCTCAAATGTTTACTTTACGCTGATGATCAAGTAATACTTATGAGCTACAGGAGATGGTAAATATTATGGATCAAGCATTGAAAGGGGAAGGAATGAAAATGAAGGTAAACAAAACGAAAGTTATGCTTTTTGAAAGAGATGAATCTATGATGAATGACAATGTTTTGATAGATGGGGAACAAGTGGAAGAGGTAAAAGAATTTGTGTACTTGGGATCTAGATTTACAAAAGATGGGGATTATGAAAGTTATATTGAAAGGAAAGTGAATGCAGGGAATATGGTAAATGGTGCTCTGTACGCCTTTATGAATTAGCCAGATGGCGTCTCAAAAAGAATTTATGGGTCAAGAGTGAATCCGAAAGTTGGAAGGGGAAGACCAAGGCGAACGTTCCTGGACCAAAGCCAGGACATTTTAGATAAGGGCCATGTCAAGAGTACTCTAAATCGACGAACTTGTATGAAATGTTTATTGAGAATGAAAGAAGCGAAGGAGATATGCAAGTGGAAGGACGTTAATAGTTTTGATGATCTGGCGAAAAGTGATGTGATGAGGTTAGTTCTCTGTTATGTCTTTTTTAATGTCCCAATTCACTGCACATCTATTGGATGGTGTTAAAATCTGTAAAGTCCTGCTAAGGATTAACAAATAATTGTCCCATATGTTAAATCCTATTTTAAATGAATACTACGATGAGCGGGGTCCTAAGATTCAACGAGTTCAAAGATTCACCTACTTACATATATACATGGGTAAATACACACAGGCGAAGCTAATATAAGCGTGTTAAAAATATTATGCCATTTTGTTGTATGTATGATGTGTTGTGTAAAAGATTGTAATCAAACAAGCTGGTGTTTATACAAATTGACATAACATATCAGTTTTCTAACAGACTTTTGCAAGGTGCCTTTAATTTGAACATAGTTATGATTGACTTATCCGGACTATCTAGTTACTTTCTAAATGTAATCGTAGTTTTCGCATTTTTGTGTTGATGCAAGGTTGCAAGCACTTACTTCGTTAGCAGAGTTCCTAGGGTCGATTCCCCGGAGACCAAATTTCGGAAATTGTCAATAATTTTCGCCTTTACGCCTACGAATAGCTAAAAGGGCCTGGCTGTGCATAGAGGAGTGTTGATGCCAACACTTATGTATAGTAGTGAAAGTTGCATATGACAGAAGAAGCATAAAAGTAACATAAATGCGGTAGAGATGAAAGCGTTGAGAAGTATGAGTGGATTGAAACTGAGTGACAAAGTAAGAAGTAGTGTGATAAGAGAAGGTTGTGGTATGAAAGAAGATGTAGTGACTAAAATTGAGACGGTTATGCTTAGATGGTTTGGGCACATTGAGAGAATGAATGAAAGGAGACTGACAAAAAAAAAGTCAAAAGAGGCTGAGTCAAGAGTAAATGTGAAAGTTCTAAAGAGAAAACCAAGGCGAACGTTCCAGGACATTTTAAATAAGGACCAAGTCAAGAGTACTCTAAACCGACGCACTTGTATGAATGGTTTAATAAGAATGAAAGAAGCGAAAGAGATATGCAAGTGGAAGGACGTGGTCTATGCCTACCCCTACGGGATTGAGGCGTTTGTATGTATGTATTTTCGTTCCCGTACGATGTTGTGAAGAAAATGCAAAATACCCCTTAACTGTTNGGGCACGTCGAGAGAATGAATGAAAGGAGACTGACAAAAAGTCAAGTGAGGCTGAGTCAAGAGTAAATGTGAAAGTTCTAAGGAGAAAACCAAGGCAAACGTTCCAGGACTTTTAAAATAAGGGCCAAATCAAGAGTACTCTAAACCGACGCACTTGTATGAATGGTTTAATGAGAATGAAAGAAGCGAAGGAGATATGCAAGTGGCAGGACGTGGTCTACGTCTATCCCTACGGGAATGAGGCGTTTGTATGTATGTATTTTCGTTCCCGTACGATGTTGTGAAGAAAATGCAAAATATCCCTTAACTGTTTAACCTATTTCCATCGTGAAATCACTTAACATCAGGTGAGATTACAGCGGAACGCTGACCTGTTAGCAATGACATAAAAACCTTCACATTAACCAAGTATTAGCGATTTTCGTAACGGCTTTGAAAGAATACTCCCAATTCAAGAAAACTAATTTTGTAAAATACCAATCTGAAAACATAATAAAACGTTTGAGTTCAAGAAAATATAAAATATTAGGAATTCTGCTTTACCCTAAACTGAAATTTTGAAAATATTTGCTTGTGTGATTGTTTTTCCAAAGCAGAGATATTTAAGTGTAACGGCAGAGAAATGAAAATTAAACAAAGTAAGCCTTGTCGATTTTCGTAATGGGCCAATACATCTTGGTGTAATAAATTTAATGATTAACATGATTGACGAATACAGAGTATCGGTTTCGCCAACTTTCTACGTCTAGTAATGCTCGCCGTCATTATTAACCCTGTCTAGTCGATTTTCAAGTCATGTTCATAATACATCAGGACATAATAGATTCGATACCCGACTCTCTTAGTCAGTGAGCACGCTTCCGTGAACTTTCTACACTCCGTCTTATATAGGTTCAGAATAAGACCTTTATTTTTGACGTGAATACGTCTTTAAAATCGCATCTCTAATGACAACAAAATCATGAGATACACTTTGGTGTTGTAGCTACATATTTTTTACTTCCACCCGAAATTTAATTCCACCATTGGATAGCTAAAGGATTAGAGTTTATTACGCTAAGTAAGGACTGTAACACATCGCCTACAATGGAGTGGGAAGCCTCGTTACAAAACATAATCACGTACAACAAATGACTGTATTTTATGCTCGCAGTGTGTTTTATTTTGTGCGTAATGAATAATTGCCAATACATATATAGCATCACCCCTCATTCCCATAGGGATAGACAGAGACCACGTCATTCCACTTGCCACATCCTTGCATATCTCCTTCGCTTCTTTCATTAAACCTTTTATACAAGTTCGTCGGTTTAGAGTACTTTTGACCTGGCCTTTATTTAAAATGGCCTGGATTTGATCCAGAAATTTTTCGCCTTAGTCTTCCCCTTCAAACTTTCTCATTCACTCTTGACTCATAAATTCTTTCATTTATTCTCTCTACGTACCCAAACCATCTAAGCATACCTTTCGCAATTTTAGTCACTACATCTCTTATAGCACATCGTTCTTTTATTTCCAAAATATGCCCTACAAGAAATCGAGAACAATGTATAGACCCAGAGACTACAAAGGGGCGTGATCTGTGGCGAAAAGCGATGAGGAGAGCCGATCCCAATTAAAGTGGGATAAGGCTGGAGAAAGAAGAAGAAGCCCTATACGGAATCGAGCCAGGAACTTTTGAATTTTATACAATTTAGCTGTCTAAACTTTCTTGTGTCAGAAGTCATATTAGATCGGCAGAAATGATACCATTACACCTCAAAATCGCATTAGGTCATTTGTTGATTAAAAGTAATTCTTTAATTATCACTGAAGACTCTCATAAAATTTGAGTCTTCGAATTGTGTCACTTTTCTTCCAAAGTAGCGATTTAGATAGTAATCAAGTTGCAGCGATCAAACGTCGTGACAAACTTAAATTTTGCTGTAGGTCATGCGTTATGTGCTTAATTTTATGCAATTTTCTACTTGTTACTCGTGACAGACCAACAAACGGTTCATAAATCAGACAGACGTGGGTTATGATTGCGCACGGTGAAATACTGATTTGCTTTTGTTAACCAGACGTCTCGTCGTAGTAACATTGTTTCGTAATTCTCGTAAAATTTGACTCTCGCTCAAATGTGACTTGTTTTTGGTTACGTACTTAAATTTGAATGTGGCGAAAAATATATATTATAACTATAGTAAAAGAATACAGGGATATGTATAAAATTTCCTCCGTTTCTCGTGTCAGTAGTTGAAGTTCTTGCAAGGATGATCGAGTGTAAGGTATAGTCTTTGTACAAGTCTAACTAAAAAACGAAATTAAAAGTGCGTGCGTTATTAAAAGTTATATTTATACAAGTCTAAAACTTTATATTTCCGAGGGAGGGAAAAAGGAAGATATCAAAGGAATTTAATGTATTTAATTGTCATTAAAAGATTAAAAGTGTCGAAAATTAATCCAAATAATTTATTTAAATCTCAAATGTCGAATTGTAAATAAGAATGCAGCGTATTTGTTGTCAATCGAAATTATTGTTTTTTAATTTAAAATAAAAAAAAAGAGAATTTATGAAGATAATAAAAAAATATATATTGGATTGTTAAATGACGAGTGGCAAATTAAAATAGCACATATGATTTGTAAATATTGAAACTGCCTAACCTTCAAACGAATTAACATATAAAACGCTGCTCATCTTCGTGACGCTAATCACGCGTTTCATCCGTAAAAATTTTACCCTTATGAGCCTAAAGACGTTTTACTTCGAAAGTGGGATAAGAATATTTTTTTCTGTTATTCCTTATAGCTGCTTTAATAGTATTTGTAAATGTTTTCAGTTAATTTGAATATTGATTAGAAACAACCTGGACATTAGGTGTGCCTGTTTCGATCGAAATCGAGTATCGGTGTCTAAAATCGTTTTCGGCCGCTATAAATCAAGATGTAAACTAGATCGATTATGTCAAATCCAATGTGTATATCGATTTCGAATCAACGCTTTCCTGTAATTAAAGGTATTATTATTAGGCGCGGTTCGCTTCAAGAAAACAAACAAGCAGCGTGCACGTCGGGGTTATTAATGAATTTATCGACGTGTAAGATCTCTACGTGGTAGTCAGCTTTCGCTCCCGTAGGCGATTCAGTGGCATACATTCAAACTAAAACTATTAAATGAATTAAAAATAAACTGACTTTACTTGTCTCTATGACCTTTTTTATGTTGGGAATGCCTTAATTAATACCACTTTGTCAAGAGGGTGATTTACTGGTTATGTTGAAATATAATAGATAAAAATCCAAAGGCTTTTCTTTAAGAAACCTTACCATCATGAAAAAGGAAAGCATATTTGCGTTATATATTTGTTAGATATATTGAGGACGGTACAAAGCTATTTAATCCTTCATGCAATAAGCAACCTTAAAATAAGATTTAGAAAAGGGATAGCTATTATAAACGAACTCAGCCAAATGACACAAAATCAATGTCAATATCTGTCAGACGAGGAATTCTTTGAAGGCCGTAAACCGCAGAGCTGAGCCTGTTCGATAGACCACTTACAGGGGGCCCCCACTGTAATTTACTATCTAACGTTATATCGAAGAAAATGGTATCGTCTACAAAATCTAGTTCCTTATTATTAATTTTAAGAATGGGCCTCATACGAAAGCTCAGAGTCGCTCAGCGTGCCACGGAGGCTGCTATGCTCTGAGTTTCTCTACGTAATCAAATCAGAAATGAGGAGATCCGTAGCAGAACCAAAGTCACCGATATAGCCCTACGAATCGCGAACCTGAAGTGGCAATGGGCGGGGTACATAGTCCGACGGACCGATGGACGTTGGGGCCTGAAGTTGCTGTAGTGGCGACCCTGCACCGGGTGGCGGAGTGTAGGGAGATCCCCCACAAGGCGGACCGACGACATAAAGCGGGTAGTCGCTGGAGCAAGGCGGCGCAAGATCGGGCCTTGTGGACATCATTACGTGAGAAATATGTCCAGCAGTGGACATCCATCGATATAAACGACGATGACGACGAAGTTTAAGAATGGTTTCAGTTTGTTTAACATTAGGCAGAGAGAACTTGATACATTTTGTTTACTTGCCGTTGAGCAATAAATTATTAGCTTCAAACCATTGTACCACTTTACTGAGAGAGTTGTGTACGTCGTCATAATTTCTTTGTAGTCTATTAATCTTAAACAATAGCGAAGTATCAGCAAACAGAACAATCTCACGATCACCCTTAATAAAGTAAGGAAGGTCATTAATATAAATGAGGAACAGAAATGGTCCCAATATGGAACCCGGTGGAACTCCCGGTTTTGTCAGAGACCCGCAGAAAGCTTCCCAGCGTTCTAGAAAGAGAATTTATATGTACGTTCTCAAAATTTTTTCTCAAGCTTTTTGAATCGTCAGTAGTCTGTCCGTTAATAAAAATTTACTACTATAACTCAGTAGTTACTCCTTTGAAAGTAGTTTTTGTAGATTAAATCCAAAGATCTTAATCGTTTAAATTACCTTTAACATTATAAACAGTCTTATGTAAAAGGATATTTTTAAAAATTAAAATTAAATTAACTAATTATTTATTAATATAATATATAATTTTTCATTATTATAAAATAGGGATAGCTGACGTTTTCCCGTTACTTTTCTTTAAAAAACTAATGAAAATCTTGCACCTAAATGAATAGACAATTAAAAAGTTAATAACTTGTAACATTTTATCATTTATCGTGTGCTCACAATTAAGTGAGATCTTATTATACAAAGTTTTATTGCTTATGGATAACACATACATTCAAATTATTATGATTTTATTACTTTAAAGTTGTTAATCATGGAAAGTAGGTATTCGGGTTTTCGATTTCAGAAGCGGTTGTAAATTTATATTATCGATAGCTGTAAATATATTCAAAGTATATAATTATAAAGCAATTAACTGTAATGACTTGTTTATTAGTAGAATAGGGCATTTAGCTAACTAAGCTATAAAGATTTATGGAAGTAGTTGGGTATCTTCAGAATTTCTGCATTTTCGATCTTCTTCAATAATTCGTACTTTATTCGAGGGGCTCGCTGGTGCAATGTTGGTAGTACACCTAAATCCACCCGCGGCATCTTTTGACGTCGTTGGTCGGAGTGGACTTTTCGTTGGAGGGTATAGTTGGCGCAATGCTCAATAGCGAAGGCAGTGGAGGGCAGTAGCCTCCTTTTCGAATCTGTTATTTCGCTGAAGGAGGAATATAAAAGGCAGAGCGAGGACTCGATAGACGCTTCTCTTCTCCAGCGCAGGAGGTTGAGAAGTAGGATGCGTAGATTTGCGCTTTTCCAACTCCCTAAGTTTCCCAGCGGGAGTATCCCGGACTACCAGATTGATTGCGTAGATTGCGTCAACCGATCCTCTGGTGCTCCACTAAAGGATAGGGAAGGTATCGCTGGGTTTTAGTGGTTTATTCTGGCATACTGCCAGCGAGACTCATACTCCCGTTTAGATTTTGTCTGAACGGGGTGCATAAAGGCATTTCCCAGCGTGAAAAAAAAGGTATCCTGGTTGCGATTCATGGCAGGGGAAATTTAGGAAATTAGTCTTTAACTAAATTGTCGGCGTATGGCTACCACCTTACCAGCAAAATAGTTGCGTTCCGATACAAAGCTGTATAGAAACTTACCTCTTACCTGGTTAACACATTTTCATCTTAGACTGTATAATTACTAAACATCACATGAGATTATAGTTACGCTCTAAGTTGTCAGTATTGAAAAACCATTACTTGTGGCGATGTCATTGGCGTAGTAGATACCATGGAGACTATAATTGGTGGACATGGATAATTGATGACAATACTCATCATCATTAATTTTCATCATCTAGTTACGTTCAGAACAAGGTTCCACAGAAATCGTAAAAACGATGTCCTCTCCAAATGATACTTATTTATGACTGGCAAATAAATTTTCAATTCCTAATGTTAGTTGACAAGTTCAAATACATTATTTTTACTTTTGATGTTAATACAGTTTTGTAAGATATTTTGCTAAAAATGTGCAACGTTATTAAACTCACGTAAAATGTTTCTTTTTCTACATATATAAAGTCCTGCTAGCTGTCTCATGATTTGGCATAATTATATTGAATATTTGACACACATTTCCAGGGTTTTATAAGTGTTCAATTTGCATGCACAATTTCGTTCAGCACGTCTCGAAGGTAGGCGAATGCCACCGATAATTCTCTCGCGTCATCAGCGTAGATACTATCGCACTGTACGATATAAACAGTTGCACGCCTGGACTGCTTGTCTGAATTGTTAATAGACAATAGTTTATGAAAGCGAATTGATTTCACGCTTTTCAGTTAAATTTATTAATCAATCACTATCAAAGAAACATTTAGTTTAAATAAACTAAGAGAACTGTTACATTGTTTGAATTTTGTCGTAAACTATAAAATTTTGTTGTTTATCATCAAAGATTGTATTGCCATTCTTGAACATTGTTTTAACAAAACTTTATGATAGTGCTCATTGGTCTAGTTCGGCTACAGACATGAGGTCCTGGGTTCGAGCCCTGGATCGATCTAATTCAAAAATTGATATTGTGTTCTCTATAAAGATTTTCTCATGCCCGAAGTTGGGAAGTTGGCGGCGTGATCCACCCCCGTGCCTCGGAGAGCACGTTAAGCCGTCGGTCCTGCGCCTGTTCTCTCTCCGGTCATATCGGATTCCCCTCACGTCGGACTATGAGAGTGAAGCAATAGAGAGTGCACTTGTGTACTATGCCTACCAATCTGCAGTGGAGCAGCGTGGTGGGTCTATGCTCTAAGAACCCTCTCTCATATGAGTGAGAAGGCCTGTGCCCAGCAGTGGGGCATCAATGGGCTGCTACTTACTTACCCGAATTTTTGTAGTTAGAGGGATACTCCACTTCCGTGCCTCGCAGAGCACGTTAAGCCGTCGGTCTATGAACTATGAGACTGAAGGAATGGAGAGGGCACTTGTGTACTTTGCAGAGGAGTAGCGTGGTGGGTCTATGCTTTAAAACTCTCTCCTATGAGGTTGGAGGTCTGCGCCCAGCAGTGGGACGTTAATGGGCCGCCACTTATCTTACTTTTTACATAGTTATTTCTCTCGCTTCAACAGTGTTTTGAATAAATTGTTGATATCGATGAATATGTAAGTATAATGCTATAAATTTCACCACAACTGATATCCTAAATATTCGCGGAAGCATTAAAGCTAACGTTAATTAAACTGAAATGCTTGGCGAGAATTATATATCAGATTTAGAAGTATCAAAAGAGAAATTACACGCGAGCGAAACCGCGTTCCAAAGCTAATATTGTTATTGAGTGAAAGTTTAAATTGTAAGCGAAAAGCTAGTGTTTGTACGTAAATTCGCAAAGGGCATGGTGTGACGGGTAGCTTATAGGCAAGGTGACCCTTCACCCGCTGCCGAGATGGGATGAAGATACGACGCCGGCGATAATTGAAGTACTGCCGGAGAAGGCTCATATAAATCTAATTTACAATAAAAGTATCAGAACTTGTATTTCAAGTAGAGTTCAATACAAAAGAAGTCTTAAAAATTATATTAGAACTACAGAAGTACTAGTTTCTATTGATAAAATTATTAAATGCTTCACTTTTTTATCAATAGGAATATTATAGGGATTATTCATGATAGTAAATAAATAATTATTTTTTTTTTATTGCTGACGGTTTAGCGCTTGATCGTGAACTCACCTGATGGTAAGTGATGATACAATCTAAAATGGAAGCGCGCTAATCTGGTAAGAAGCGATATAGTCCGTGCCGGAACACCAATCTCTTTGTTTGGCGGTACGTTTTTGCTGGTAGGGTGGTAACTAGCCACGGCCAAAGCCTCCCACCAGACCAGACTCAAACCGGTGATCGAACCCGAGACCTCTGCTAGCAAAGCGAATACTCGTACCACTGTTCCAGCGAGGCCGTCAAAGCCATTAAGTCTTATTTATATTTCAATTATACAAATAGAAAATTTTAGATTTCCGAGACTTGAAGGATATGTTAGGAATTTAATGAATTTAATTGTCATTAAACTATTAGGTGTCGATAATTAGTATTTATTGAATTCTCAAATGACGAATTGTAAATATAAATGCCACGTATTTTTTGTCAAGATTATAAACGATATGAAATATTTTAAATTAACACACGTTATTCGTAAGTATTAAAACTACCTAAACTTCAAACAAATTCGCATAAAAAACGCTGCACATCCTTGTGACTCTAATTACGTGTTTTCCCCCTAAATATTTTACCCCCACGCGCATAAAGTTTCACGTCAAAAACATTGATATTTTCAATTAACTCTCATGTTATAAAAACTTTGAAGCAAGCCGCATAAATTATCTTTTTGCAAATTTAGAAAGCACTGTGAAAGCTGTTCTGGCATGCAGTATGCGATATCGTAATATGGCAAAAATCTCCAACAATACCCGCTTATGTAGCCGAAGGCAATGCTATAAAGCCAAGCGCTAAGACTACAGAATTTATTGTGGCAAACGGTGACCACCACGGTGTAATGGTTGCTCGTGTTACATGACATATAAATGATTTCAATGTGGGTTCACACGAAAACATAACATTCAAAAAATCCTTTATTTAAGTAGGCTTTTACAGCATTTTTTAATCTTTGGATATAGTTTTTTTCCGACTGGGCGATGATATTAAAGTACGACTTAGAATGTAAAGTTGCGAGGGTTAAAAGTAAGTAAAAAGTAAGTAGCAACCCATTAACGTCCCACTGCTGGGCATCGGCCTCCAAGGAGCGAGGGTTTTTAGAGCATAGACCCACCACGCTGCTCCAGTGCGGATTAGCAGGCATAGTACACAAGTGCACTCTCTATTCCTTCACTCTCATAGTTTAATGTGACGAGAATCCGACACGACCGGAGAGAGATCAGGCGCAGAACCGACGGCTTAATGTGCACTCCGAGGCACAGGGGTGAATCACACCGCCAACTTCCCAACTTCGGCCAAATATTGAGAAAATCTTAATAGAATACTCAATATTGATTATTCAATTGGCCCGACCCGGGACTCGACCCAGGACCTCACGTCTGTAGTCGAACATGCTAACCACTAGACCAATGAGGCAGTCAACCAAACAAAATATTTATTTCAACTTAATTGGTTGATTAAATTACATATTTTACAAATTGGATATACTAGGAATTGAAAACAATTCTTTTGTAAGTAATTCTTGTCATTTTTGAGTTCCATCTGAAGTACTCCGAACTTGTGTTTATTTAAGTTTATTAATTGTAAACTAAAACGCTTAAATTAATATCGATTAAGCTACGACTTTATTGACGTATAATACCTTACAAATATTGCTAGTAACGTGTTTATCCACATAGTTTTATTGCTCATTCTCAGTTGGGGGTAGTAGTAATACCGTTTTGTGCGTATAATTGATGTGTTCTACACAATTTATATAATCGACAGAAAATGTTTGCGTATTGTAATACTCCGATAAGAATGTCCGTTTGTAATGCAATGTATATTATTGAAAGGGTGGACGCGGAAAGCGTTATCGCATCGAATATCGATTTCTCCTTTGGATTGTTTATTCAACGTGCCCTAACCTAATAAAGCGAATAGGTTTACGCATTACCATGGCTACCGATAAAGATATCGAAAAAAATATCGATTTTTTCCCACTCATGTGAACTGATATGGTAAATTTAGGTCAAATGTGTTTATGTCTCGTATACGGACTTGAATTAAGTGACACTGTTCTGATTTTTACCTACATATACTAAATAATATAGATATCGCTGCTGGGGATAATTCAACAATCAAATAAGGTAATTAATAATCTAAAATAGAGTATGTTTTCCTGTCTCAGAAACCCATATTCAAATCGGCAAAAAATGACGCTGTAGCACCACGAAATATCATTGAGTTACGCTTTTTTAAGCGTTATCCAATGGCTCTCTTCCAATAATCTAGAATCTTCCAAACAATCCAGAATAATCTAAATTTTCGCGTGTTAAAATTCATATTCAAATGGAAAAATTGCGGTGTCAAAATGTCATTTATTGATTTAAACGGATAGGGTTATCTTACATAAATACATAGCATTACACCTCATTCCCATAGGAGTAGGCAGAGACCACGTCCACCTTGCATATCTCCTTCGCTTTTTTCATTTTCATAAAACCTTTCATACAAGTTCATTGGTTTAGAGTACTCTTGACTAGTCAAGAGTACTCTAAACCAATGAACTTAATTAAAATGCTCTGGATCTAGTCCAGGAACGTTCGCTTTGGACCTTCCAATCACTCTTAACTCATAAATCCTTTTTGTCAGTGTCCTTTCATTTATTCCCTCCATGTACCCAAACCATCTAATCATACATTTCTCAATCTCATCTTCGTTAATACCACAACGTACTCTTATCACACTATTTTTTTACTTTGGTTACCCTTCGTTCGTAAATCAGTTTTTTATATTTCATTTTCCAAACCGTGGCCTAGTGCTAAAGAGCTATGCCATTTATAATTCTCATTCATTTTTAAACGGAAACAATAACATTTGCGTGAAGTTATTATCATTAAAGTCCTTGTCCTGTATATTTTAAAAAGTCTATCCAATTACAAAAGTTAACACAGTTTGCGGCGAGTTGATGCATTATTTATGTCCCTACGATGATATTTATTGTCAAACCATTTTACATTCAAATTCTAAAACATCAAAATTATAAGGAATGTTGTATTGACTTACATTATTTGCAGTTCTAACGGGTGTCTTTAATATTTCGAGTACGTATTCATTCCTTTTATCTTTTGCTCGTTTTATCAACAGTTCTCATAAATCTACGTGTTTTCGTGTTGCTATCGTGATCTGTATTAGTCGGACCATAATTCAAAGCCGTTATATAATTACCAGGGGCTCCCGGAAAGTTCGCGTAATAACAGGCCGCAGTTTAATTGACGTGTAATTGCCGCCACGGATCTAGGGCCGTGAACGTACCTTCTCAAACAATATGGATATCATATCATTGTTATTTTACAGATTTAAGTTTTATTTATGATCGTTATAGAGCACTATATTATTGTTAAGAAAGTTCTATTTGTAAAACTTATGTGATTCCTTGTTTAAAATTAATTATTATACTTTTTGATGAAGGTAAGTATCTCGACGAATACTTCATATCCTGGAAGCAACTATGGGATTTGTGGAGCTTGCCAACCCGCAGTGTTGAAGTGTGGTGGGTCTATGATCTAATAATCCTCTCTCTTGTAATTGAGGAAGCTTTTGCCTGGCAGTGGGACGTTAATTGCCGTACCGTACCTCATGATTAATTAGAAAAATATGGACAATTACTATAAATAACTATCATATAAAGCTGTAATGTAGCTTTTACTTGTGTGAATATGAACTATGACTCTCGCTCTCTGAACTAATTTAAACTTTTTATATTCCTTCTATTTTATTGTATTTTTAGATTAATTTAATTTTTAACTCATGTTGTGGCTACCTTAAAAAGTTGCACACTTCACCAATTTCTAGATGTAAGTTTTTATATTACAAGACATTTAGTGAAGCAACTACTGGTGGTCCTTATATAAATATAAGATAGACACTGACTATGAAGACGATGGTCAAATACATTGCTTTTCCCTTTAAAAGGATTAATAAAAATAAACAAAATAGTCTTCATATATACATGTGAATCAGATTTTATTACTAAAATTTATATTTATATGTCCTTTCTCCCAAGTTATGTCATAGTAAAAGTAGTTACATACGTATTGTCATAATTACTCATAAAGAAACGCTTTGTAAAGCATACTGACTATTGCTATCAAATTTCTGTTGGACTAGTTGAAGTTTACAATACTCGCTAACTCCATTGTTAAAATATTGACAGTAACGTAATAACCCTCTTATGGATTGAAGTTATTTTCGTTACTTGTCCAATCTATATTAATAAAAACTGCCTAATGTCAACACAGCTAAGTACCTTGGTTGACGCTGGATACAAAACTCCGATGGAAAGCTCACGTTAAAAAGAAACGTGAAGAGCTAGAAATACGTTTTAGGAAGATGTATTGCCTACTTGGAAGGCATTCAGCACTGACAGTACCCAATAAGCTACTACTATTTGAAACAGTCCTAATACCAGCAAGGACATATGGTATTCAACTTTAGGGAATAAAAAAATTCCAAAACAAAGTACTTAGGGAAATTGTTAATGCACCTTGTAAACCAGAAATAGTGATGGAGCTCTTTAATAATTACATCGAAAGAATTGCCAAAGCTATGAACATATTTAGAGAAGTGGATAGTGTAACTTTATATTATTATAAATCCAACAATTCCTTACCAGCCTTGTTAAGTACAATAAACTTTCGATTGCACTAAACCCTCTAAGATTTAAATTAGTTTACAGTCAGGCGTTACGACATAAATATGTTCCTTTAAAAGTTCCAATAAAACTTCAACGTTGTTATAGAGCCCAGCTTCAGTACTCAATACAGCTCGTAATTTTACTTATAACGTTGCCAGGGAATAGGACGTCCAGGGTATCTTTTATAACGGAGATAGAATTGGCAATTCCACTGGTTTAAAAAAAATACTTTTGAAAGAAATGACTTAGCTGTGGACCATAGATTTATTTGCCAGCACATCTGCCCATTACCATAAGAACTATATTGAATCCTTTGCTATTAAATTAAAACTTTCACGATCAAACTATAATAAGATAATAATTTATTACACATTGATTTTATGACAACGTGCATTTCATTTAATAATCTCTACGCACGTCTATAGTTTGACCTAAATTGTTTTGACCGCCTCTTTACAATCTTGTATCGCAACCAACCATCACAATCAAGCGATTATTTCTCATAGTTTCTTGTTTAGCTACTGAGTGTTTTCATTTTCCTTGCGTGAAATATTACCCATTGAAAGTCCTACGATTCTCCACGCCGTGCTCTTAAGCATAAGTATATTTTTGTTTGTAATGAATGAGGAAACATTTTGTATTGCAGGCCATTGTGGTATTTGCAATTATAACTTTAGCCTCCTGGGAAATGCTTGTTATACCTTACTACTTATAGAACTTAGCGCATGTTTGATATAAATTTATGTTGGTTTTGTATTGCTAAAGATAATTATGACCTGATAAACGTAATAACCTTATCTAGAAAAAGCGAAGTTAGAAAGTTGTATTTTCTAATTTGTCTGAGTCTAGACTGGTGCCTTGTCAAGTAACCACTTCACCAGCCAAAGACGTGCCACCAAGCAAAGAAAAATGCGTTCCTTAACGTTGCTGTGTAAAAACCGTAAGAGGTAAAATTTACTCTTACCTTTAGCTCGCTTTCATTTTAGACTGTGCCATAACTTATCGTCACGTGACGTTACAATCAAGCACTAATCTGTCTTTAGTGCCTCATTGGTTTAGTGGTTAGCATGTTCGACTACAGACATGAAGTCCTGGGTTCGAGTGCCGGGTCGGGCCAGTTCGAAACCAATATTGAGTTTTCTATTAAGATTTTCTCCATATTTGCTCGAAGTTGGTAAGTTGGCGGCGTAATCTACCCCCGTGCCTCGGAGGGCACGTTAAGCCGTCGCTCCTGCGCCTGATCTCTCTCCGGTCATGTCGGAGTCCCGTCACATCGACTATGATAGTGAAGGAATAGAGAGTGCGGAGAGGAGAGGAGAGCAGCATGGTGGGTCTATGCTCTAAAAACCCTTTCTCATTTGAGCGAGGAGGCCTGTGCCCAGCAGTGGGACGTTAATGGGCTGCTACTTACTTACTTACTTTACTGTCTTTAGTGTGTCTAAGAATATCAATCTGTATGCATAAGATTCTGAAAGAATCTCATAAAATAAAGGTTTTCACACCGAATTGGATGTCTACAAAAAATTCATCTTCATACATCATGTTCCCAATATTGAAATAAGCTAGATGTTTATTGCTAAACCGAGCTATCTAAGCCAATTATCCATAATACTTCATCCTAGTTCAGCTTAGTAATACAAAATAATATTTCAATGCAGATAACATTTAATTTCCAAAGTCGAAATTACCAATTTTGTTTTGCTTTTAAGAAATGAATATCATTAACGTATCTGTCAATATATTATTAAAAAGTAGAAGAAATGTATAATGATGTGGGTAAATAACTAGATTGTGAGCTTCGACATTCGTTTTTACAAACATTTACCTATGAATATTTCCAAACACACGAAAGTTTCAAGTTACTTATGGACTAGAGCATCCTTCGCATGCGCACGATATATTATATAACTTAAATAGCATAATAGCTCATAGTTGGTTACTGAACGAATAATAAGTACAATTGCTTATTTAATCAATTCCCATCGCTTCGTCCCTACTAGCAAAAAACGTGGGACATAGGAAAGAGATCATTAAAACTATCTATAGTATTATATAGAACAACTGTCCTTCATCTAATCGTAGTACTCGTAGATATAAGGTTAAACCCTTTATAATCTAAGCATCCGGCGGGTAAGTCATTGTGCACAACATCCTGTCCCTCCTTTATTAAATTACATTTACGACTTATTACTTCTCGATTGATTACCGTATGTTCCTGTATAAAAAAGGAAATTGATTATAGTTTTATTTATGCTCGTAGAAATTATTAGTGTTGCAGATTCACGATATTTTTCAGTCAGGCGTTTATTTACTGTATTGCTTCGTCTTCACTCAGTTTATCTTTTTTAAATTCTATTTCGGCCCTGGTGTCAAACTCTTCTAAACATATATACATAGCATCACGCCTCATTCACATAGCAGGCAGAGACCACGTCCTTCCACTTGCCACGATCCTTGCATACCTCCTTCGCTTCTTCCTTTCTCATTAAACCTTTCATACAAGAACGTCGGTTTGAGTACTCTTGACGTGGCCCTTGTTTATAATGTCCTGGATTTGCTCGAGGAACGTTCGCCTTAGTCTTCGCCTTCTAACTTTCTCATTCACTCTTGACTCATAAATCCTTTTTGCCAGTCTCCTTTGAGTCATTGTCTCTACATGCCCAAACCATCTAAGCGTACCTTTCTCAATTTTAGTCACTACATCTTCTTTTATACCACAAGGTTTTCGTCTAAACTTTATAAAATCTGATAATATTTTTCTTTTACTTATGACTTAAGCTGGCGCTTGCTTACCTTGGAAAAAGAATCAGCTAAGCTATCTAAAGAGGTAATGTTGCTAAGATTTTAGGTACACAATCATATGGAGAGCAATTTAAGTGCGGTTTATTATTTGATTTAATTATATTTTGTCTTTTCCTCATACGTAATTGAGTATATTTAGTTTTATTTAATTTATAATTACAATTCAAATAGCCATTGTTATAACTGCCCTACTTCTCAAAACACTGTATTGCTTGAATGTTACTTTTTTAAGTAGTTTTAGTACATGGGATTAAAGTGACCTAAATTATACAAACATTACCTAAATTACACAAAAGATAAAAAAAGGCTATTATGTAAACAATGTTTAGACAAAAGATAAATATTATACAGACTAAGATGGGTGGAAACAATTAGCGCTGCGACCTGATTCACAAGATGAAATCATAGCTGAAGAAATAGTCAAGATTTTATTAATGATAACGTACATTGTTTGTTCCTAATAGAATTGGAATTCTGTTGCGATGTTATCAGGGCGTAATTATTTTAAAAATTCTTATGACGTTATAATTAAATAAAAGATAAGTTTAATATCTGATTGCAACGAAACTTGGGTGAAACTGTCTATATTGTTCCAACCTGAATACGATTGACCAAGAGTCATTTGTCGGCAATTTTCCGTTAGCACGGAATGATCATAGCATAATGCGCTCACGCATATGTCACCTGGTTCTGCATCGTTGCCTTCGGATCATACCGTTATAATTAAGGCTGTGGTAATGTCTAGCCACTGTGCTGTACTGTGTGCAATGACTTTAATACGTGTAGCAATAAATTTTAATATTTAACCGTTATCTTTTAGACATTATATATTAAAGATTGCAAAAGGCATATGAAATACACTAACATAAATAATGTATTCCTTAAAATAATGTTCATAATTGCTCTTAGCTAGTGTATTTTTTAATATACATTTGTATTACTTATTTCGCGTGAAAAACATAAAAACACAAAGTCATAATCATAAAACTCAAAACTTCTGACATAAATATGCCGGAGCACGAGGATTAAATAGCACACAGTATAGAATGGACACAATATGCAAAATCCGGCGAAAACGATTGCAACAAATTCAGATATGTAGTCATATTTGCGTAATCCAAATAGGGAGATTCTGTTGTCCCTTTTAAGTTTATTCAATTGATCCTCGATCAAATTATAAAAATCCTATAATCTTGTCACTCATACATCCCTGACTAAGTCTACCCTGACTAAGATTTCTAAATTGAGATGGCCCCCCTTCTAAACATTTAACATTTCGATAGTATATTTGTCTATGTTACAGTTATTGAAAAAAATCATTATTATCGTCCTGCAACTAATTCACCAAGACAAGTGAAAATTATTTATATCCCTCAGGTTTTAATTCAACCTAAGAAATTAGATCGTGCCAAGTGTAAAATATGAAAGTTAAAGTTATATTATAGAAAATACATTAGTTCGTAGTCTGTCATTCGTTTAAATCAAAGTTTACCTTCCACCTACTACTAATCGTTAGAAAGTAATTTTCACTTTTCAAAACTTAAAAGCCTTGACACCTCAAATAACCGGCTTATGCTTATTTTTGACACTTTAAACGTATTATTTGCTTAGAGAGAAGTTAGTCAAGGTTATATTTGTTAATCGGTATTTATAGAAAATTTGCTACTATTTTGCTTTGTTCAAAACGCTGTTTGTTTCCTTATTTGAGGTCATTGTATAAATTTTATGTTACTCACTTATAAATGTTTCCCAGGCGCTCATATAACATTGCACTTTTTTGCTTTATCTTTTTTAATGAATACTACTAGTTCACACTCCCTCAATATATATTTATCTTGTTCAAATTATCATTCGTTAATAAAATACTTTCTTATTCAACCACTTAAGTTCAAATACATGTTTTCGAATTCTAGTCCATGACACTTGTTTTTAGTACAGCTTTACCTATAATAATTAATTATTTTTAACCGACTTTAAAAAAAGGGAGGAGGTTATCAATACGTCAGTTTTTTTTTTTGTTTCTTACCTCATATCTTCTGATTGGGTAGACCGATCTTGATAATTTATTTTTTATATGAAAGGTGGTGCTCGTCGTAGGGTCCCATTTTTTTAACCAGTTCTGATGATGGCATCCATGAGAAAGCCGGATAAGTCTTAAATTTGCATAAGCATGTGCGCGATTAATGGACGAATAACTTAAGATCACGCCAACCGATTTCGATGATTCTTTTTTATTAGAAAGGATATACTTCAAGGGTTGTTTTGTGATAGTTTGGTTAGGTTCTGGTGATGAAATGCATGACAAAGTGACGGAACTCTTCAATTCTTAGGAGCAAATCAACGATACTCAGGTACCTCTGCTGACGCCGACTCCGAATATAAGCAACGACGCAATTATAAAAGAATACGCAATTATTTCTTACTTTTTAGAGCATATTAATATATTTGTAAGTTTGTTTTGAAGGCGGTTCTTTTTTTTGATAAAATTTCTATTTATACTGAATTAGTAATCGTATTTGCGAAGAAAAATGTAAAGTACCCTCTATTGAGAGCTTACAAGGTTTAAAGGTTTCTTTTTTGTAACACGTTTAAGAAATTCTATATGGCTCTGGTGATTGATTGATTTATTAAGGATTGGTATTTTTTGTTGCTTATTTACTTAAAAGTTATGTAATTATAAATTCATAATATAACTGCAGCTACAAATAATTCTTTAGTAAGTAAATATACAGCGTAAATGAGATAGTGTGGTAAATATAGGGTTCTCTTGCACAATATCGTTGTTTCCTTGTTATTAATGATACCTTAATTCGGCACGGTCGTTACAAACGCATGGGTTCTGCTTTATGCAAGTTTTCCGCGTTCGGTGATAGTTTAATGATTAGCCACGCCTTTGCTTTCCAGCTGCCGCAGTTCCTGATGCTCGGTTCTGCCTTCTTACGTTTATCTCTATTAGAAATAATAACTCCTTATTAAAGTTATCCATTCATTTATGTAATTGATGCCATCAACTTGATATACATTCGATATCGCCAATTAGTTTTACATAATTTTGCACACTGCTTGGTTTATATATCGTACTAACTGACCTGCGTGACTTCGACTGCGTACATTTGAATGTAGGACGAAACCTTTCCTATGTCCTAAGTGGTCAGATATTTGTAGAAATACAATATATAGATTACTAAATGTACACTAAAATATATATCTATAAATCTAACAATATCTGAAACTGTTTCTTACTTATCTTAGCATATTCTAAGAATGTTCACTTTTTCATTGCTGACACATTAGCGTTTGACTGTGATCTCACGTCCATCCTGGGTTCTTCTCAACTTTAGTTGAGGGGTGTGGGCCACGATGCAGTGCCTCCTTACTCGGGCATCTTTCTCAGACATCAATTTGAAGCCTGGTACTCTTATGTTGTCCGCAATCATACAGGCTGGTTCCCGCTGAGTACGCTAGCGGGTCCAATCAGGTCAATTAATTTAGTGGTCCAATCCGGGTATCGCCACTGCTATTGCATCGTCTTCGCCGTCATCATCGCCTACGTCGGGAGGCGGTGACGGCAGAAGTTCACGAAGCAGGGGACGCCCAGTGTTTGATGCTCTTGGGTGCTG
This sequence comes from Elymnias hypermnestra, assembly GCA_015832385.1. NCBI lineage: Eukaryota > Metazoa > Arthropoda > Insecta > Lepidoptera > Nymphalidae > Elymnias > Elymnias hypermnestra. Next base: position 9,000,365 of record JACTOM010000891.1, read on the forward strand.
GCTGGCAATGCCGTGGAAGTGTCTGTGTGGGGAGTTGTCCACGTGGCCGAACATATTCCTCGCCAAGTTATGGACGAACACCTCCGCGTTAGGCGTTCTGGTGTCATGGTGATGACGTCATTTCTAACGTACCTTGGAGCTACTACTATCATACGTAGGCACTTGTTCTAATGGATCTGCAGCCTACTCCTCTGGTACCCTGAGCAGAAAGAATACCAGACAGGAGCCGCATACGTCAGTCTTGTGCGGACTTTCAGTTTGGCTTTTACTGGGAGACTTGAGATAAATGCGGCCGTAGCAAGTAATCTCACGTGATGTTAAGTGATACAATCACTAAACCGGCTTAAAGGTTTCTACACAGCGTTGGAGTGCAACTTTTTTGCTTGAGGGCACGTCTTTACGGATAGGGTGATAGTTAGCCATGGCCGAAGCCTTCCACCAGGCTTGGCATGAAACTAAGAAAGTAACATTTTCAGAATTTGCCTGCTCTGAAAATCGAACATTAGACCTATTACTAGCGAAGTGAGTACTCGTATCATTATGTCAGAGAGGCCGTCGTATACCTGTTAGCTACCATATATATACGACGACCTCAGTGAACCTCACGATCCTAACAACTGGCAAGCGTTGCATTTGGCAACTAGGGACGTGATTATGGTTGTTTCGTGTAGAGATAATAACATATCTATCGATAATATGATTAGATATTTTTTGGGAGTTACATAAACGTCGATAAGAATCTTAAATCTTTACTACCGTTGTATAAAAATGTTCAACTCGACGTTACACGTAAATTTGATATTTTTTAAAATATATCCTTCTTGGAGCAATTTCTCTGTTAAAACAAAGCATTTTGCGGATTTATATCGCGTATAAGTTTAAAGTGAAACTTTTTTACGTCTCAAATGTTTTCGTCCATATATCGCAAAATACTTTCGTTTTTAATTTTAATCAAAAACACACCGCACTTCTTAAAGCATCTGTATTGAATATTAGCAAAACAGTATTTGAATTATGTTAACTGCTGAATTTTTAAATATAGGCCTTTTATTTATTATAAAAAAAGTAAATTCCTACGCCATGCCAGTTTAGTACAGTAGAAGAAACATTTATGTCTTTCATGGACATTTAATAGATGGTGCTATACAAATTTTCGCAGAATAAATTAAATTAACGAAATCATTTTATAAACGAACTAACGAAGGAATAATGCCACGTGTTATTTGACAATATTAGAAATTATAATTTAAATTTTGTTTTTTAATTCAAAATTTATAAAAGAGAATTTATGAAATATTTTGTTTTATATTTTATGATCAATAGTATATCAAATGACGCGTGCCAAATTAAAATGCCACATTTTATTTGTAAATCTTCGTAACACGGTACACATCTTCGTGATGCTAATCCCGCATTTCATATGTAGAAATTGTACCCTCATCCGCCTAAAGAAGTTTCACTTCAAAAATTGTATTAACATCTACTGTTTTTTATTAACTATTGAGACATACACAGGGAAATTATGAAGTAGGAGTTGTAAAAGAAAAATTGACTATTTAAATCGATCTTTATCTACTTATATCTGGTGATCTGATGTACCATATTGTGCCGTTTAATCTATGTATAGTATTGAAAACTGCATAACGATAGTATCTCGTAAATTATAAAATAACTACTTTCATTGTTTGTTACAGGTATGTTGCATAATCCACATTTAATCCGCAGTACGGGTGAGTAGATTAAATTATTCCAATACGATTGTATTGGCGATTACTTAGTTGGCCATTATAAGTGTAGGTTAACAATAAAAAAAAGGTTATATTTAGTTCTTTTTATTCACATAAGAGGTCTTTGTTTTTATCCTGAAATATAATGAAGGCTATATTACTTTCTCAAATAAATAGGGATCCCTAAGACAAATGCATAAATACAACCCAGGGTGTGAAAAAATTGTTCACATGAAATTCTGTCACCGCGTGTGCTGCGGAAACTATTGATGTTAGAACAAAAAAATGTTCTACAATATTATAGAAGGTATTAATATCTACAATAAAGTCCGCGATACCATATGTAGTAGTTACGCAACTAAAAGTACTTTTTTAAATTTATAAGTTAATAAAAATGCAGACAATAATCAAACCATATTATTCATACCTATGTATTAATCCGTACACTATTGAATAATTATTAAAATCTGACATTCCATTTAAAAGGTAGTAAGTAAGTAAGTAGCAGCTCATTAGCGTCCCACTGCTGGGCACAGGCCTTCTCACTCTGAGAAGCGAAGGTTTTTAGAGCATAGACACACCACGCTGCTCCACTGCGGATTGGCAGGCATAGTGCACTCTCTATTCCTTTACTCTCATAGTCCGATGTGATGGTAATCCGACACAACCGGAGGGAGATCGGGCGTAGGACCGACGGCTTAACGTCCTCTCCGAGGCACAGGGGTGGGTCACACCGCCAACTACCCAACTTCGGGCAAATATTGAGAAAATCTTAATAGAAAATTCAATATTAATTTTTGAATTGGCCTGACCCGGGACTTGAACCCAGGACCTCATGTCTGTAGTCGAACATGCTAACCACTAGACCAATGAGACAGTTCAAAAAGTATAAATTTAAAAATGTCAATCTAACGAAAATTGTAGCGATCCTTATAACTGGGCGTGTGACTGGTGAGTTAGCTCGTATTTCAAGGATACCAATGATATATACATCCACTGCTCGACATAGGTTTCACCTAATGATGCCCACTGTGCCGCCTGGCTCCAGCTGTTACCGGCGACCCTTTTTATATGGTCGTTCCATCTTGTGGGGGGGTCGCCATTCCAGTAACTTCGAACCACAACGTCCACCGCTTCATCGGACTATGTGCCCCGCCCATTGCCACTTCAGCTTCGTGATTCTTAAGACTATGTCGGTGACTTTGGTTCTTCTACGGATTTCCTTATTTCTGATTTGATCGCGTTGAGAAACTCCAAGCATAGCCCTCTCCATGGCACACTGTGTGACTTTGAGCTTTCGAATGAGGCCCATAGTCAGCGACCACGTTTCCGATTCGTAGATGATCACTGGCAACACGCACTGTTCGAAGACTTTGGTCTTCTGGCACTGAAGGATATTGAAGGATGTACTATGTACCGATGTACCTATTCTGGTTTTATTTTTATTAAAATCTAAGCGAAATAAAACTTCGGTATCTACGCGAGTGAAACCGCGGGGCATTGCTAGTTATTACTAAGTAGCGTAGTTCTTTGTTTGTTATAAATCACTATTTGTAGTATGTTAAAGATTATTATTTATAACCAGATTACGTTAACTTCGCTGTCTAATGTATTAAACACAGTTTTGCCAAGCGACCTACGATGACGTTATAATTACAGAACAATGAACGTATTGTGACGGTCGGCTTTATTATGCGCTCTTTATTCCTTTTCATATATATGAGATAAGATTACAACATTTCACTGGATAATGATAATGGCGTCATTGTTATAACGGAAGGTGTTTGTTTCATAATTCAGATTTAGACCTTTATCAGTGATGTTTTATCTTTTGTGGTCAGGTTCCTCTTAGACGTCTTGTATCCAGTCTGTTTAAATATCGCATCACAGTTTTCGTATCGCGGCTTTGAGAGAACATTGACGTTATTCAAATAAGCGATGACATTTTGTGGTGGTGTGGTGGACTATTTTGTATACTACTGTGTCCTTAACCAAAATTTTGAATATTTGGGATTGTCTGATTGTTCATGCAAAGCAAGGGATAGATAATTGTGTTGCATGTGTGCCTATGACTGAACTCCTTCCAAATGGCTGAATTTATATTGATGAAATGTTTTAAATGTTAACGTGGGATTCAAAAACACTTTAGTCTTTAAAGGCACAATGTTTAATTCTGGGTCCTAGCGTGTCTTTGACTAAAATTTTCTATGGTGATTATCCTGACACGGTCGCCAAAAGTGTATATTAATATACTTTGATTATTGTTTCTCTTTGCGGTTTTAGGTTTAGGTAAATAAAAATGCTGTTAGTAGTAGATAAGCAGACGCACACTTTTGTAAGAATCCTTTGGCGAGATATGTCACATTAATTGTTTGACTTAAGCAAAAATGTAGATGTAATTTTGTGGCTTTAAATGCAGCGATATTTTTTTAAACTTCAACAAGTTAGTTTATGAGTTTAATCTCACCTGATGATAATTGTTGATACAGTCTTAGATGGTGAGTAATAATTAACCTAATAATTGTTTCTAAATAGCATCATAACGGTAAGCAGAATTTTTGCAACATTACGTCAGCAAAACCGCCAAAACTACACAGACATCAGTCGATATCTTTATACTCATTTCTTAAATCGATTTTGCTCTAATCTTATTTATATTTTTCGCTTTTCATATTAATAACTATCTCTGTTTTAAAATACCGGGTGAAACTGTGTTTGACCCGTGGATTTTTTAGTGTGTTGTTACGGAACAGTTTGGTATTTTATTCAGCAAATGACTTTTCACAGAGAAAGTTGCATGGTTGTAAATTTAATGTATGTTCGATTACTTAACCATGTCCGAAGTCCTGTTATTACCTACCCGACCACCGTTTATCGTTTAACAGAACAAGCTTAAGTTAAAACAGAAGTTTGAACATTAAAAGGTCGCTGTGAACATAAATATTTCGCGCAATTAACATACTTTGAACAAAGCAAACTATTCCGTGTAGTTACGTATCGTTTTTCAATATTCTCTTGGCATATACATCTATGGTTTGTCATCTTTTATTACACGGACATATATAAAATGTTATTTATTGTTCAATTCAAAAATGAAACATTAGTTTACCTAGTTAGTTAACTTTGGCTTGGTTGGTTGCGTAAAAATAATTTTTACTTCATCAAGGTCAAAATTTTTTTTAAGTAGGTATTTTGTGATTTCAATTATTAATCCACACTATCCTAAAATATATATCTCTTTTTCAAAATCTTTAATTTTTTTTATGCAGTTAACCTCAAAAATATTTCTTTAATTGGTAACTGTAACACTTTTTTGAAATACCTAATCAATAATTACATTTATTTTCGATAAATTGTATAGTATTAAAGAGTCAAGTATACAATCTCCATTTTATAGGACATTATTTCGATGAAAACTTATTTATTCCTGTACAATATTTTGTACTAATGATGTCTTTTTCTTAATTCTATTCAAATAGCTATATGATAAACAAGGCCAGCGATCTATTGAAAGCTCACCTAAAAGGTCTAAAGGTGTTTTACATCTATTTAAGTTGACGTAGTTCATACTAGATACCGTAGGAATTGACATAATTTTTTTTAATATAATACTTATTTTTCAAGTACTTAATAAGATATTACATATAATTATGTAAGAGCTTATTAAGTAGTGAATGTTCATCATATAACTTACGAAACCAAAACAAACTTTTTATAAATTCTAGTAGGCTGCATAAGATTAACAACTCATTTAAGGGTAATTGTATAAGTTTCTATAATAAACTCCCACAAGACGTTCTAAAGATGTCAATTAATAAATTCAAAGTCTTTATTAAGAGAAAGTTGATAGAAAAATCGTATTATAATTTGCAAGAGTACTTAGACAATAGAAACGCCTGGGAGTGAACGAATTGCTCTAATTTTAATTAAAATATCGTAACCTAATAGGATATTGTAATGATGATGGTAAAAAAAAAATACCCGACTGAGTTTGTTGTGGGTTCTTCTCGGATCAGGGCGCGAAGGAGCCCTCGTAACTTTACATTTTAAGCCGTTGTTGAATACCATCATCAGACGTATATTAGAATCAGACTGTGGAAAAAAATATATAATTTGACGATTAAAAAGTGCTATAATATGCCTACTTGAATAAAGATATTTTGATTTGATTTGATTTGATATGTTGCTTACCACTACGTCTGAATCATAAAATATCATTAAGCATGCGATTTAAATTAATTAGGAACTTAATAATATGAAATTTGTTTTTATTATTTTATGAATCATAAACATAAATTAATAAGCAATATAATGTAATAAGGAACTGGTTTCGTGACATAAATTGTTACGGTAACCGTATATGCGTGCTTGTTTCTAAGATAACAAAACCCATATTATAATTTAGTTAGCCAATCTCTTAACTAAGAAACTCATGTTAAATCAGTAGCAATGAGACAGTTTCCACTATCATACTTACAAGGTATACAGCACACGTAATTATCTTTATATATCTGCTTTGAAGGAATACTGACACAGTTCGAAAAGCTAATTTATACAAGAAGTGTGATATATGTGAGTTTTGATGCACGAAAATATAAATACTCTTCTAGAATCTGCTGTCCATTATTAAAATTTAGAAAACTTTAGATTATGTCATGTTGAGGGCCTCTCTGTTAGAATGATTGGAGTACACGTTTCACTAGCACATATTCAGAATTCGATTTCTGGCAGGACAAATGTAGGACATTACATTGTCTAATTTGTCTGTCTCTGGACCCGTGGAGAGGATTCTTCGCTTCATTCTCATAGGGGTAGGCAGAGACCACGCTTTTCTACTTGCATGTCTCCTTCGCTTCTTTCATTCTCATTAAACCTTTCATACAAGTTCGTTAATTTAGAGTAGCCTTGACCTGGCCCTTATTTAAAATGTCCTGGATTTGGTCCAAGATCGTTTGCCTTAAGCTTCCCCTTACAAGTTCACCATTCACTCTTGACTCCTGTATACTTTTTATCAGTCTCTTTTCATTTATTATCTCTACTCTAATCTTTGCGTTCCGGTAAAATGCTGTTCAGAAAACATAAAGGGGTAAATTACCGCCAAGCGCCAGAACTATTGGCTTGATTAACTTGAAATTTGGCATACATTTTCCTTCGCGACGTAGTTTCTCACTAAGATCCAGTGAATTATTAATTCAATCATTAATTCACTCACGAGATCGAGAACAGCTGGTTTTCCTTTATCATTTGCATTCAGTGTTATTACACTATCACCTATACCACCTGTGATGTCACAAGTGATCGACGATGCTCCGTACCGTGACGCCCTATGACACCGTATCGATCCGACTCGTTCCGCTGCACACGTTTCGTCTTTACATCCAGGAACCGTTACTTCGTGTGCCAGCGAGTGTGTCGCTTCAGGCCTTGAGAGTTCAGATGTCAAATGTTACGTCGCCGTTGTTTAATCAAGCTGAATGAATATTTGTTTGCAAATGATCAGTGAAAGTTTTGATGTCTGTTAATTTAAACATCGTCCCAACAATTTCATAGATTTCATTGTGTAGACAAATGTCCATGAATAGATTACAATCTATCCATGTAAACTTCAGGTTTTCTGTTTGTCATGGTTCTTTAATTGGTGATATGTGGATGCTGTATTTGGTAAAATTAACAGTGCCAATTACAGGGTTTTTTTAATCTAAATCAAAATATTATTCATTCAAGTAGGCTCAAAAAGCTCTTTTGAATCGTCGGTAGTCTGTCCGTTGGTAAGGTGATTCTGCTGAGAAGAAACCGACAAGAAACTCAGCGGTTACTCCCTTTAATATAGTTTTTGTAGGTTACAATGTGTTTATCTTTCTTGTGCAACCGGAATCAAGTCCAGACATCTTGTCACTTAAATAATCTTCAACATTATAATATGCCTTTTGTAATAGGATTTTTTTTACATATTTCTTAAAACTATGTGAAGGCAAATGCAGAAATGATTCAGTTATCTCATTAAAAATGCGTATGTTCAACCCGACAAATAATTTCTGAACCTTCTTCATTCTAAAATATGGGTTTACAAGTTTCTTTTTATTTATTTTATTAAAATTGTGTGTTTATGCTGTATAAATGAATATTATAATGGATATATTATAAATTATTATGCCTATTCACATTTAGGCGCACAACTATGCTAAAGACAGACTTTTAGAGTAGTCGTCGAATCAAACACATTTAATCATATATTTTTAATGGCTGCAGATTTTTGTTTGTGTATTTTGTTAATTAATCTCTGTAAAAAATAACTTTAGCCTAAGAAACTTCTAGAAATATATTGATTTAAAAGTAAGTCGTGATATACGTGATATTTCGTAAGTGTTATCAAAACTCTCCTAAAACTTCCGTTATATAATCATAAGCGGTAAATTATTTATTTTGTTTAAAACTTTGTGGTGAATTCTGTTGGATATGTCCCGTTACTATTAACGGAAGCATAACGTTGAGCAACACGACCTAAAACCGTATAGAAACAATTCAAATCTCAACTGGATGTATACGTAATATAAAATTTGCAAAAAACAGTGACTCCTATATTTCTAATAATTAAAAGTTATTTTAAAAAATTCATGAACTATTAGACGTCATGTCTCTAGAGAAAGGGCATGTTCTCTAGATTGAGTATGATATGATAATACAACACTACTCTAGAGTCTTGCATCAGAACACCCACGGTTCGTTGATTCCACGAGGAATTACGCGACACTGCCTCGGGGAGAATGGATTTCCTATGGTGTCTTTTATTGTGACCGATTTACTTAGGCAAATCTATTGAAGCAAATGACGGAAATGAGTTAAGGCTTTACAAAAGAAATTTGTGTTACATTACGTGGAAGGAAATGTCTGTTTAGTGCTACGTCCGTTTGCAACAATGCCACGATAGTTAGCTTAAGGACTTGATGTAAGTTTAGATTTTTGTTTTCCTAAATAAGGAATATTAGAATTTCAATATTGGTAGATGCGTCATTTTTCATGTCATTGCTCGAGGAATCCGTGCCAGCGACAACAAATGTATCTCCGTTGTAAATTAGGAAATATTATCATAATTTTAATGTTATATCTTGTTGTATGTAAATATGATTTTGCACACGTGTATGCGACTGAACTCCTTCTAAACCTTTGGACTGATTTTGTTGAAATTCTTGTGTGTCATCAGGTGAGTTCTAGAAACTTTTACGTTAATAGTTCGATTAGAAATTTGTCATATTTTGACAGTATCAGATATACTGCGTCGCATAATCTTTTCCTTTCCTGGAAATTAATTAAGTCTAAATATTTGAGGTTACTTCAACTTTTAATGTTTGTTTAGTTTTAAAGTCTAGTCTTTTCTCATAGCTTTATCATTGTTATTTCAAATAAGTGACATACTATTCTGAAGTTTCGTGAGAATCTAATGATTTCCAACATAGTCCATATTGCGTCACATGTAATCAGTAGCTAAAGGCTTCATAATTAAGGTTTCACTGCAAACATTTGATGATTCTCAGGGCGCCTATGTAATTCTGATATAATAAGCCCAATTTGTGTATAAAAGCCTAATTAGTTTCCTCGCTTGTCATAAGCTTCCTGCTAAATAACGTCCAAATTTGTCAACTGTACTGTACATTGGTTTATTTGATTTTTATTCTGGTTAAATAACGGAGTCGCGTTCGTCGCTCCCCTTCTAAAGTCGTCGACAGGATGTCGGTTCCCAGGTAATGAGTTGCCGAACATGGAAATATTTCGTGTGATTAATAACCAACCTTCTATCCTTTGGTAACGTTGCGTCGTCATTAGCTTAGCACGTGGGCGCGTACGGGGGCGTTTGTGCATGAGATGCGTCCAATGCGTTTAATAAAGCCTTAGATGTACTAACAATGATGATTCATTTATTGCGTTAATTATCTTTGTTTATTTCATGAATGATGGGGTATTTATATACCATTTCAGCTATTATTTACCTTTAGTCAACCATGCTTGATATACACGACTAGAAATTCAGATTTTAGCATAAAAGTATTTTGTTTTACAACGCCAGCTGTGTCAACCGCTTCACTGGTGCTATGGTACTAGTACTCTTAGAGGTTCTAAATTAAATCAATGTACCTTGTATTTTCTAGACTCTCTAAATCGGTTGGAGGCTTCGGCCGGCGCTAAGCCATCCAACTTGAAAAGACGTCACCAAATTAAAAATTGCGTTCCAGTGCGTTGCGCTGTAGAAACCATAATATGTAAATCGCCTCTTACAGGGATACCACCAGGGATGCTTCCATCTTAGACTGTATCATCACTTAGCATTACTAAAAATATGTCTGCGCCAAATAAAATTTTAAACAGTGTTCGTTCATTGAGCATAAGTGTTTGGCAATTGTCCCACGATGTGTGCTTAAAATATCGATATTTTCCATGAGTATGACAATTTTATTTTTACAATCTCTCATAGACTAGACATTGGCATGTTTCCAGACTTAACTTATGAATTAGAATAGGTTAATGACTCCGTACTGTTTTTGTAAACTTGGCAGTAATTTGCAATGTGCACTAATAACAAGATCTTCAAAAGTAAAAGCAATTGCCTTGAATTTTAGCTGACTTTCGCAATTTACACGGTCACTGAGTAGCCATTTCTCCATTTTCCCACGGTATCGGGTTACATATTACGGGAGTGTGATATAGCGGATAACTACGACTTTACTTACTAAAGCTGACCTTTATTTTGATTATTAAACAATCCATATTATTATCTAATATGTCTTATATAATATAGTAAGGTAAATAATATTAAAATTACATAATACAATGAATGACTCTACTTACGACTTGTTGTTCCTGCTTCCGAATTCGGCATAATATATTCAGTAGCAACTTTTGCTAAATTAATAATCTGTTGTTGACCCAGCAAAAAGTATATCAATGTGGACCGTATAACTTAATTACAATAGCCAGTTTCAGACAGGTTAGCTAAGAAATGATGAGAGACGTATCTCATAACATTATATCGAAAACTTTTTGCTCGAACAGTTCTTAGACATAGGTTAAAATTTACTATGAAACTGCTATAGGAATAAATTTAAGGATCGGTAAGAATAACACAATACAACTTCGATAGGTTACATAAAAAATGATAAATACAATTAGGTCCCGACACTTTTTCTTTTAAAGATCTGAATAAGAGAGATAATTTCACAATTACAGACATGCTTAGTTATAAACAGTTTAATTCCTTCCATACTTGCTTTGTTTGTCAGTAACAATTAGAGGTCAGTATGATAAAAAAAATTCGAACTCTCACGGTGAAACCCCTTCCTTATTAAAGGAAGACTATTGTCAAGTTAACCTATTCGGAAAAATGGAAAGCCTCTATCTCTTCTCGGTCGTATTCTTCAAGGTTGTAGGTTGTGTCCGTATTTTGGTGCCTGCGTCAGTTTTTTACTAGTGCTTTCCACTCTGTTTGGTCGTCGGCTTTCCTTATGGCAGCAGCAAATCGAAGACCTGTAAATGCTTTTACTTTGTCGGTCCAGCGGCTAGGTGAACGGCCGCGTGGTCGTTTGCCCTCTACCTTGCCAGTGACTATTAACTTGGCTAAGTTGTTGGGCTGGCGTCGGACAATGTGACCAAAGTAGCCAAGAATATTTTGGAAGCACTTAGACGAGAGTCTGGTGTCAATACGGAGCTGCTCCAAGATAGACTTATTCGTCCTCTTCGCGGCCCATGGTTCATTTCGAATGCATCTATCTTTTTCCTCTCTGTTGCCGGATAGTCCATGCCTCTGCATCATAAAGGAAGATGAGGTAAATTATAGCTGTAACAAGTCTCTTTTTGGTGAGAATCGAGATTTTTCGACTTTGCCAGATTCTCGTCATTTTGAAATGCGTCTTCTGATATCTTGCTGCAACGATTCAAGGTACACAAACTCGCTAACGAAATGTAAGTCCGACAGTTCTCCAGTTCTACAGAGTTGCCCAGCTCTATCGATTAGCGTAACTTTTGTTTTTATTTTATTGATGCTAAGTCCTGCCAGTCCACTCTCCAGCCTCTAACCTTCAGAACAGTAGAGCGAGTTCGCTTTCGGATGATGTAAAAAGTGTGGTGTCGTCTGCGTATCTGAGGTTATTGATCTTATCACCTTCGATAGAAAGCCTGTATAAGTGTTAAAAAATATATATACCCCCAGTTTCCACTTATAGGTTTCCTTGCATAAAGAATTACAACCTATTAAATAGCAATTAATCTTTTACCGTAGGGCTTATGCCTCCACGCGAGAAAGTAGTTTTTAGACTTTACAGTCCAAATAATGATTGTAAGCTCTATAAAATACGCAGACTATGGCATTTTAGTATACTCGAAGTGGTAGATTAGCTAAACTAATATTCTAGAATGCTGTTATTAAGTTAAATAAGTATTTTTCTGCCAAATATTCTGGCCTCATCGAAAAGGTTCGCACAGTTTGAAATGTTTGGTGTGTAATCTTAGTTTAAAACAGAATCTGGATTCATGTAAGGCTTAAAAATATAAATTATAATTACTTGATACTTTTCTTGGTTCAATAAGCTTTATTGCAATATTTATAGCTTACGATGGAACAAATTTTTCATGTTTAATCACGAACGTTTAGTTTAGCAGTTTCAATTTTGACATGTAGTGTTAACGACATAGACATCAATGGCTCAGTAAAAGTAAACACATTTAATTTAAGTTCAGAATTTACGTCAAAAACAGTACTTTTCAATGCAACATTAAATAAAGAACTCATGAGAAAGACTCTAAACTAGTCAGAATTAAAAGTGCGGGCGTAGAAAGTACACATGTCTGAAGTGAAACTTCTTTAGCAAACTAATTTTAAAATATTGTTTATATTTACATTAATCTAAAACTTTAGATTTCCGAGACTTAGAGGAAGGGTAAAAGGAAGATATATAAGAAATTTAATCGTCATTAAAATATTAAGGGTCGAAAATTAATACAAATAATTTATTGAATTCTCAAATGATGAATTGTAAATAAAAATGCCACGTGTTTTTTGTCAATATGAAAACTACCTAAACTACAAACGAGTTAGCAAAAAACGCAGCACATCATGAGGCTAATCACGCGTTTCATCTGTAAAAATTTTACCCTCATGCGCTTAAAGAAGTTTCACTTGAAAAGTTTGTGACATATATACAATGTAGAAGTTACATAGATAAACCAATTAGACATCACACCTTTTAAATACCTATTAAATCTGTCGGGTAATAAACTTGTGGTCAACAATCGTGTCAGAGCAATAAATACTATCGTGTCTAAATAACTAGTTCAAAATCTATAACTATACGAGCTAGCCAATCTAAAATACCGTTCGCACATCAACCGTCAAGCAAGACGGAAGTGCGAACGCAACGCGATCAACACCGGGAAGCGAAGAGTAATTGTAACTCGATATAAATGAGATAAACCGATTGCACTGTTTAAGGAAGTTGTGTTTCTGTACAAATTATCATAGAGTGTGATCGACTGATGACTATAGGAAGTGCATTGTCTCGAATTCGATACAAATAATTATCGCGGCCGCAGATCAACGACGGATTACTTGCAAAGGTGTTTGTTCCTAATTAAAAATTATTAGATAACTGTTCAGAGTGGATAATGCCGCCGGATAAGCTTCTAACAAAACGCTATTGTGGTTGACGTAATGCGTTACACCAATGAGCTTCCCTAAGGCACACTCAAATCAACTTGCGATATACAATCAGGATTGCCCAATCCAATGATTGTAACTTTTGATATATGTGTACGCCGCCGCTTAATACTGTAAAATTCCTTAGCGTAAAGTCTGGTATTATAAGAAAGAGAGCCCGGGGAAGTACTTTATCTTCTATTACATTTAATAGTTTTCTTAATATGCAACAAGGTTAGCTTAACATTCATATTACAAAATGACACGTTTTATTTTAAATTTAGTAAAATAGTTGAAACTCAGATGGCTTGTGTGTTAAATCATATCAGGTTCATTCAATGTCGTTCTTTTATGTATTGTTGTTATGTATGTTGTATGTCTTATGTATGTTGGGACATACATATTAGAAGACTAGAATATCACCATATTTTATCTTTAAATGCGAGTCCAGCTTAAACTTTTATTATTCGTGACAGGTTAACGTTTGACTGGAATCTTACACGTTAGTAAGTGATACTACAGTTTAAAAAGGCAACATCGCACTCGTACGAAAAATTGCATTTTTAAAGTAATATGAAAGTATATCTGCTAAATCTTCAGTTGTAAGATATTTACGTAAACAATTCAATTCCGAAGCAGTATATCTGATCAATGGGAACCATCTCCAAAAAAAACTTGATTTTATTCGCGATTTGGGAATTACTCTTGATCCTAAATTACGTTTTGATAATTGCTAGATCAGGACGTAAAATGCTTAGGTCAGTTATTTGGAACCAATCCAACTAATATTGGCTATTATTCGGTGATACCAAGATTGACTAAGATATTTAAGGAACATCAAAATGGGACACAATTTAGGAAGGATGTATCAGCTTATTTCATTCAATGTTCAGTCCATTTTTTTTTTGTATGTTTCTTTTTTTTTAGTCTTTTTCCTATATAATATTTAGTAGGGCTTAGTATTATTATATAAGTTCTGCTCTCTCTTGGCTGGCTTGTAGTGTGCCTCAATGTTATAATATTTTCAAATTCCACCATGTCAATAGCTCGGACGTTATTAAGTCATTTAATTTAATCAATAATAAGAAAACAAATGATTTATGGGGTCTATCTGTTAACCTAGCAAGATCATTAATTGACATCCTTGCAGACGACATGGCTGAAATTTTTAATAACTGTGTAGATTGGGGTATATTTCCTGACTTAATGAAGTACAGTAAAATTATACCAATGTTTAAGTCGGGCAGTACTTCAGACCCCTCTAACTTTAGACCAATATCGGTTCTTCCGACTTTCAGTAAAGTATTCGAAAAAATGATATTGAACCAATTGCTACAACATTTTCAAAAATATAATCTATTACACAGTAAGCAATTTGGATTTACGCGAGCTCGTTCAACAACCGATGCTGGTGTACAGTTATTACATAATATTTACGAGGCCTGGGAGGAATCACGAGACGCGCTTGGTGTTTTCTGTGATTTGTCTAAGGCCTTTGATTGTGTCCAGTATGAAACTCTGATCGGGAAATTACGTCACTATGGCATCACAGACGCTGCATTAGACCTGATGAGTTCCTATTTAACTAATAGAACACAAAAGGTCTGTGTTAATGGAAAACTTTCAGAAGGGTCTGTAACGAAACTAGGTGTTCCACAGGGTTCCATATTAGGACCATTTCTGTTCCTCATTTACATTAATGACCTTCCTTATTTTGTCAAGGACGGTCATGAGATAGTTTTGTTTGCTGATGACACTTCTCTAATATTCAAAGTTAATCGACAACAAACAGATTTTGACGAGGTAAACAATTCGCTCAATAAAGTAGTACAATGGTTTGAAGCAAACAACTTATTACTGAACGGGAAAAAAACAAAATGTATTAAATTCACATTACCAAACGTAAAGCAAGTGAGAACCATTGTTAAACTTAATAATGAGGAACTTGATCTGGTAGATAGTACCGTTTTTCTAGGCATTACTTTAGATTGTAAACTACAGTGGGGGCCCCATATAAGAGGTCTATCGAACAGGCTCAGCTCTGCGGCTTACGCGGTTAAAAGAATTCGCCGTCTTACGGACGTTGAAACTGCCAGGCTGGTCTATTTCAGTTATTTTCACAGCATTATGTCATATGGCATTTTACTTTGGGGTAATGCTGCTGATATAGATGCAATATTTGTGCTGCAGAAAAGGGCCGTTCGTGCGATCTACAATATGGGTCCAAGAGAGTCGCTAAGAAACAAATTCAGAGCAGTAAAAATAATGACAGTTCACGGCGTATATATATTAGAAAACTTGTTGTACGTCCATAAAAATATTGACTCTTTTAGGAAGAAAAGTGAATGCACCTCATATAACTTAAGAAATGGAAATAAAATTGCTGTAAATTCTAGTAGGCTACATAAAATTGACAAGTCATTCAAGGGTAACTGTATACGGTTCTATAACAAACTCCCAGAAGAAGTTACAAAAATGTCTCTTAATAAATTTAAATCTTTTATTAAAAGAAAACTAATTGAGAAATCATTCTATAATTTGAAAGAATACTTAGAAGACAAAAAAGCGTGGGAGTGAATGAATTGCTCTATATATATATAGATATAGAATATTTTTAAATTAAATATTGTAATGATGAAAAAAAAAAAAAAACGTACACCCGACTGAGTTTGTTGTGGGCTCTTCTCAGATCAGGGCGCGAAGGAACCCTCGTAACTTTAGATTGTAAGTCGTTCTTTTATGTTATCATCAGTCATTCATTTAAATAATAAATAGAAAAAAAAACGATATTTGACGATTCAAAAGTGCTGTAATAGGCCTACTTGAATAAAGATATTTTGACTTTGACTTTGACTTTGACTAAGTGATCGATATAACTAGCTATAAGTGTAATTATGTAAAAATTATGCTAGCATGTAATTAAGTTGCTAGTTCATAACTTATTAATAAATAAATATTTAAGGTAAGTAGCAATTTAATGACGACCCGCTGTTGGACACAGGCCTTCTCAAGGAGGGTTTAGGAGAAAGGGTCGTTAGAATATAAATTCACCGTGCACTCTACTGCGATATAATTCTACATTCTCCGAGGTCACGGATGTTTCTACACAATTTCTTTTCTTCCCGATGTTTTATAACAAGACACTAAAATAGTATAAAAATCTAGCACTATAAGAATCGAGGTTGCATATAAATTAGCACGCATTCGTAACGCGTCAATCACGCAACGCGGCAATCTCGTTTTTTGATTAGATGATAGAAACA
The DNA here is from genome assembly GCA_015832385.1 of Elymnias hypermnestra. Classification (NCBI taxonomy): domain Eukaryota; kingdom Metazoa; phylum Arthropoda; class Insecta; order Lepidoptera; family Nymphalidae; genus Elymnias; species Elymnias hypermnestra. The sequence goes on from JACTOM010000891.1 coordinate 9,017,035, forward strand.
AGATCAAAGACAATAATCACTAAGACAGAAATGTTGTGGAAATGCAATTCGAATCGTCTAAATACTAAATAGTAACTAAAATAAATAGAAAAGTATATTATAAAATAGAATAAGAACAAACTAAAATAGTATAAGATAAATAAGCTTTACCAAATGACCAAACTGAAAAGTGTAATATATTTTTTACTATTGCTGCTCACTTAATGGTAGATGATGATACAGTCTAAAATGTTAACGTGATAATCTCTTAAATGTTTTTTTATAAAGCATCATACTGGAATGAAATTTTTTGCTTGTCCATACATTTTTGTCATATTTAAATGAAATGTGTTATGGTTAAACTAATTTGTTACTTAGTCTTATATTGTCATTGTTTTTTTAACTGTTCATTATTATTTTGTAAAATTTCTACCATCATAATTGTATTTGATTTTTTTGTCTCTTTTTAAGTTTATCGTTTTATTCATATCGTGTTTAAGAGTTAATATTGGCTATCATTTATCATTGCATGTCTGTACAATTATTTCGCTTTCGACCATCATAATTTGAAAATTATACCTTACCGTTTACGTCCCAAATTCATGCCCGTAATCGATACACACACGTTTGTGTGCAGAGAAATGACCTTAATAGTTTTCTGCTTTGTGCTTCTAAGGGCCAAGTGAAAGTTTGGACATCTTTCTGTGATCGTTCCATTCTTTGTTAAGCCTTGATATAGATTCGTTTCAAGCATCAATCTCTTTACTAGTCTATTTTGCTCTCTTTGTTAGAAAGCGCAAGATACTCAGTGACGTCGTAAATTTAAAGTTAATTTCTACGCCATCAAGCACGAACTACATAGGGTGAACATTTTTACAAGACAATTATTCGCAAAAAAAATTATAAATGTCTCAAAGGACTCTATTATCATGAAATGAACGACCAGGATATATTCCATTGACTAAGTCTGCCTTCTTAATAAGAAACTGCGCAATATGTGGAGTTGGAGGATTTTACCATATTCTATGTGCCCGGAATGATTTTTGGCGACACACTTAATAAATCGAGATTCAATGGATTGGTGGACTTAATATATTGTTGCAGGATTCATCGTCAAGGAAATTTAAAGGATTAATGCTCTTTTGCGACTATGGAGTACCTCATAGAGAAATTTAATAATTGTTAGTGCCTAACAGAGCGACTGAGCTTGAGAGACTTCATAATTTATGTATAAGATTCATATTTGGTCTCCGCAAATATGGTCATGTTACCGACTTCCGAAAAAAACTCAAGTGGTTCACAATTTGCCTTCACCGAAATGCTTACCTTCTTTCTTGCTTATCTTAGGTAAAGCTTTGAGTTCCTTGACGAGTCTCATAATCGACATCTCTGTTTGCCACTTAGTTAGTTATAAAAATTCTTTTGCATTTTATCTCTTTTTTATATCGTTTTCAGTTCAAGCTGCTCTTTGGAAATCACTGCCAATAAATATAAAATATGCTCAGTCCGACAATTTATTTAAAAAGTATATTAAATGGTAAAACAGTATTTCCCGACCAAGAAAATGTATTAATCGATTAATTGACAATGTTATCATTTTACTATGGGTGTTATTATTTGTTTTAAATAGATTTAGTACACCTTTCTCTGATTCTTTTTTATGTGTCCTTTTTATCATTTTTGGTTGCCTAGCAGAGGTCGCCATTTCAGCGATAAGGCAGCCAATTGTACTCCATAAGGTTTGTCTTAATTGTATTGTTTTTTTTATATGTATTGGGTGTACAGTAAACAGTTTCGTATAATATTGTATTATCGCAAGCGGTTAAGCTGTTTAAATTATGATTTTTTTTTTGGGGTGCCCTACCAGAGATCGGTTATCATAAGGCCAATTCGAACTTCCGATATAGTCCACTAAACAAGTATTTGGTGCTTAGATTAAACCACGTCCTCAGCGTCTTAAGCCACAAGGTCCGCCTTCCTTCTGGTATTCATTTCCCTTGTTCCATTCCCTGTTTAATGACTTGGAGCAATTGGTACTTTTTACCAAGATGATGATGCTTTCGAATCTTTATTGTATTTAAGACCTCGTATTGGAGCTTGTAATGTATAGAATAGTACGAGTTAATAGTAAGAATTGTTTATACATTAAAGAAAAAGAATTAAAACTATATAAGCGAACGTTGCACAGATAATAAAAAAATTATAGATAAAACTTCATTTATCTCATTAGTAAGGGATTTTTTTTAAGTAAATAACTATCGTTAGCATTAATCAGTTGCGCAACAAATTTAATATAATAAAAAAATCTTTAAAACAAGATGGTGTAGTACAAAAGTAGGTTTCGGGATGTCATGTTTGATACGCGATATGATCGATATGAGATCTCTTTAGATAGCACCTGAATTGAGGCCAACTTTGAAGTACACCAGTCAACGTTTCATACATTTCTTTTCGATTATCGCCTTAATGCGTTTGAGTTTTAAGGAATAATATACAAGAAACATCTGATTCGGCTTCTGTACATTACTTATTGCAAGAGCACGAATCGTTTTGTAAGAGCTTGCTTTAGTGTAAAAATTTCACGCTAGAACAATAACTAGATGATTATTAGATGTTAACTGATGATGAATGATTGTGTACTGTTTAGTGTTTTAAAGCAATAGCCAATTACTGAAATACTCTAAAACCTGTTAAGAATATTTAACAGTTTGTTCTATTACGAATTTGGTGAGAGTCACAAAAGAAATATTATGTATGTCTCGTTTCACAGCAATCTGTCGATTTGATCTTTATTGTCATTTTTATTCAATATTTCTATTTACTATTCGATTGGAATATTTATTTATTATTTCAGTATCTTTTCAGATCACGTTTTTTCGTGTATTTCTCCGTTAATTAATAGTTAATTTACTAATAATTCAGAAATCATTAAAATCAATCTAGACCTTTCTTCAGTTATAAATGGTTTATTTAATCCGACTATGTTTTTGAAGTAAAACTTCTTTAGGCGCATGAGCGTAAAATTTTATAGGGATGCAATGATTAGCGTCACGAAGATGCAGCATTTTTATGCCAATTAATTTGAAGGTTAGGTAGTTTAATCACAAATTACACATGGCAATTTAATTTGCCACTCGTCATTTAATAATTTTATATAGTGTTTATTTATAGAATAAAAATATTTCATAAATTGTCTTTTATAGATTTTAAATTCAAAAAAACAAGGGGCATTTTTATTTTCAATTCGTCATTTGAGGTTTCAATAAATTAATTAAACAAGACTTAAGAAACTAGTTTGCCGTAGAAGTTTTACTTCGGACATGTGTACTTTGTACGCACGCACTTTTGATTAATTTTTTTACTTAGACTTGAACATAGACTATATGACTAATATACATGTGCCCTTACACTCAATCATCCTTGAGAGGATTTTAACTGTTGATGGACATTGTTACATGGACATTGTTATATATACTATAGTTATAATATATAGTTTTCAGAACATTCAAAATTAATTAGTTTTTATATACATAAGATAAATATTTGCAGGTTGATTTACGACCTTGATCTACAAAAACTTTATAATGAACGCACCTTTAAACAAACTTCCGAGAATCTTCGCTCGGAGTCAGTATTGCGGCCAAACTAAATGTCATCGGGTGGCATTTATTTCGGTTGGAATGAATATCCATTGGAAATAGTACAAAACTTATTCAAAGTTTCAAACATCCGACATTAACAGAAAAAGTCCTGCCAAATGCACATAAAAAAAAACATCGTTCCGTTTCATTCTGACTAATGCTAGGAAACTATTTGTGTCGCTGTAAAGTGTATCCTGCGATAACACGACCACAATGAACGCGACCATAACGCGTAAATATCTTCTTTCTCTGTCACTCGTTTGATATTTTCGTCTGGTGAGGGAGATGGAGAGGTAGGGCGTCCGCGTGGCCGTTGGGTTCGAAACGGAACGGAACAGTTTGCAAGTCGCCGGCTACGCGCATGGCCGACTCAGGCAGACAGTCTGTTCCGCTCAATTCGTGAATTTATTTTAACTTTTTCTAAACAATTCCCATACTTAGTTCTAATTGAAAACAGTGCCTTACTGGATGTGTCTTATGTGCATGGAGTTATTGACAATACAAAACTAATTGATGAAGATTAACAGTGTGTGATTTTCGAAGCATCTTGCATTTTGTCCTTTGGGTATTGTTGCGATTGACTTGCATCTTGTTCTTTTTGCTTTATTTAGTGATTTGTGCCGGTGTAAGCTTCTCCCAGTATATTGGCACGAGCTGTTAATAATAATAGTGCACCAGAAACCAGTTTGCGAGTGCGGTCATTCGATTGTGGTTATCCCGTGTGTGTATGCGGGCGCCTTTCTTATAAACAAACCTGAAGCTTTATTATTAACTACTTTACTTACATCATTGAAGTGTAAGGACATTGTCGGTATTGTTATTTAAAATTTGCTACAATAAAAAATGAAGAAAGTACTTTATTTAGCTTCGTTTGTGTGGAATGTTTTTGGTAGAATTTTCATTCATTGTTTAAAATTCTCTTTTGATAGTTTCCATTATGTCAAAATAAAATTTCTGACCAAGTTTTACATACCATAGAAGATATTGTTTGTAGTGAGGATGGAATTTCGTAAAATAGATTCGTTCTTAGCTGATAGATAAGTATCAACATAATAAGATCGTAGCGATCCTACGAGAGAAAACATTTTAAAGATTTTCTTTGTGTATTTAGTAGGTTAAAGACAAAGTTATTATGAAAAATATAATTTTATTTATTCACAAGTTTTTATATTATCAAACGCCTTGCGAGTCGCTGAACTGATTCACCTTGACCGTTTATACCATTAACGTAGTCAGCAACTTTCAGTTGCGAGGTTAATCAAATCCTTCGTGCACCTTGAGTTGATTGTTTATAATTATCAGTTTGTAAGTCTTTCTAAAATACGTGATGATTCACTTGTTATGTACTACATACTACATAATCACTAACTTTTTCAGTTTTAATTTAGTATTTCCCGTTTGATTGACATACAATATTAGGAATGAGTATATTAGAGGAAGTGTGAAAGTATCCCGGTATGGACATGTCATGATGAGGTTATGTGTGCAAGGGCTGTGAATATAGAAATGACAGCGGAAAAAGGGATAAGGGCAAGGAAATGATAAGATGAATTTTCTGATATAATTTATAATTTCTATAAAGTTACGGACTGGCTGGCGTTGTGTTCCAAGTACTCGCTTTGCTTACAGAGGTTCTGGGTTCGATCCTCGATAGGGCGAATTTACCAAATTGCATTTTCCAATTTGTTTGAGTCTGGACTGGTGGGAGACTTCAACTGTGGCTAGTTACAACCCTACCAGCAAAAACGTATGACTAAAATAAAGAGGTTTGTGTTCCGGTATAATGCTGTGTAGAAACCAAATTAATTTGCCTCTAAACATCGCGTTTCTATCTTAGATTCTATCATCACTTTCTATTCTATCTTCTCACATGTTTAGTGGCAAATAAGTTTTAAAATCATACTTACAAGTTTATTTATGCCTAGTATTAATAAGGTAAGTTATTCATTGAAACAGACAAAAGAAATAGTTAGGCGATATCGTCGCTTTTTTGTCGTAAGACTTGGCGCTTCCTATAGTGGTTATTTAGGGTTCCGTAGTAAACAAATCGATTAAGAAGTTTAATTGTTACTTCAGCAGTATGTATAGGCGCAAAAATCATAATATATAGATGGATAAATACGTTGTTACTCACTTAAAAATACAGGAAAACATATACTATTCTTAAAGAACCACAGAATACAAAGGCGGTCTTATTGCAAAAGCAATCTCTTAACAGACGTTTGGGTAAAGGAATCTGTTAGATACTAAGCAATGGTGGGTTATTCGAAATTATAGAGGCACTACTATTACTTTACACTCCCTTTATATTTATGGTTTAAATTTTGAATCTTTAACAAAGTATTTTTTCTTGTTAATCCACTTAAGTGTATGACAGTTAATATTAATACAGTTTGTTTATATATTAATTCATAAATTATGCTTATTTTGTGAAGAATTGGCCATAGCCATCTATTGAAAATTCACATAATTAAAAATGCGTGCGTACAAATTGCATGTCAGAAGTGAAACTTCTTTGGCAAACTGATTTTTAAGTCTTGTTTATATTTATTTCATGCAAATCTAAAACTTTAGATTTACGAGACTTATAGGGATGGAAAAAGGAAGATATGTTAGGAATTTTATCGTCATTAAAATATTAAGTGTCGACAATTAATACAAATAATTTATTGAAATCTCAAATGACGAATTGTACATAAAACTGCCACGTGATATTTGTAAATATTAAAACATCTTCGTGACGCTAATCACGCGTTTCATCCGTAAAAATTTTACCCTCATGCGCCTTAAGAAGTTTCACTTCAAAAAGTTCACTTTCCATCTAATGAGTTCAAGAATTTGTTGCGATATTATGTAAGAATTACCGTCTTTTTACTTACTTGCTATGTTGAATAGAGTTTAAATCAATCAGAACACAACTATGATAGACGTTACTTTTTTGTTTTGCATTGTACCGATAGGACATGGCGCCTCTTTCGATCGCTATTCTTGTTTTTCTAATTGCCTTAGAGAAGTTTCTTTACTAGAGTTCAATACTAGAATTGCACAAATAACATTTAATAGAATAAGGATTAATACAGAGGTATGCATAATATGGTTTGATTATTGTCAGCACTTTTATTAACTCTTAATATTCAAAAAAGTAGTTACAGTGGCATAACAGTAGTTGGACATATGATATTTCAGACTTTTTTGTAGATATTCATACGTTCTATAATATTGTAGAACATTTTTTTGTTCTTTCGACAATAGTTTTCGCAGCGAAAACAATGACAGATTTTTTGTGATCAATTTTTATCACACCTTGGGTTGTATTAATGAATTTTTATTAAGAATCCCTATTTTTTTTTTGAGAAAGTAATATAGCCTATGTCGCTCATTGAAAAAGCAGCTTTCTAACGGTGAAAAAACGTAACAAACATACATACAAAAATACAAATGTTTCCTCCTTATAATATTAGTTTAGATGATAAGGCATTGAATCAATTAACGGGAGACAAACGTAGTATTCGAAGTATTTTAATTAGGTAGTTGTAAGACATAATGGTTTTACATTAAGTGGGAGAACATCATGTCTCTTCAAGTTGTTTTTTAATTGGTTCAGAGACTTATTGCTTCTCCAGTATCATATATAGTTAAGAATAAATCAGTAAGGTGGCTGTATTCTGTATATATCGATTTAGGATTGCTCGATATACATTGATACTTGATTAATGGAGATCCATTTTGATGGATTCGCTGACGCAATTGTTTACTATTAAATAGACTATATTATTTTCCAGGTGACTAATGACAACTAATTAGCCAGCGATTAAATATTTTCGTGACTATTTAAATGAATAAGCTACAAAAATAGGGGTAGAAAACCTTAAAACCGACAGCTGTGTTATGGTAGCAAATAAACTATACAGGTCAGTCGAAATATTAGGCGAGGAACTATATATAATTATTTTAGAAGGGTGTGCATAGATAATATGTTACCAACTATTAAATGCCAACTAGAAAGACAGAAAATATCTTTATTTATACATTTTACAATACCCTGCGATGTGTGACATAACCTAGAAAATGGACTCGACATTTATGCTACACAGTCTCCAGACCATGCAGCGCTGATTTTCAGCTGGATCCTTATAAGCAATTACTAGATTAAAGTTACAGGACCTGATAAAAATGTTGTAATAATAATATATATTAATTAAATATAATAATAATTTAACTAAAGTCTATTTAATATGTATATTGTCACGTACATAAACATAGACATATTTGATATATACACATTAATACTAGACGATAAAACTTATAATAACGTTAATTTTGATTTTAATTGTTTAATTGGAGAGGGAATATTATTCCAACATTTAGTGGCGGAGTAATCTCTGAAATCTAAAAACCTAATATTGAGCTCTGATTGGCAGGCAGCTCTAAATGGTTCATACTATTAAATAGTACTACTACCATTCTTAACTGTCATCATTTTCCATCACTTGAGATTACAGTTAGAAGCTATTAAAAAGTGATATTTAGTTATCAATGTGTAGAATTAGTCCAATATGTATATCGTTTGCCTTGGATATTTTACTGTGTATCGCTGTATTTTATTCACTGCATCGGAATAACACAAAGTTTCGGAAGCACTGATCAAAACTTTAGCTACCCCTACCATTTAATATTAATAAAACTTTACTATTGCATGTGCTATTTATTACAGCTGGAGGCGAAGTGAGGGTAAAGCGAATCGCTTTTGACAGAGTAGCCAAGGCCAATACTGTAGTGCCCATTCCGCCATATTGGCCTTGGCAGCCTCAGCTAACTGTGTAGCATTTATATCCTCATAACACTTCCATCGTGGTATCGTTATACCATACAATGTTTTTTTCAACATTTCTTTTTCTATTCCAACAAATAACAGATGTCTAAAATCGGCCCAGCCGTTTTTGAGTTAAAAATTCTGTTACGAATACTTTGTTTTATATATATAGATAGATGAATACAACTAGATAGTTTTAAAGCGATTCGACGAGATGCTGCTTGTTTTCTCGTTGCACGCTTGGTTTCATTTCATAAACGTGACTTCATTGCCATCTTTTTTACCTGAATTCTCTTATCTAACTTAAACTTGCAATCAAGTTTCAAATTACCCAATTTTTCTTTTACCATCGTCGTGTTTTTGTACTGTTTCTTACCTTCACTGTGAACAGTGAGACGTTTTGGTGCTTAACTGTAATTTCCACCTGCTGTAATTAACCGTTTTTCTGTTACATTTTGTTTTACCTCAAATACAATATATTTATGATATGAGAGGCACTCTTTGTAAAGTTTACCTATAATTACTGATTTTTTTATGTAAATGTATGATACTCTAAATTTAAGACAAATCGTGGGAACGTAGTTAACTATTACAAAAGTAATAGAAACGCTTGATATATAATCAGTTTTGAAGGCCTCGCTGGCGCAATGGTGCGAGTATTCGCTTTGCTAGTGGAGGTCCTGGGTTCGATCCCCGGTAGGGCGAATTTAGGAAATTGTATTTTCTAATCTGTCTGAGTCTGGACTCGTGGGAGGCTTCGGTCATGGTTAGTTACCACCCTACCAGCAAAAACGTACCGCCCAACAAAGAGATTTGTGTTCCGGTACGATGCTGTGTAGAAAACGTAAGGGGTATATTGCCTCTTAACAGATTAGCGCGCTTCCATCTTAGACTGTATCATCACTTACCATCAGGTGAGACCACAGTCAAGCGCTAATCTGTCAGCAATATAAAAAAAAGTTATAATGCATTCCCAGTTATGTTATATAAATTTCATGAAAATATGGACATAAAATGGGAGAAATAATTGAGTTTTGGTAAAACGCTGTGGAGAAAGAAACGATAAGAGATCTATAACCTCTTACCACTTACCATTTGCTGACAGCATTAAGAAAAACAGATCCTGCATATATCCCTATTAAGATAAAATTAAAATCAAAACATTCTTTATTCAAGTAGGCTCAAAAGGCACTTTTGAGTCGTCAGTAGTCTGTCCGTTGATAACAAATTACCACCCGTTCGGAAAGTTGAATCCGCTGATAAGAAACCGGCAAGAAACTCAACGGTTACTCTTTTAAAGGTAGTTTGGTTGTGTTTCAATGTGTATTGTTTCTGTGAGCAACTGGAATCGAGTCCAAACATTTATATCACTTAAAAAGGCTTCAACATTATGTTTTTCACACATTTCGTCTATATTTGTAGGACTTTAAAAACTATTACTTTGTAATATTTTAAACGCATTAGTATAAAAAGGGTTTTCTACACTTGAAAGGCGCCCGCATAATTATGTATTATATAAAATTTTACGTACCCAGCCTATAAAAATATTTTATGGGAAGGGAATCTATTATTCCATTCAACCGACATGGGTTCATTGAATCCTAACAAGTTATTTTACTGTTTGTATGCATGTTTTCAGCTTTATCTTTTATTTCTATACCCAAAGGACAATATTCAAATTCTAGACGACCAGTCGAAGAAAATTTAGTGATATTAAAGTGCTCTTAAATAAAATAAGTACAAATATAATAATTATATTTTTGGATACGAACATTTTTAATATAGTGTATAAAACTAACAAGTATATTGATCATTCGTCGCAAGTTTGCCGCAAGTCCTAAGTTCAACTCCAATCTGTGGATTGATCTGCTGTTTTCTACGTTATGTACGATGATACAAATAATTAGGTAAGTTTCTTTATTTACATATAATTAATACAATGGAGACATGTAATTCTATGCTTTATATATAGTTTTATTTTTGTCCTATTTTCAGTGTTCCACTGCAAAGAGCTTATTGCTCTTTCTGAGGCCGCCTGTGTACCAAATTTAATTTGAATCGCTTCAGTAGTTCTTGTACGAAAGCATGACAGACAGACAGTGTTACTTTCGTATTTATATTGGTAAGGATTGTTATTCTACATCTTTGAGGGTAAAATTTTGAAAAAAATCAACAGTCTAAAATAAGCGTCTAGCTCCTATCCCTTATTACAGTCCTTTTTCGCTTTAAAAAAATAGCCTATGCCCTTTCTGAGACTCTAGACTATCTGTGTACAAAATTTCATTTAAATCAATTCAGTAGTTTTGATGTGAAAGCGTGACAAATAGAGTTACTTTCGCGTTTATAATATTAGTACGGATGATACAGAATTGATCACTTAAATGAGAAAATTTACTTTTTGAAGTGCAACTTTAGGCGTATGAAGGTAGTTTTTTTAAGGATGAAACGTGTGATTAGGGTCACGAAGATGTGCATCGTTTGAAGGTTAAATAGTTCAGGTTAATATTTAATTTGCCACTCGTCATTTATTATTTTTCATAAAATACGAAATAAGAATATTTTATGAAGTCAAAAACAAAATTTAATTAATAATTTCACAAAAAATGACGTGGCATTTTTATTTACAATTCGTCATTTGAGATTACAATAAATTCTTTTCGACACTTATTATTTTAATGACAATTTTTAATATACCTATTTTCATTTTTCCCTTCCTCTAAGTCTCGAATCTAAAGTTTTGGATTTGTATAAATATAAACAAGACTTAATTTGTTTGCCAAAGAAGTTTCACTTCTGACATGTGTATTTTGTACTTTTAATGTTACAATGAAAAAACGAACATGTAAACAATATACGCCATAATAAACCATAAAATATGTTATCTATTTCAGAGCAATTGCTAGAAACAAGTTTCTCGACTGTTTACAAATTACATTGTCTTTTGAATACCATATAAAGTAACCATGTCTTTTTCCTTTTAACTAGAACAATAAGTTTAGGTTCATTAGATACACGTTAAAAGCTCCCCTAAACATTTGTTTTAATGCCCTAATATGTGCTCCATGTAAAATACGATATAACTCCCGACTGCTGCTCGCTCGGCAGACGGTAATTGCCCATTACGAATTAGGACAACAGCCACAGAGAGGAACAGTTAAGTTATTTTGTCTTTTGCGTCTAGTTAAACGTTTTTAATTTTGTTAATTGCTAGTTAAATTTTGACGAAAACGCTGACGCAATTTTGCACTTTATAATTTGTCTGAATGACTAGTTACCACACCCCGATGAGATCTGAAATCTTATCGGGAGAGTGGGATTTGCTGGTAAACCAGAATACGCACTAAAACAAGTTCTATGGTGAAACCAAGTTCTACAGTAAATCTTTCTCGGTTCGAGGTATATCTTTATGGAGCGAGGTTACCCCTGAGTATAAGAGAATCTAAATCATTGGGAATATTCAAAAAATAAGTATAGAATGACTACCTTTTTCTATGATTTTAGTGACTATTTGCATTATGTTTTATTTATTTTTACACCCAGATGTATCCAGCGATACCCTCCCTATCCTTTAGTGGAGCACCAGAGGATCGATAGACGCAATCTACCCTGATATTCAGCAAGATTTAACTGGGAAACTTAAAAAAAGAGACGGGAGAAGCATCATTATACGTTTTCTTCCGTCGAACCTCTTGTGCCGTGTAGGAGCGACCACAGCGTTCTCCTTCTGCCTCTCATGTACCTCTTTCAGCTAAAGAACAGTTTCGCAGAAGGAGGTCACTGCCCTTCACTCCACTTCGCTGGTGAGCTGGGCTAGTTACCATCCTACAAGCCAAGACGTGCCGTCAAGTAAAGTATTTGCGTTCTGGTACGATGCTGTATAAAGAACATAAGAGTTATCTTATGTCTTACCAGATTAGCACTTCTTAGATTATAATCACTTAACGTCACATGTAGTGTAATCACCATTCACACGTTTACTAGACTGGAATCAAATAAAGCGACCATACTTGATTAATACAGAATTTGTTTATTTCCTTCGTGTAAGGAATCGGTCTCCTGCAGGATTGTTTATCTATTTGAACCATATGTGTTAAAATAATGTATTTGATATCTATTTTATGGGTATACATCGCCAAATTATAGCATTTAGCAATTACATGTTCGTGTAAAAAGGGTTAAAGCATGATCTTGCATCGCTTGTTTGGACCAGCGCGGTTGCCTCTCCATTTAATGGACAGCGATTTATGGTCTAATTTTTGTTTGGGAATACATCGACTTATTATTTAACTGTAATGTAGATAAATATTTCGCTTTCTGATTCTATTGTTAGTAGTGTGAAATCGTTGCCGGACGTTAATAAATTTAGATAATGCACATTCGCAGGTTTCAGGTCGTCCGGATGCTCTGTAGTTGCGATCTCTTTACGCTCCAGTTGCGTCGTTCACTTCACGTTTTGTTGTTTCATGTCTATTTTTAGTAACTCTGTAAACTGTAAAGGGAAATAAAAGTTTGTTTGAAACAAGCGTTTCAATAGCACAAATCTGTTAAAGATACTAGAATTAATATGCTCTTAGTACTAAACTATATACTGCCTTATTGATTTTGTGGTTAACCGGGTCGAACCAATTCAAAAATGGTTATCGAGTTTTCTATTAAGATTTTCTGCATATTTGTTGAGAAGTTGGTGGTGTGATCCACCCCCGTGCCTCGTAGAGCACGTTAAGCCGTCGGTCCTGCGCCCGATCTCTCTCCGGTTGTGTCGGATTACCGTCACATCGGACTATGAGAGTGAAAGAATAGAGAGTGCACTTGTGTACTATGCCTGCTAATCCGCAGTGGAGCAGAGTGCATAGACCCACATACTCTAAAAACCCTCTCTCATATGAGTGAGGAGGCATGTGCCCAGCAGTGAGGCGTTAATGGCCTGCTACGTACTAAACTATATCATGAATACGACAACTTTCTTAAGAGAAAGAGATAACTCTTCCATTGTACACCACAAAAATTATATAGATAGACAATTACATCAAAAAGAAAGAAGAAGAGATAAAATAAGGCGGCGTTATCACTATGCAGAGATTCTTTCCAGATAACTTTAAGGTTACAGAGAGTGCAGAAAATTAAAAGGTTCAAGCGTGGTGACATATTAAACAAATACGTATATTTTGTATAATATATAAAACTTTAAACATATATATGTTACATATAATTGTATTCATATGTAAAATACACATTCATGGTTACTTATACTAAATTTAAAGTCAATATTCATTTAAACAGTAAAAAGAGCGAAACAAACAATTTCAACACAAGAAATAAAAGCTTTACATTTATCGATTTGAGCATAAGTATTTTTAATAAGACCCCGCGATCAGTTTTTGATTTACTTCCACCTAATTTTAAGAAATATGTGAAAAACATTTTTTTGAAAAAGGCATATTATATATATTACTTGAACGATAAAAATGTTTGGAGTTCTGTCCTGTCTTTAAAAAAGTAACCGTTGAGTTTCTCGCCGGTAACTTTCCGAACCGTTGGTAGATTTGTTACTAACTGACAGACTACTGACGATTCAACAGTGCTTTTTGAGCCTACTTCGATAAAGAATACGTAAAATATATCCTTACATATAATACCTTTTGTCTGCTGAGGTGAAAAAAGAAAAGAGAAAATAAACTTCAGCAGAGTTTCTTAACAGGTGAGCCTGAAAATGAACATGGATAAGACGAAAATTATGTCTAATATCCATGTACCGCCTCACCCAGTCATCGTTGAGAACTCAGCTCTCGAAATTGTTGACGAGTACACATACCTGGGACATATAGTCCAGCTAGGTAGCTCCAATTTCGAGAAGCAGGTCAACCGCCGAATCTAACTCGGTTGGGCTGCGTTCGGGAAGCTACGCCAGATATTTTCGTTTGATAACCCTCAGTGCCTGAAGACCAAAGTCTTCGAACATTGCATGTTTCCAGTGATGACATACGATTCTGAGACGTGGACGCTGACTGTGGGCCTCATCCGAAAGCTCAGAGTCACTCAGCTTGTGATGGACAGGGCTATGCTCGGAGTTTCTCTACGTGATAGAATCATAAATGAAGAGATCCGTAGTAGAACTAGAGTCACCGACATAGTCCTACAATTCGCGAACCTGAAGTGGTAATGGGCGGAGCACATAGTCCGAAGGACCGATGGACTTTGGGGGCCGAAGGTGCCCCCAACGTGGGTCGTGCCCCCCACTAGGTGGACCGACGATATAAAGAGGGTCGCCGGTAGCTGCTGGAGCCAGGCGGCGCAAGATCGGGCCTTGTGAACGTCATTACGTGAGACCTATGTCCAGCAGTGGACGTCCATCGGTTGAAGCGACGACGAAGAATACCTTTTCGAATTCATATTAGATGTCGTAGGAATTGTCTTTAATTTGTTTTATATGACTTGTTATAGATTTAACAATGTTATGTCACACTTTAACGGGGAGTTAAACTAAATTATGTTATTAAATAACGTTAATTGAAACTTATATCTGTAATAATGTCAACGAGACGCGAAGTCTATTAGCAAAAGGATGTATACGTTCTACATTACACGGAACTGTTTTCTAATTTATTTTAAATTAATTTCAGCAACACATTTATTTACTTATGTATTTAGTGCGTCAATTATTTTGTGTCGACGATTTTTTAATCAGTTGCAAGTTGTTTTGTATTTGGCAATCATAGCTTTTAATCATTTATTTTTAGTAGATAATAGTTTTAACGTCGATTTAAGAGAAGACATACATACATACATACATAGCATCACGCCTTATTCCCATAGGGGTAGGCAGAGACAACATCCTTCCACTTGCCACGATCCTTGCATATCTCCTCTCCTCCTATAAGAGAAGAATCATTTAAAAATATGTTATCCGTTGACATATCTGTTAAAATTACTTAAAAAATTGTTGAGCTTTGAAATTACTTTATATAATGACAGATCTGAGTGGTTGAATGAATTACGAAATAAGATGTTTTTGTATTGATTCGAGTTTTTGTAATCACTTTCGCATTTATTACGATGGACTGACGTTTACCTTTCCAATGGCCAATTAATTGTAAATTTATTTACAGTTTTTATTAGTTCACACTCTTCCTATATGTATTCAATTGTTAATAAATACCCTTTTATTCATCCATATAATATTAAATATAAAGCTTTTTAAGTGAAGCCTCTTTAGGCGCATGAGGGTAAAATGAAACGCGTTATTAGCGTCACGAAGATGTGCAGCGTTGATTATGCGAATTCCCTTAAAGGTTAGGTAGTTTTAATATACTATTTGTCATAAAATATAAAATAAACAAAATGAATAATTTCTAACATTTGCATGTTTATTTACAATTCGTCATTTGAGATTTTAAATCTAAGGTTTGACATTTGTATAAATTTAAACAAGGCTTAAAAAATTATTTGTCAAAGAGGTTTCACTTGTGACATGTGTACTTTATACGCACGCATTTTTATTAGATTTAAGCCCGCCTTTTGTATTTAAAATAAGTACAATTTCATTCTTTTATATTACCTTAAATTAATTGGAACTACCGACTTGTAATTTGAAAAATATCAATAGTAAGGTTTTGAATTGGAATCTATTTCAGACATTTTGTGTTAGTATGTTCGACTACAGACATGAGGTCCTGTTAATATTTTCTCAATATTTGCCCGAAGTTGGGAAAAATTAGGCGGTGTGATCGACCCCCGTGCCTCGGAGAGCACGTTAAGCCGTCGGTCCTGCGCCTGATCTCTCTCCGCTCGTGTCGAATTGCCGTCACGTCGCATTATGAGAGTGAAGGAATAGAGAGTACACTTGTGTACTATGCCTGCCAATGCGCAGTTGAGCAGCGTGGTGGGTCTATGCTCTAAAAACCCTCTCTCATATGAGTGAGGAAGCCTGCGCCCAACAGTGGGACGTTAATGGGCTGCAACTTACCTTTTTTTTTAATGAACAGTGTAAACAGGTGAGTCCTCATGCTCGTCTCGGTGATGCTGAACCGGATATTCTCAACACTTTGTTAATTTTGCAACTTTATATTTCTATCATTCGCACTGTTATTCAATATGCCGGATATGGCTTAGAGGTCGTTAGGTCTCTATCTATTGACAACCTTTTCAATCCAATGCGAAGTTTTCTCGATGTTACCTGTTTGCAAACTAAAAAGCGTGTAACAATGGCCCCCCCGAAAGTAGAATCTGGCGAAATGTAATCTAAGATTACCGTTACCGTTGCAGTCGCTTGATATCCGGACTAGGTCATTTTTTGTAGCTAATAGACGCTCTACGGATGGTTTTGAATTTCTTTATACTTTCAGTGAAGTATTGTATGTGGCACGTAACATTATGTGATCAATACTGAATCACTTCATTGAAATGATAACAAATATTTTCTTCATAACACAAACTTATTTATGCAGACATATTCGAAAGTCTCGTCAGCATCAGTCTGGACTGACGGGTTCTGTGGCTAGTTACAACCTTAATATTTTCATAGCATTGTCTTACGGCATACTGTTGTGGGGGTTACAAAAAAGAGTTCTCTAAGAGAAAAATTCAAAGAAGCATCAATTCTCACAGTATAAAAAAAACAAGAAATCATTTGTCGGTTTGAGCATATAGGTACTTATTACCTATACCGCAATCTGTTTTAGATGTGCCTTCGCATAGTTTTAAGAAATATGTCAAAAATATACTTTTACAAAAGGCATATTATAATATTGAAGATTATTTGAGCTATAAAAATGTTTGGACTTGACTCAAGTTGCTCACAGAAGCAAAGTATTCAATGTACTCATTGTAACATACACAACCTTATCTAAAAGTGTAACCGCTGAGTTTCTTGCCGGTTTCTTAGCGGATTCAACTTTCCGAACCGGGGGTAGTTGTATTACGAACGGTCAGTTTACTAACGATTCAACAGTGATTTTTGAGCCTACCTGAATATAAAATATTTTTATTTTGATTTAAATAGCAAAGTCGTGCCTCTAAATTGCTTACCTTATGGATCGTAAGATCAATGCAAAATTTGAAACTATTCTATTCATTTTTTGCTTCATAATACAGAACCTACTGTTTTCTTTCTCTGACGGTCTCCTTTTAGATTAGATTGACTCGCTAAGTAGCGATAAGACCGCCCGTTGTACCCTAGAATTACTTATAAAATAAAATTGATTTATTTCAGGTTAAGACCCATAGAAATTACATAACCAAACTAAATTAATGAAATAAAATGTACAGATGAACACAAGAGAGATTTAACAATCAAATAAAATCAAATTAAATTTATTTTTTATTTATAAGAAAAAAATAAAAATTAATGTATAATGTAATGTTAAAATTAAAATCAAAATTAAAATTATAATTATAAAATTCCAAAAGAAAGTCGCATGTGGAAAGACTTATGTTAAGTTATTGTGTTTTTATTTGATATTCAGTATGTTTGATACTTAAATTTTTTGAGACAATCAACTTTTGCTGAAGTATTAGATTGTATAATAACTTATTTGAACAATATCAGATGATAGAATAAATTCCTTTATATGTTTGTATTGACTAAGTGAAAAGAAAGCGCCACCTTAATGATAACAACGCCTCGGTTTTCAAATATGACACTGTAGTCTTCCAAGAAATGAGATATCAAGTCCCTACGTCAAGCACATTTGTCTATTTAACTATTTTTAGCCCGTCTGTCTCGGCGATGCATAAATCTATCCTGTCGATGTTACGGTTAATAGGAGACCAGTGACAACTTAATAGTTTCCTCTTTTTAGTGGACTGTTCCACTCCATTCATACTTCCTGCCGCGG
Organism: Elymnias hypermnestra; assembly: GCA_015832385.1. Taxonomy (NCBI): domain Eukaryota; kingdom Metazoa; phylum Arthropoda; class Insecta; order Lepidoptera; family Nymphalidae; genus Elymnias; species Elymnias hypermnestra. The sequence continues at coordinate 9,035,301 of JACTOM010000891.1, forward strand.
CAAATTGATTATCTGCCTTTGTTATTTCAGAGTGTTCATCACAAGTACTGATATTTGAGATTTTTTTAAAGCCTTTACGTGTTTACTTCCTTTTGGTATTTTATATTTAATTCCCACTATGCATATTATTTTGGCAATTTGAACTGCCTTATTGGTCTAGTGGTTAGCATGTTCGACTACGGACAAGAGGTCCTGGGTTCGAATCGCGGGTTAGGTCAATTCATAAATTAATATTGAGTTTTCTATTAAGATTTTCTCAATATTTGCCCGAAGTTGGGAGGTTGGCGTTATACTCTACCCCTGTGCCTCGGAGAGCACGTTAAGCCGTCGGACCTCGGATCGGACTACTTAAGTGAAGGAATAGAGAGTGCACTCGTGTGCTATGAGTGCCAATCCGCAGTGCAGCAGCGTGGCGGGTCTGTGCTCTAAAAACCCTCTCCGATGCGAGCGAGGAGGCCTGTGCCCAGCTGTGGGACGTTAATGGGCTGCTACTTACCTTACACTTCTTCAGCCGTGGCAAGTTACCACCCTACCAGCAAAGACGTATCGCCAAACTTTGTGTTACTATGCTGTATGGATACCAGATTAGCACGCTTCCATCTTAGACTGTATCATCACTTACTATCAGGTAAGATCATAGCCAAGCGCTAAACTGTCAGCAATAGAAAGAAAAACCTATTAGCTTTCCCCTATAAATATGAACACAACATCTACTGCATATTGTCAATCGTTAATAAATTAATAAGGAATTAATTTTATCCTTTTATATTACTCGTTAATTCTGCATTTTTTTAAATTTCATATTTATAATATGACGTTTACTAAATAATATTTTATTTCAATGTTAATGTCACTATATTTGGACCTAAAGACGTACCTTAATTACAGAGACCACTGGTTTAAAAATGTAAAATGCTATCTTGGACTATATGACGTGTCCAAAATTTTTGATTCTTAGCTAAATTGAAATAGAAATTAAACCTTTTAAAACATTTGAGTTGTCGTATCATTATTGTTTAAAGAAATCGACCAGACATATGTTATCTTATCCTTTAGATAACCATTGCACGCAAATATTATTATTGCATTATGTATTAATTATTCCGTCAGTTTTCCTAGTTTACTTTCATATATCAATTTAAACGTCTAAATTGAAGTTCACATATGTAGCTTACATCAAAGCTTCTCAAAAAAATTCTTTTACGAATGGAATATTATAGTGTTGAAGATTATTTAAGCGATAAAAATGTTTTGCACTTGATTCTAGTTGCACACAGAAGCAAAATAGTACATATTGTAACATACAAAATTATCTTTAAAAGAGTAACCGTTGAGTTTCTTGCCGGTTTCTTCTCAGCGGATTGATTTGATTTGCGTAACATTCAATATAGCAGCCCATTAACGTCCCACCGCTGGGACCAGGCTTCTCACTCATATGAGGGAGGGTTTATAGAACATAGACCCAACACGCTGCTTCACTGTGGATTGGCAGGCATAGTACACAAGTGTACTCTCTATTCCTTCGCTCTCATAGTCCACCGTGACTAAGAGAGATCAGGAGCAGGACCGACCTTCGGACAAATATTGAGAAAATCTTAATAGAAAACTCAATATCGATTTCAAATTGGTCCAACCCAGGACTCGAATCCAGGATCTCATGTCTGTAGTCGACTATATTAACCACAAGACCAATGAGGCAGTTAAATACGAAGCATGCAATATTACATCCAACAAGCCATAAAGCACGATCGAAGTTTTCATATTGCTTATCGTCAGCTGATTCTATATCATTAGAAGCAGCTGCCACACAAAATGCAATATTGCCGCTAATAAAGCAAGAACCTGGTGAAACTACGACAGTGTTAAGGGGCAACGCTGCTCAGTCATTATTTTGTTTGAGTGAAACTTGAAAATTTCAATAAAATTACCGGTTGTGGAGTTATGGTATGGCCCGGTAGCTGGCCGTAATACAGATATTGTGTGTGGGAAAGGAACGCATGTTGCCACATTGTTTACATTCGAAAACTCGTTAATAATTATAAAAGTTTGATTATTTTTTTCACCCACGACGATATGGCGTAAGTATATTCACCCGCGTAAATAATGATCTCGTAGCATTGGAAAGTTTACTAAGTCGGGCTATAGATTTATTTTTGTTAACATAAAAGTTGAATTTCACTTAATTTTTAATTAAATTCTTTCAGATTATTTGATACACACTAACATTCATGATCTAATCAATATACAGATTTTACTTAACGAATATATATCTAACCAATAAATTTTTAAATTCGTGACATCCTTTACGTAGAATGTCCGATATTAGTCAATTTAAAAATTCTTTACAGGAATTGAAAGAATTTTTGCAGAAAGGTGCAGTAATTTTTAATTTGACTTAGATTGTCGGCACTTTCATTTACTTTTAAAATGCAATTCGTATCACACTTTGCGTTACATTAATGTATTTTTCTTAGGGATCCCTACTTTTTTTAAAGTAATATAGCTTATGTCATTCAGTGAAAATCTAGCTTTCTAATAGTGAAAACTTTTTGTTATCGGTCCAGTAGCTTTTGTGTGAAAACGTTACAAACATAGATAGATAGATAACCACGCTAAAAACAGATGTGTGCAATTGGGCGGTGTTATCGCTTATTAGAGATATCTTCCAGACAACTGTGCCGTCATGGAAAGAGAAAAGGAAAGTGGTGTGTATAGAGGTACATACAAAAACACATGTTTTCTCTTTAAAATATTAGTTTAGATATATTTTTATTCGTATAGTTTTTATTTCTATATCTCGCAGTTATAATTTCTGCTCGCTCAAAGGTTGCCTGGAGGAAATCGCTAGGTAGCGAAAAGGCCACATATTGCAGTTCATATTCTTGAAGTCGCTCACTAATTTGCATGATAAGTAATACTTTTCTCCTATTCTGCATTATTATATTACATACTTTGAATGACTTAAAACATTGTGTTTTAAGTTGATACAAACTAAGAACTGTCACTAGGCGAATATTGCTTCATTCCCCTGTGCTACCCCTCTTATACCAAACTCCCCACTCAAAATAGTCGCCAGTCTTCGTGAAAACGACGACTTCTTAAATTTGAGAATTTCCGGACTGCGTTAAACCGGATGTAGTATATGTAACCGTTTCACTGATATAAGAACCACAACTTAAACAATCATGATCGCTAACAATATATCCATCTATTAAAAAAAAATACAAAGGTCTGAAACCATTGTCTTACAAAGTTACCATTCTATGCTGGCGTTTTTATAAAGAAATAGTGTGATAAGAGAACTTTGTGGTATAAAAGAAGATTTTGTGACTAAAGTTGAGAAAGGTATTAGATAGTTTGACACGTTGAGAGAATGAATGAAAGGCGGCAGACTAAAGGGATTTGTTAGTAAAAAGTGAATGGGAAAGTTGGAAGGGGAAGAGCAAGACGAACGTTGCCGAACCAAATCCAGGCCATTTTTAATAAGGCCCAGGTCAAGAGTACTCTGACCTCATTGGTCTAGTGGTTAGCATGTTCGACTACAGACATGAGGTCCTGGGTTCGAGTCCTGGGTCGGAGCAATTCAAAAATCAATATTGAGTTTTCTATTAAGATATTCTTAATATTTTCCCGAAGTTGGGAAGTTGGCGGTGTGATCCACCCCCGTGCCTCGGAGAGCACGTTAAGACGTCGGTCCTGCGCCTGATCTCTCTCGGTCGTGTCGGATTCCAGTCACATCGGACCATGAGAGTGAAGGAATAGAGAGTGCACTTGTGTACTATACCTGCCAATCCGCAGTGGAGCAGCGTGGTGGGTCTATGCTCTAAAAACCCTCACTCCCCTGAGTGAGGAGGCCTGTGCCCAGCAGTGGGACGTTAAAGGGCTGCTACTTACTTACTTAATTACTTACTTACAAGAGTACTCTAAACCGACGAACTTGTATGAAAGGTGAAATGACAATGAAAGAAGCGAAGGATTTTGTGCAAGGATCGCGGCAAGTGGAAGGACGTGATCACTGCCTACCCATATGGGAATGATGCGTGATTTATGCATGTGTTTATATGTAAAGGCCATCGAAAAGTGTGCTGGAATTATAGATAATTCTATCACAATGAGCCATAGCCATACGTGATAGCCATAGCCATGTTCATTTTGTTTTATTTATACGTATTGCATTGTTATCTCCACTAGTTCTTGTAGAACATGTAAAGTTAGACAAATCGTTTCGTCTATTGCCCAGGCTATATAACACGCAATTTCGCTGATCTGTTTCCAAGATTTGCAATATAATGTGGACCTGTATCAGCTCGGAGCTGTTTGCGTGTCTAACAACGGTATTTTTGAATTACTGAGATGCATTTGTGTTAACATCGAATCATTGTTCTCTTTATGTTTAACATCATTTTTTTCAACGTTTTATTGGATACCCACATCCATCTCACGTAATATTAAGTGACAGTTGGAGATTGTAGCGTGTTCTTTACGCGCATGTAATTTTTTTACAGATGAAACGCGTGATTAGCGTCACGAAGATAAGTAGCGTTTTTTATACTAATTCGTTTGAAGGTTATGTAGTTTTAATGTTCACAAATAACATGTGGCATTTTAATTTGCCACTCGTCATTTAATATTCTATTTTTCACAAAATATAAAATGAAAATATTACATAAATTCTCGTTACTAAATTTTAAATTCAAAAACAAAATTTAATTAATAATTTCTAATGTTGATAAAAATGTCGTGTGATTTTTATTCGTCATTTGAGAATTTTCGACACCTTTAATATTTTAATGACAATTAAATTCATTAAATTCTTAACAAACCTTATTTTTACCTTCCCACTTAGTCTTGAAAATCTTGGAAAGTTGTACGTTTATATAAATATAAACAAGAGTTAAAATTTAGTTTGCCAACGAAGTATCACTTCCGACATGTGTACTTTGTACGCACGCACTTTTTTACTGACGTGTTTGTGTAAAATAATGAAGCGGTAAGTTACTGGTGTATACATGGTGCCGTAACACAAATTGTCTTTGTTTTAGGCACCTCTTTCATGTTCGTAACTAGCCATGGCCGAAGCCTCCCGCTTGTATAATCGCAGGAAAATTAAATTAAAGAAATGCAATTTCCTTTAATTTTCATTTCATCTGATAGCGAATCGTGTATTGATATAGAACGTATTATATCATGGTCATCTGTAGTTATTTCTAATGAATAACCACTGAGTTTTTTTACTCTACTCGATATAATCAGCTGTTCAAACTTGTTTTAGATTTATTAAAAATCAACTAACCAAGTACAATTAAAAACTGTAATTCTATTTGTAAATGAAGTTATTTTGATTTTAAAGTAATTTATTACATTTATTGCAATAAATAAACATGTGTCAATAGGAATGGTTTAGTTTAAAAATGTTTTACGATAAGTAGTAGATAAAGTTGTCGAGGTCGTGCAGTCCAGAGATTTTCGGTTCTATTCCCATCAATATATTTAAGAAATTGTGTTTAATTTGTTTATGTCTGGACTGGTGGGAGGCTTCGGCCTTGGCTAGTTAGTTACCAATCTATAAGCGAAAACGTGGCCCCAAACAAAACAATTTCATTCCATTACAATGCTGTGTAGAAACCAGGTTAGCGCGCCTCCGTCTTAGACTGTATTATCATATACCATCATGTGAAATTGGCTATTAAAATATTCCCATTATCTTCTAGCGTAGTATCGTTGACGTAGATGAATATTATTTTAACAATGTTGGCGTAATTTTAATTTTACGAATGTATGTTAACGATATCATGACATATTGTGATTTATATTTTACTGCTATAGTTTACAACTCTATATAATTAGCGGTGCATATAGTAGTTGAAAATTTAAACGTCTTTATTGCCGTTACTTGCATATCGATTTAATATTAAAGCCATAAAGTCGTGGGCATAAAACCTTTACAGTAATGAATACATTGCGCTAAGATTTGAAAGCTAGATGTAGGCTTAACGATCATTGTTGTTTTAAGTATAATTACGTGAAGGAAACCAGCGTGAATTATGTTAATGTATTGAATCAATAGATATTGCATATAAATTTCACTTGAAACTTAATTGAACGACCAACAGTGGATATCTAAACTAATATTATAAATGCGAAAGTAACTGTCTGCCGCGCTTTCACGTCAAAACTACTGAAGCGATTTTAATGAAATTTGGTACACAGTCTAGAGCCTGAGAAAGGACATAGGCTACTTTTTAATTCGAAAAAGTAACCACTTACTGCCACAAAGTATCGTCATTTTTAGAGCTAGATTGTAAATGAATGTGACAATCAATGTTTGTATAAGGTTTACCCTTAAAGGTGCAAATAACAATCATTATTAATGTTATAAATACTAAGGTAACACTGTCTGTCTGTAGTTTGTTCAAACGAATACTATTAAACGGATTTAAATGAAATTTGGTACATAAATTTAAGAAAGACCATAACATATTTGCATTGAAAATGCGAATAGCTCTTTATAGTATTTATCTTATTGATAAAATATTCTTAAGCATGTTACAATCAAAAATGTTACCCACAAATACTGTTATGTTGCCGTATTAGGGTGTGGTTATTTGTGTGTATGTTTATGTTATTGCTTACTTACCTTATTCGTTACATAAAGTTTCTTTTACCTCATCTGTCATTTAGTGAACATATACCATATTACCAATAGAAATACAATCTTTTTTTCTTTCAACCACATGAAACAGAAACAATTACTTTTACATACTTAATTCGTTCCCAATTAACTAACTTTATTAACTTAACAGTTAATAAAGTTCTTTGTAACATTTACCCGTATCACTTTCTTATATTAATTATTAAAAGTGTTGTGGTTTTCCATTCTCATAAGTTTTTAACATCTAATTAGTTGTTAGGAGATAGTATTTCAATGGGATAATATCACAATCGCCTTCATTGCCTGTAATTAGTCGTTTACTCTTCAGTTTCAATGCATCGTTATACTGGTTGTTGTGTGGGTTGTGTTTTAAGTATCAATACCGTTAATTCGATTGTCTTCTCACAGAGATAGCGAAGATGATTTGTGTAAACTATCGCCGGATAATAAATCTATAATTTAGTCGTGAGATAAAGATGTGCTTATATTAGTAATCTTAATATACTTTGACTGCCTACAGAGATGAGGTCCTTTTTTTTTCGCTGGGAAATGCTTTTATGCTCAAACCCGACCCATGGGGTCAAGAGTGTGGGAGCAGCGAGCAAGAACTACTCATTAAAGCCCAGCGGAAACCTCTTCGCCCTGAATGAGGCACCAGGGGATCAACTTTCGCATTCATCTCTGGAGTCCCGTATCAATTCGACTGAGGATTCATGCATACAGGCACTGCTTTGTAACTCGTCTCCTCCGGCGGTCTGGGTTCGAGACCCGGGTCGGACTAATTTTAAAGTTTGTTAAGATCATTTCAATATTTCCCTGAAGTTGGGATGTTGGTTAAGTCGTCGGTCCTGCGCATGTCTCTCCGCAAGTGTCGGATTGAAGGAAGAAGAGTGTGTTGGAGTGTGAAGCAATAAAGAGTGCACTTGTGGACTATGCTTGTCAACCCGCCAGGTGCAGCGTTGTGCACCTAGGCTCTAAAAACCATTTCTCCTACGAGGCAAGAGGCCTTTTTTGCGCTTGGAATTGCTTGGATTTGCTGGGAACTTGGCGAGGAAGGAGGCCTCGCGATACCCACTAAAACCCAGCGGAACCCTCTTTCTCCCTAAGTGAGACACCGATGTTTAGCTTTCGCTTTCTTCCCTGGTGACCCAGATGACTTCGACTGACGATTCATGAAGGCGGCAGCAGATATGCCGCCTAGTATCCCGCCTCCCTCGGATGTGAGAGGGAGGAGGCCTGTACCCAAAAATAACAGACGTTACTGTTACCTTAAATATACTTCATTCTGGTCGATTCTGTTGCCTGCTTCGCTGTTGCAATAATGCGGGTATACCCTGCGCTAGCAAACGCCCTAGATTTGATTTTTGTTAGGGCAAATGTAGAAAATGCTATTCTCAAAGTTGGTCCTGCTAGGAATCAGAACATCCATTGCCCAAGATAGATCGTCATAAATTATTTACGCATAAAAGACCAACCTGGAAGATATGTAACATTATGCCTATAAAAACCAAAGTCGTGAAATCTGATCATGTCAAGTTTTAACTCAATTTAAATAGATAAAAGTGCTGTTTACCTCCATAATGAGCTCCCGTCCCATTGGCCTGTGGTATTTAGTTACATTGAATGCATGTAATGAATAAAAAATATCACTTGAGCGTGGGATGGCTCATCGTTTGTACGAGATTATGATGTTGATAATACAAACAACGTCTTGATTATGTCGGTGACTGTCTATTGTTATTTCCGACATGAGTTATTTGAGCCTTTCTTATTGTATGTATACGTATATTACGTATTTTTTTATTTTCTATTATAGTTCACATTTTCCCTATATACCTAGAGCCTTTACGTTATAGCCAATATTAAGCCTTTTATTTCCTTATAGTTTTACAGAGAAATAAAAATAAACATGCATAGACTTAACCTAACTGTTGTTGTTTGCGAGTGTATGTACTAATATTAAATCTATTTATTCCATAAGTATCCCTTGTTCGATATATGTCTTTACATATGAAATCCTAATATTGTAAAACAGTGTTTCAAAGATATATTTTTTAATATTGTGCTTTGTATAGTCGTCGTTAAAAAAACATGAAGTATAACATAAGATATGTGAGAAAGAATTATATTTACATCTCAACTACCATTCGCCGCTTTTCGTAACGCTCTCATTACACATTCACCAGCTTACCAAAGTCAAGCGTTCGTAAAATTTTTACTTTGGTCAGTGTTACTTCTTCTGGGTTCCAAAAGAATCTTGGCAAACATACTTCAAGTAATGTATAAATATAATATAATGTATAATAATATATTGCATTTCCATAAAATTCCTACGTGATGTCGTTCAAGTGGGTTGTTGTTTATCATATTATCAGTTTATCCTTATCGCGTGTGATAGGGCTTGTCAGCAATCAAAGTTATGTATATTTTTTCATATATCGTGTTTACGTGATTATATTTTGCTAATTATTATTGTTCTTTGTTTCAGGTAAGCACATACACACGGGATATTTGTTAATACAAAAGAAACTGGATTATATTCGAAGGTATCGTTCATTTTTTTGTAAACACGTAATTATATAAAATTGTGATATCGTACAATACCAGTGACCTGAAAAACTGACTATATTAGCAGCCTAAATCTAGAATATAACAATGAGATATAAAAAAACGCAATGGCTTTAGAAAAAATACATTCACTTTATTTTAATTCTATGTATACATTACATATACATATCGTATAATAAATGTTAAAACAATTGTGCCTATGTGGTAATCATGGGATAACTAAGTAATATATCCGCTATTTGCTACTTTACTGATACAATAACAACTAACGAAAATAATTTAAATCAAAAAGAGCGTTATTACGTTACTATCAATTTTATACACTGGAGTGACTGAGTATTATAGTAACTTTACGTAGTAAAGAAGCAGTGTGATAAAGAAAGAGCATTATTAAACAATCTTTATATAAGAATAAGACTAAATATAGATTCTTTCAATGGGAAAAGAAAAGCTTTGAGTCCATTCAAACTCGTTATTTTTCTAATTCTATTTTTTCTGATTTTCTGATTCTAAGATTCTAATTATATACTTAACACTATCTTCTTTCTAGTCATTGTCCATCATATATTTGGTGTATTACTCTATTTACTAAACATGTGGTATAAATACCTCAAAGGATTTCAGTAACAAATAACTTGATAACATATCAGTTATTGGAGTTATAATAACGTCATAGTTACAGTCATTGAAAAAAGCAATATCTCCAATACGTAGTATGCGGTACTATTTCGGTATTAAATGAAATTTCTAAAAATTAAATTTATCACAAACATATGGTTATTATTTATTATAAAAAATATATATTAAAGCAATAAGAGATTTTTTTCTTATTTCGTCGTTAAGCGAAAAAGGGGAAAGTATCGTGTCACAAGAAGTTTATTTATAGTCATAAAAAACGATACACTCCTGTGGTCAAAATTCTTTATCGTTTATTTACTTTAAAATGTTAGTGTACTCACAGACAAGATGTCACACGGGGGCGTGAGAAAACAGATAAGGCGTGGATATTTACGATGCATGAACAGTAAAGATGGCAAGTCTAATAATTTATAGTAATTGTGAATTGTTGGTGCTGCGAAACGTGTACTTGCTTTGCCACCAGAGGGCTCGATTCTCCGCAGGACAAATTCAGGAAATTGTATTTTCTAATTTGTCTGCGTCTGGACTGTTGGGAGTCTAATTTGACTGCGGCTAGTTACCACCTGACGGGACTTGTCCGTCGTTGCTTCTTTAGATAAAGTTCACTTCTTAAATCACTTTTTATATAATCTTTACTTTAACTACAATTTTGACTCCAAACATCCCACTTCTGAAATGAACAATTTCCAGGAGCTGTATATTATTTTCCAATATTCGTTAACGACTCGCTTTCCAATTACCCATTAGGGTCCCACCCAATACTAGGGTTGCGCCAATTGTTGCAACCATTTAAAAATAAGTCAATGCACCATCTTATTAAATATCACACAGACCCCTCCTTATTACTCAATTGACAACCTTATTAAAAATATAATTGAAACAACTATGATACTTCAGCAATAGTTGATTGTCTCAAATAATATTAGAACCTTAACACACCTTACTAGCAAAGACATGCCACCAAGCAAAACATTTGTGTTCTGCTACAATGCTATGTAGAAACCATAAGAGTATCGAGTAGTCAAGTAAGTATCATTACTTCAGTTGAGTCAAAAAGTCAAGAGCTAACCTGTCAGTACAATAACTAAAGTAGGTGGTACCCTTGATGTTTCAAGATATACTTGTCTAAGTCTAGTTATGCAAGGATTGTTTTTACAATTATTTGTGACAAAATAATTATTGTTTTTCTTGAGAGGCGACGCTACTAACTAACTTGCCGCCAAAACATCCTATATGTGTATATTAAATATGCCTGACAAACTTTCGGTAAGCAACGAGTTACCGTTCCGCGAGACTTTTATTAAAATGTTCATAATTATTTTTATCTTTGATATAAAAAATGAATCGCAAAATGTGTTGGTAAGCGCATAACTCAACAACGTCTGGCCCAATTTTTTTTTAACATGTTGGTTGAAGTCCAAGGATGGTTTTACGGCGAGAAAATTTTTAATAACAGGGCTTTTCTGTTTCTCATACAAACGTTTTCTAACTAAAATGTAGAGTCAATTTGACCCCTATTGCTATTCAATAAAGTTCATATTAAATTACAAGTGCTCAATGTTGTCTAAGCTATGTAGATGTCAAAATCAAAAATATCTTTATTCAAGTAGGCATATTACAGCACTTTTGAATCGTCAAATTATATTTTTTTTCCACACTCTGATTCTAATATACATCTGATGACGGTACTCAAGATCGGCTTAAAATCTAAAGTTACGAGGGTTCCTTCGCGCCCTGATCCGAGAAGAACCCACAACAAACTCAGTCGGGTTTTTTTTTTTACCATCATCATTACAATAACAAATTAGTTTACTATATTTTAATTAAAATTAGAGCAATTTGTTCACTCCCAAGCGTTTCTATCGTCTAGGTAATCTTGCAACTTATAATACGATTTTTCTATCAACTTTCTTTTAACAAAGACTTTGAATTTATTAATTGACATCTTTAGAACGTCTTGTGGGAGTTTATTATAGAAACGTATACAGTTACCCTTAAATGAGTTGTTAATCTTATGCAGCCTACTAGAATTTATAACAAGTTTGTTTTGGTTTCGTAAGTTATATGATGTACATTCACTCTTTTTATTAAAAGAGTCAATGTTTTTATGTACATACAACAAGTTTTCTAATATATATACGCAGTGAACTGTCATTATGTTAACTGCCTTGAATTTGTTTCTTAGCGACTCTCTTGGACCCATATTGTAAATCGCACGATTGTTTTCCTAAGGTCAAAGAGTCAAAGTCAAAGAGTTCTAAATCAATTAAATAGTCACAAAATGTAAGAGATATAGATCATTAGTACAGCTGTAATTTCATTTCAAAAATCATTCGTAAAACTGTAACCTACCACATTCTAAGTCTGTCGGGTATGCTAGGGTACAATATATCTCTATTGTTCTTCCAATTGTCTCTTTCTATCTTTTATTTATATCAGATTAAATTTTACGAAAAAAATCTAATTAAGCCTATAACTAATAATAAAATTAAACGTGCCTAGCCTATAGGAATGATACGAAAGGTTCTGTATGAAATAAACTCGATTATGTGCAAAAGTGGAGAACATTAGAGTAACTAGTGTTTGTAACTTGTCGTGTCGCTGATGGAATTAGCCGGTGACCTCTTTCTCTAGCTGGGGCAAGTATTATGCTTGGATTCCGGTAAAAAAAATCAAAGGCTTCTTAATATAAGAGAATTCCTTTCCATCCAGATATTATCCAGGTACTATGCTAAAATAGAAATTACTTTGTTTATTGTGAAAATGTGCAGCGTTTTTATGCTGATTCGTTTGAAGGTTAGGTAGTATTAATAGAAATTTATGTAATTGTAATGTAATTACAAATAATATGTGGCATTTTAATTTGCCACTCATCAATTCATTATTTAATAAATAATCACGTGGCATTTTTATTTATAATTTGTCATTTGAGATTTCAATAAATTATTTGTATTAATTTTCGACACTTTTAATATTTTAACGACAATTAAAATTATTAAATTCCTAAGATATCTTCCTTTTTTTCTCCCTCTAAGTGTCGGAAATCTAAAGTATTGGATTTGTATAAAGCCTTAAAAATTAGTTTGCCAAAGAAGTTTTACTTCTGACATGTGTACTTATAGTTATAGAAAATAATTAAGAATTACTATATTTATCATAGCTAGTTCCAGCGATATCACCCGCGTAGTTCTCTCTCCCTGGAAATATGGGAAATACATAACTAATAATGTTTACTAAATTTCAAGTAATTAGCAATATTTTTGTCGTCCTTGACTTGTTGCAGATTTGCAGACGTGTTGTAGACTTTCAAGCAATTAAAAAATTATAATTACTACGAAAAGCGGATTTTTTCTGGAACTTAATAAGAACTAAAGCCTTGTAGTATGACGAGCGTAAAGCCAACTAAGCTTTTTTATTGAGGTCGCCGTAGTAATAATATAATTTTCGTTTAGGAAGACTATTTATCATAATTAGATATAGGAAGCCGTCCATTACTCGAGCAATGCGCAAAAAAAATTGAGGTCAAAACTTTAATATAAATTTTAATTAGAAATTGTTGACGTAACGTAGTAAATTAAAAAATACTAAAGCAATGTTTAAAAAAATCAAAAATGTGTTTATTTAATTTTATATACGTGAGATAAATTTTTAAAATTTTCATTGTTTATTTAGGTCTCAAAGTTTAAGAAATTCTGTCAAATTATTATGCCCTCTTTACTATAATATTTGTTAATCGATTTTTTTTTACGAAAAAAGTGAATGCACCTTTTATATAAATTGTAGTAGGATGCTTAAAATTGACAATTCTTTTTAGGGTCAACAGTCTACGTTTCTATAACACACTCCCAGAAGAAGTTACAAAGATGTCACTTAATAAATTTAAATATTTTATTAAAGGTAAAGTAATGTAGAAATCATTCTAATTTAAAGGATTACTCAGAAGATAAAAAAGCGTGGGAGAGAATAAATTGCGCTACTCGCTTTGGAATAGATTAAAAATATATATAGTATTCATTCAAAATCGCTATAAAGGCCTACTTGAATAAAGATATTTTGATTATTGACTTTTTAAGGACATGTTGAATTTATCTTAGTAAGGATTGTAATTCTAAATATATCTCAACTGTTTATTCTTCTGTAAGCGAATGTGACCTAATTAAAGTTTTGTTTAATATATTGCCATGCAAATGGATCAGTCGATTTTCGTAATGGAATATCTTTACAGTTTTACAAAGACTGTGTTAGTGACTTTAACTCATTTCGATTGACTAAAAATAAAGGTATATAATAACACTATATATGTAAAAGTAGAAACAGTATATCGATGGGTATCATTGGTATCCTTAGAATATGAGCAGTCGCAGGCCCAGTTATAAGGGTCGCTATAATTTTCATTGCATTGACATTTTAAAATTCGTTATATCTTTTGAATGGAAAGTCTGATTTTAATAATATAAAAAAGCATTGTACAGGTATTGAAACTGTCTCTAATAAAATATAAACACTTTCTTCTATAATATTAATGAAAAGATTTATTTGTTATACTTTACAAACATACACTGGAGTTCGACTCGGTATATATTATTTTGTTTAGGAGACATTTCGAGTTCGTTATATCTTTTGAATGGAATGTCGGATTTTAATAATTTTAATAGTATTTTACAGGTATTGAAACGGTCTTTATGAAAATATTTAATATTATAAGGATTAATTCGAAGGTATGAATAATATGGTTTTATTATTGTCGGCACTTTTATTAATTTTTAAAATGTAAGAAAGTAGTTATAGTGATATAACTACAGTAGTTGAATATATGGTAACGTGGACTTTTTTGTAGGTACTAATAGCTTCTATAATATTGTAGAACATTTTTTTATTCTATCTTCAAAAGTTTCCCCAGCGCACGCCATTACAGATTTTATGTGACCAATTTTATTAATAGGGAAAGTAGTATACGTTACATACACAAATATTTCCTCTTTATAATATTAGTTTAGATAATCAAAATATCATATGTATTTTATTGCTTTCGATGATAATGTATTATGGATTCGACAAGCGTATTGATCGACTTCTGATCTGGCTGTCATCAAATTTCTCTTCGTTATAAAAAAGACATGCAGCTGAATACGTTGTTATTCTACTTTCGATTTCCTCAACATTGGACAGTGAAACCGAATTCCTATTTTATTACAGTCATTAATGGAGAAGCTAACGGGCAACATAAAGGCCAGGGACCGCATAGATGTAGAAACAAAGTAAACCAAACATCTGAAACTGTAAACAAGGCGGCGGAAGCGGGCGGGACACGTGTTCGATTCCCTGTCCCCCTCCCTTAACTCATTAACTAGTATACTAAATACGGAGCGGACATTGTTCCGAAGCGGTGCATGATTAAATTGCTCGTATCTTGGCGTTGGCGTCACATTTTTGAAGTGAAAATAGTGTCAGGAGTTTTATTTATTGAAGTTAACACTTCTTTACTCCACAGAGATCTCGACCTCGCAACGGTCAACAGGCATTTCAAAACGCTCTCCGTAGACTACTTCATCAGAGCCACCAGTCACCCCAACCCTCTTATTAGAAACATCCCGCTAAAGAAGCAGCGTCACAGCGTCTTCGCCGGCGAAGACCAGGTCCCCGTTATCTGACGCACCCCGGCCGCGGACCCATGGGCGTCAAGACTAAGCAACTGTCCGATTGTCCTTTTCAGCAGCAGCAAACGTTGCTCTAAGCCAAGGTCCGAACCTCGTAGGAAGCGCCCTTAGAGCAACGTTTCCCCCACGACGTAGCAGGGCCCTTCTACGGGCCTACCCCTCGGCGGAGCTTCTGCGCTCACAACCCCTCTCGGTTACGCTGTAAAAGCCAGTAGGGCTAACAGCAACTACATACTTCGAAAAAAAAACTTCTTTACTTTCGGAGTAAGCTCACGAGAGCGTTAACGTGAAAGTGTGACCGGGCGAGGCGAACAGAAATTAAAAGGGAGGTATAAGTCTTTGAAGATAGAGAGTTGCGTTTCCTATATTTGGATTTGGAACGCTAACTTTTTTATATATTTGGAATCTGTATAGAATTATTCATGTACATTGATCTATGACTGACAATTTTTAAAGTGATAACGTATGGGAGGTTAAACCGCTTCGTTACGTAACGTGTTAGGCGCCTTTCTGTGTAGCTTCTCTTTCGCTCACGCTTGCGGCAGCGTTAGGCAGACTCCTACTCTCTCACTCTAACCCAGCGCTAACAGCGCTAGCCCTATATCGCATAGGTGCTTCTCAGTCTCTATACTCGGTGTTTAATGTGCGATAGACATCTACCGTTGACAAAACTGAATTAAGAAAATATTTTATCAATTAATAACCTTATAAATTTAAAAGATAAAACAAACGCTAAATAGGAAAAATTAAAGAAGAATGAAATTGATTCGCCGGTTGGCAGAGGTTAATATCACATAAGTTTTACATCAAAAAAGCATGAAATAATGATTAAAATATATTCTTCTTAACATCTCTTTAATCTAATACACAGTTTCAGAGTGCAATTAATGTTTATCTCACGGAAATTTATTATTAGGCTCGTGTTTCCGTCACATCAAAAGTGTTTTTCGGAAGTGAAATAAAACATTTCCTTTCGCTATATCATTGGATTACTGGCCCAATAGGATCAAATATCAAACATTGGAGCCTAGTGTCAATCTACATTGGAATTGTGATATGTTTTTCGTATTACTACCAATTTACGATTGTTTTGAAAAGAATTCACAATAAACTAAGTCGGGTATTCTGTTTATCATCAAAGAGTACATATTTTTACTATTTATTATGTATTATAATAGCTGGCAATGAGTTATATACTTATTGTGAAATTGAGACGGTTTACGTAAAATCCGACAATTTCTTGTGAAAAACCAACGTTTTCTCTCTTTATCTCAGTCAGCGATAACAGATTTTATATCGATTTTTATATCATCTGTATGTATTGTAATCAATCAAAACCAGTTCGTCTGAAGGTAAAACAAGTATTATGTAAACAGTTACAATATCACTAGACTTCCAATAGCAAGGCCAGCCAAAGTACGAATGGTATTCTAGATTAATTTGTTTGTATGTTTTTTTATTAAAAAAATACACTTTATGCAATAAATCTTTGAAAGTGAAGTTTCTTTTTCATTACAAAGTTACGAGATTTCCTTTAATACAAACTTAGTCAGGAGTCCCTTTCATTCTCATCGTCATTACAATATATATTTTTGATTTATCCTATTTCGATTATAGCAATTCATTCACTACCACGCTTGTTTATCTTCTAACTAGTCTTTAAAATTATACAACGATTACTCAATTAGGTTTCTTTGAATAAAAGACAATAGGGATGTATATTAAATAATAGCTAAACCGCTCAATTTTGTCCTTTAAAAAATAGGGTTACAGAGAACAAATTAGATCTCAATATAAAACTGTGTAGCGAAAACGACTTTTTTTAGATCTTCTTTCGTAACTTAAACCATTTATGTAGTGCGAGCATTGTAAGCCCTCACTACGAAAAAATTTTACCTGTTACAACATTCTTCATTGGTGTTCTGCTTCTATTGTTCAATAAAGACCATAAGAGGTCACAAAGGTCCTCATCTTCAACTAGTAGTTTGATAGAAAAATTATTAAAATGAAGTGTAGCGCATTTATCGAGGAAGGCTGCAGCTATATCACGTTTCTTCATAACTTGATGTGCTATTAGTGTTACCTCAATTCAATTTTTTTTATATCTAATGGGTTTCTGGTTAATATGGTAAAAATTGCCTCTTTCCTCATTATCTAAGACTGTTTTGTTACTTGCCATCAGTTGTGATCACAGTCCAGCGGTAACCTGTCAGAAATAAAAAAAAAATGGATTGTTATAGGCTATAAAACATCACGTTATGAGAAATGTGTAATAACTAGCCTTCCTCATTAAATAAACTATTCTTCATTTTAAGATTTTCCAATTCAGGCCAGTAGTAGAGGACCTTTGAGACTTCATATGGTTTTTATCTAACAATAGAAGCAGAGCACCAACGAAGAACGTTGCAAAAATGGGTAAAGCTTATTGGTAATGAGAGGTTCCATTGCGTTCGCTACATAAACGATACCAGTTACGAAACTAACATGTAAGCAGGAATTTTTGCCCTTAGGAGATCTAAAAAAAGTCTGCATTTGTCTATTGTTATGATTAAATCTATATACATATAAAAAATATTTATTATACATTTACACATGTTTAATTGCTGACATACACATTAAGAGAACTACAACGCAATTATGTCCCACAATGGCATGTAATTTATTAGTGGATTATCATAATAAAAATTATTCATACAATTTTTTTTTGACCGATAAAATATATAAAACCTATACTTATAAATAAAACTAAAGCCTTTGTTGTAACAATGACGTTCTAGAGATGTCGCTTAATAAATTCCAAGCCTTTGTTAAAAGAAAATTTATTGAAAAATCTTACTATAATTTGCAAGGTTAACTCGGACGATAGAAAGGTCGCCCACGCCTTTCTAAACGAATTGTTGCGATTTAAATTAAAATATAATATTGTAATGAAAAAAAAATTACCACCAACATTACCCACGAACGCCCACAGTATAGGAAATTAAATTATGGATTCTATTAATGACGATGTCGGCGGGGAACCCTATGCCCCTATGCTTTGTGCGCTCCTTCTCTCTTATTCTCCGACATATATTTGACGATTCAAAAGTGTTGAATAAAGATATTTTGATTTCGACTTTATTGCTAACAAATTTAACGGTTCCCATACACTAACAAAATATTTCAGTTACATATATTAAAAATGTACGCGTGTCCATTTTATTGAAACTCGTAAAAATATAATGAACTTAATTTGAAATTACTATAAAATCTATTATGATTTAAATAAAGTTAACAGGCAAATCGAAATTGTTTACTCGAGTGTTTCAATCCCTTTTTTATAATTAGATATAGTCTTATTTAGGTATTCCTTTTATCGTACCAAAAGGGTTTTTATGTACAATTTTTCGATATTCGCGTAGTAAATTTATTCACCGCATAAATTTAATCGCACCGGAATAGAGCTACAATGAATTTGAATTGAATAATGTGGTTCAGTTAACCTATTTTTTAATTTGACTAAACGAAATGTCTTGTTCGGACGTTGAAATACAAATATAATATAATTTTGTTGTTACAAAGAAAGCGGGTACGCATGATTTATTGATTTCTGTGAATAGTCTACAGTCACGCAATGTAATAAATAGTTTTAATTCTGAAATAGTTATTTATTAGATACCTGTAAAGTAATAACAACGGCTTTTCTTTACTATTTGTAACCCCGGATTTGAGTCCCTATTAATTAAATTCTAATCTTCGTATGTATGTTTACCAGTAAGAGAAGTCCAATACAAGACAAATTATCCAATTGTTATTCTCTCAGATATTTATCTCAGTCTTTAGTGGAGGGAGTATCCAAACATTTTACATTGTCAGGAAAATATATGATAAGACGCACTTCAAATTTATAATATCAGTTCATTTTCACTTTCAGTGTGATTATTTTCGCCTTATGCTAAGTCAGAACTAAAGTAAAGTTAAAACCTTTTTGTGTACGCAATCGATTGACTATAAAAAAAAACCTTGTATCCTATTTATTTACTCGAAGAATAGAGAGTAGTTTTAGAGTCGCTAATTAATTTGTAGGTTAAGTAATACTATTCTCATTATATTACACTTTCAATGACTTACAACACAATACTAACTTTGATATAAACTAAGAACTATCACTAGGAGAATGTACCTTCATTCCCCAGTGCTACATATCTTATACCCACGTGTATAAACTCCCCGCTCAAAAAATAATAAGTCCACCAATCATAGCCGTCGTTAACGATGACTAAACAGAAGTTTTGATTAAATTTGAGAATTTCTTGAATAGGGTTAAACCGGATGTAGCACATGTAAACGTTTTACTGATATAATTACAAAGACGGCATAATAAACAAATATAGTAATTTAATATCAATCCACAAATTAAATGATAAAGATTGCTAACAGTATAAACCATACTTCAGATTGTAAGTCGTTATTTAATACCATCGTCAGTCGTACCTAAAAATTAGTGTGTGGAAGTAAAGAACTATATTTGACGATTTAAAAGTGCTGTCAAGAATAAAAATATTTCAAATTCAACGTCCCATCGCTGGGCACAGAACTCCTCGCTCATAGGAGAGAGATCATAGACTGATCTACTGTGGACTGACAAACTACACATATCACAGTGTTATTTCCAGGATGTGCAGGTTTCATACATACATAGCATCACGCGCCATTCCTATAGGCTAGGTAGGTAGGCTGAGACCACGTCCTTCCATCTGCCACGATCCTTGCATATCTCCTGCGCTTCTTTCATTCTCATGAAACCTTTCATACAAGTTCGGTTTAGAGTACTCTTGACCTGGCCCTTGTTTAAAATGTCCTGGATTTGGACCAGGATCGTCTTTCTCTTTTTCAACTTTAATCACTATATCTTCTTTTATACCAAAAAGTTCTCTTATCGCACTATTTTTTACTTTAAATTTTATAAATGTTTAAAAGGCATAATATGCAAAATAATACATTTATATAAATAAATTATAAATCGATAGTTGTCATGAATAAAATGGGCAACCTTTTAAGCGTTTAAGGTTCGCGGTTTAGTGTAAAGTAGTTTTTTTATAGCATTGTTAACTTTTTTGTTATCTGTGCCGGGGTACTAAAGCGAGACCCAAGGCCGTTTCATTGGTTCCGCTGTTATTCTTGTTTCAATAACGTTGGTTACTGCTGAAATATAGTTTTTGCATTGCTTGATTTATTTCAACATGAATTAGTATTTAATAATAATATACTCTTAATTGTACACCGTAAAAGAAACAAAGTTACATATTGTGATTAAAGTTTTCACGAGCAAATGTACAAAAAGGCGGTATTATCGCTAATCGATCGATTTCTATTAATAAACTCCCTTATTTTCGTCCTTTTAAATATTACACATTAACCTCGGTATAAATCTTCGTAAATTCATAAAAAAATCATCTAAAAATGACGAAAATAT
The DNA here is from genome assembly GCA_015832385.1 of Elymnias hypermnestra. NCBI lineage: Eukaryota > Metazoa > Arthropoda > Insecta > Lepidoptera > Nymphalidae > Elymnias > Elymnias hypermnestra. The sequence goes on from JACTOM010000891.1 coordinate 9,056,272, forward strand.
CTACAACCATATTTTACACATGCAATATAGACAATTAAATAACTGTACAAATATTTATTTAAACAGGTTTTGTTGATTTCAAAATGAAGTTTTAATTTTCCATGTATGCATAATTTGGAAACGCATTTCGTCTTTGCATATCGCAACTTAATTGGGCATGATTAAATTAAAAAGTTTAATTATCAACCTATAAAAAGTGGTGAAGCACGAGCTGAGTCTCGCAATGTGGGGTTCCGAATTGCAAATTATTATTATTTTTTTGTGTACAATTTTTGTTACTTAGTTTATATCTTGATTCTATAAAGTATAATATTAGTTACCTGGGATAGTTTGTATTTTTAATTCATTGTATATGACACTACTATGATATCTTTTCCATTTCCAAACAAAAGTTTCTTTAAAACAGTGTTTAAAAACATTCACTCCCATTAAAGATGAACGAGACGGGAATACTGTTAAGTGGTGGTTGAGAAATGGAAATGATCATGATTTTAAGTGCTGGAGGCGGACCTTATGATTTTTTTTATCCATTCGACCACTTTTTTCTTTGATTAATGTATATTATGCCAAACTGTAGCACTATAGAACCAGGGCTTTCTGAACAAAGCAAATTCAGGCAAATAAACCTACTAAACAAAGTGAAACTATAAAGATTATTTTTATCGGTTTTCATTAAAATAAAAATAAAAAATATTATTATATACTATGTTTAAATTTTTTTGCTTAACTGATTGAATTTAACAGTATTGCTCTAAAATTTTGTAAAACAATATGTTGCGGGTTTCTAGCGACGATTATTACCGCTGTACCCTAAAACATCAACGTCATTTTCGTAAACACAGTAAAAATTAACAATTAACTTAAGATTTGCCTCACATTCCAAGACTGGCGTACAATTTTAATTAATCATACGATTTGCATTTTTATTAGCCCGAACTGGTCAACAGCATCCTATTCTGAGTCACTGTATAAGAAATTTCTTATGTGCCGCGTTTATTTATTTTCTCTTTAATTTTTGTTAATGACCTTAAACCGTTTCAATGACATTGTGAAAATATTGACCTAATTTTGTATTTTCATTTAACGAAGTGGCCGCAATTTGAATAATGTTTGAAGCAACTTTTAAACCCTATGTCTAAAGCACCTTTTGACTTTGTTGCTTACCTAATTTAAAGGCGATTTTTTTCAAAAGACAGTTTTGGATGAAGTTATTTTAGGCTTACTGGATCTTTGGCCGTGGAAATAAATAGAAATTTTCCCTAAAACGGGAAATTCTAACGTGGCCAAGTTTAGCAAAAATTTTAAATTTCTAGCATAGATATACATATATTAACACGATTTTATACGCTTGAGATATATTCATCTATGAATGTAACGTAATCTTTCAATGTAATTTTCAATGACGTTCGATTTTCTTGATAGTTAAGTCCTCCAGCATCATCCGAAAGAAAATATTTTTAAAACACCGATTACAAATGCATGATGACGGTAAAAATGACGCTTTCTTATATATTATCATACTACTACTCTATTACTCACTATTTAAGTATGGATTTCAGTTTTTCGTGCTATAAATTGTTATTTATTAGCATAATCCCCTTCAAAACATGTGTATCGCAAATCATTCAGACGTTTCCAAGGCACTGTTAGTGTTTCACGAGTCGGCCATTTTGGCTACCGGTCATTCACCTGCGCTAAATCAATTCCAATGACTAGATTATGCCTTGAGGCTTTTTCTGCTTTGGAATTACTATTTACAGTAAGGTAGTAAAAAAAAAGATTATCTCGCACACGTTGATCTCTATGATCACTAGGTCGACCCAAACGGATCTTGTATTCTTATGGCAATCATGTATAAGGATTGCTTAGAAGTTTCCAGGCGGAATTAGATGTTTGTAAATTCTTCTGAAGTCACCCTAAGTGTTTGTTGTTGCGTGATTTCGTATTGGCGTATTATCAAATCAAATCAAATCAAATCCAAATATCTTTATTCAAATAGGCATATTACAGCACTTTTGAATCGTCAAATATTTTTTTTTTCTTTTCTTTTCCACACTCTAATTCTAATNTTTTTTTTTTTTTTTGTTATTATCATCATTGCAATATTATATTAGTTTAATATATTTCAACACAAATCGTGTCATCGTGCATTAACTTTAATGTTACAAAGTTTGATGGTAATTCATTTTAAAGTCGTGGAGTTTTGATATTACATATATTTGGTTTAGAAGACTAAAAGCTAACCCAGATTCCATAATCATCTTCATGATGTCGCATTATTTTATGCTATTCTAATAGCACGTGTTGCTATTTAATTTTAACACCATAGCTAGTTTTGTTGAAATATCCAGCCATATGTTTTGTTTATTCATAAAATTACTCCAAGGTGTTCTCGTATTCCCTCTATTATTGACTTTATATAGTATTGCTCTACCTACTAAGTATTTGGATTGAACAAAATTGAAATGACTGCTTTTTTCTGCGGAAGTGCTACTAAATTCTCAACGTCACCTTAAATACGAGTAAATGTATTCATGCGAAGTCGATATCTACTTGTCCTTGGAGAAAGGAAGCATTACAAAATACACGTTGTAAGCGGTACGTGACTCCCACGCGCGCTTTGTCCTGTGGGTTCAAGGTTTCGCAGCTGCAAATTATTTGACTTAAAATGAATTTGATTTTACTGAAAGTTGTTAAACATGAAATACGTTTTAATTATGAAATTAAACTTTTAGGCTTTTAGATGAAACTTCGATGTTAGACTTACATGTGTATAGTTTTACAAGATTGGTTTTAAATGTGACAAAAGAGCATGCAAATGCAAATGTTTTCTTTAAACAGTAAGTAGCAACCTGCTGAGTGAATCCCCTCTCACTCATAAATATTTAAAGTATATACCCTCCACACTGCTTCACTTATTGTTGTGGATTGACAGGATTAGACGTTGAACACAGCTACGTATGAAATTGTCTCGCATAATTGTGTTAAAGTATATGCGAATATTCCAGAGTGCTGCAATTTTAATGAATTTACTCGTACTTTAAGAACACTTAACGTTCTTTTAGCTACTGTTTACATCCAATATGATTAGTTATTTATCTTCTTCACAGGTGGAAATATATTATTTTTTTTACAAAAGCCAGTATCCCTTGTACTTCCATAAACTGAATTTAAGTTCATTCATTTTAAAATCTAAAATTGTCATAAAACATGTTGAAAAATACGGTTTATTTTATACACAAACATTATACCATACTATCGTTGCTGAGGGCCGTTACTAATTAGTTATCAAACACGTGTGAAGCACACTCATAGATTAATTTACCAACAATGAAAAATGCGTCCTTGTTCCAATTATACTGATCTACACGGTTCCCATGACTAATAATCATTACATATCACAGAACGCCCGGTAATAGTTTGGTAATATCTTGACAATGTATGTACATACATATCTTACGTGTATTTATTACGAAATAAGACACGAAATGTTTCTACCTATATCCGTAATAGACTTTGAAACAATCTAAACGATATGATCTAAAGCGACCACATACAATGACTGCAATGCGAACATAGTTTGAGACCCAAACTAAATTCAGTTATACACTAATTCACGTGCTCATTGCGCTTTAAAACTATCAATTAAGTGATTTTCGTATATTCCACAAGATCGGGAACTACATATATATTAATATTCTCTTTTATTTTAAGCTTAAGTTGTCTGGGTCCCAATGACTTCTTCATTAAAGCAAATTTAATTTTAAAATACACTGACCAATGATTTTCTGTAAATAAAAGCTTGTATAAGTTGAAAGTAATTTGTGTTATTGTCTATAGAAGTATTTATTTTTTGGGCTGCCCGGTTTTAATTTCAAATTTCATTTTCATTAAATTCTAATGCGTTTGTTGCGGTGGGACCGACTTTGATTGTACTTTCTCTATCTTAGGCGAATAACACGGAGGCAAACAGTTTGTTATTAAATAAGAATAAAAACGAACCACTGTAAGATATTTTTTTTTATTAGTTTTCCCCCGACATGTCGGAGACCTCTTTCAGAAGCGTTTTCTTTAATTGTGAGTGAACTAAGTAAGGATGTACATATTTCAATAATGTTTTGTTTTATAACATCAATTTATTTAGAAAGTTGTTCTCATATCAATACAATATAGGTTTGCACTACGTTGGGGGTTTTTATGGAACTTCCTTATCATACATACATACATAGCATCACGCCTTATTCCCATAGGGGTAGGCAGAGACAACATCCTTCCACTTGCCACGATCCTTGCATATCTCCTTCGCTTCTTTCAATCTCATTAAATCTTTCATACAAGTTCGTCGGTTTAGAGTACTCTTGACCTGGCCGTTATTTAAAATGTCCTGGATTTGGTCCAGGAACGTTCGCCTCGGTCTTCCCCTTCCAACTTTCGCATTCACTCTTGACTCATAAATCCTTTTTGTCAGTCTCCTTTCATTCATTCTCTCTACATGCCCAAACCATCTAAGCATACCTTTCTCAATTTTAGTCACTACGTCTTCTTTTATACCACAACGTTCTCTTATCACACTATTTCTCACTCTGTCACTCAGTTTTAATCCACTCATGCTTCTCAACGCTCTCATCTCTACCGCATTTATTTTACTTTTGTGATTCTTCTGCCATACCCAACTTTCACTACCATACATAAGTGTTGGCACCAACACTCCAGCATGCACTGCCAGTCTAGCCCTTTGAGACACCATCTGGCTATTCATAAAAGCATGCAGAGCACCATTTACCATATTCCCTGCATTCACTCTCCTTTCGATATCACTTTCACATGTTCCATCTTTTGTAAATTTAGATCCCAAGTATACAAATTCTTTCACCTCTTCCACTTGTTCCCCATCTATCAAAATATTGCCATTCATCATAGATTCATCTCGTTCAAAAAGCATAACTTTCGTTTTGTTTACATTCACTTTCATTCCTTTCCCTTTCAAAGCTTCATTCATAATATTTAGCATCTCCTGAAGCTCGTTAGCGGATGACGCAAGTATTACTTGATCATCAGCGTAGAGTAAACATTTGATGAGTAATTCATTCATTCTTAACCCATACATACATTCTTTTAAATCTGTCAAACATTTATCCATGAAAAGGTTGAACAGCCATGGTGACGCAACACATCCCTGTCGAACACCTCTTTCGACAGGAAACCACTCCGTGTACGCTCCGTTTATTCTGACACAGGCACTAGAACCCTCATAGAGAGACTTCAATGCTTGGATCAGACAACCGCTCACCCCATACGTAGATAACGTTGACCACAGCTCATTCCTCACCACTCGATCATAGGCCTTTTCTAAATCTACGAACGCGCAATAAACTTTTTGGTGTTTAGCCAAACATTTTTCAGTTAAGCACCGTAAAGAAAAGACCTGATCCGTACATCCCATTCCTCTTCTAAATCCCGCTTGCACGTCCCATATTTTCTCATCAGTTTCATTAATCACCCTTTCAATCAATATCTTTGCATACAATTTGCCGACGACACTAAGAAGGCTGATACCGCGGTAATTTTTGCACTCCTGCTGTGACCCTTTTCCTTTATATAGAGGGACAATTACGGCCTTGCTCCAATCTCTTGGGACTTGACCTTTCTCCCAGCATATATTGAAAAGGCAGTACAGCTGAGCTACCACAATCCCGCGGCCAGCCTTCAGCATCTCGACTGACACTCTGTCATACCCAGCAGCCTTACCTGATTTCATACCTTTTATCGCTTTCATGATGTCATCCATACTAATCTCGCTATCACTTGTCTTACATTCATTGCTATCCGCAGAGGCCATATTTACCTCTGCTTCATTTCTTTCAAACAAACTTTCAAAATGATCCTTCCATCTCTTCAATATCCATTCTTCTCCTTTTATTAAACTTCCATCTAAACTTCTGATTTTACAAAGCTCCGAGGAAGTAGATCTCCCTCGGGCAAATTGTATTGATTTCCAGAAAAACTTTTTGTTTGACTGAAAATCATCAGAAAGTCTCCTATCATACATATCACTGTATTCTTCTTTTTTCTTTCTTACAGCTTCTTTCACGATTACTTTCACCCTTTTGTATTCCATTCTTGCCTTTTTTACGTCATCATTCGTTGCCTTTTGCATTCGTTGGTTCGCTTTTGTAGCCAACCAATCGGACCAAGCTTTCTTCTTTTCACACACAGCTGCTTGAACATTTTTGTCCATCCACAAATTCTTCTCTTTCTTAATATTTTATTTAGATATTTTATTTAGATATTTTAGCTCTAGATATTTTGATAGTTCCACAGTATAATTCGTGATACGATATTAGATATCCGTATTTTATTCTATATCTGTAATTATATAACAGTTTTGATTAGTTTTACAATGTATTTTCAGTAATTTACATATAAGATGTATGGCCTTCTAGTGGGCATGCCACGTAAATTGTCGAAATAGGTCATAATAGCAGGTTTCATTAAGCGTGAAGTCAACGACCGGCTGGCCCACTTAAGGGCCTGCACCCTCTGAAATCGGTAGTGATTGTTCTTTGTCATTAACAGCTGTAAACTGTTATTGAAGGAACAAATAGGGGAACGAGCCCTGATCGTCGAGTCCCTCCTTGGAATTTCTTTTATTATTTTACATTCAGAAGTATTGAAACTGTTTTTCAATTCCTACACTTACTCTCTGTAAATAGTCGTAGTAGAAACTTTACTTCACCCACTTAAATTTGTACAACGTCATCTATTTGAAGCGCACGTAAAAGTTTCTTTCTGTCTAATGAGCTTAATAAGCTCGTGCTATATGGCATATTAATAAAAGATTACATAATAGATATCTTTTAGGTATTGTATAAATTACTATTGGAATTAGGACCTAATATTTTGGAAAATAATGTAAGAAAAGAATGTCATTCCGGAGATAATTTCGAGTAGCATAAAATCTGAATTGGTTAGGCGTAAACAACATATATTTGTTCGCGTAATATTTGTAATACTACTTCATACTTTAAACAAATCAAAATTATTTTTAACCAGATTGTAAAAGATGGAAACATTCCAAATTTCTTGCCATTCATTTGTTGCGTATTAATTATTTTATTTATTTAATAGTAGACTAACGTGCGTGAACTTATCTTTATCTGGGTTCTTATTTAATTTTTTTTAACTAACTAAGCATTGAAATATAAATGACACATTCTGTGTAAAAAATTTAAACCTTAAAATCTTTTATATAATACTAAAAATCTATAAAACTAAGATAGAAAAAGAAAAATCTAACAATACAGAAAAAAATATTCTGCACTACAGTTGATATATATATATTTTTAATGAAAAATATACTAATATAATTTGTTAAGCATTAGACGTAAAAACTGAACTTTCAGATTGAGCTACTTACGCTTTTGTAATATTAATGAAGCTTTGTAATTAGATTGAAATCTACAGGTATTTTGCCTTAAAATGTATTCTTTGCTCTACAGAGTTTAAACTACCGGTACATTGTCTTGGTATTTTGAAAATAAACGCCCAACCTAATTTAATAGTACACGCAAAAGCTGTAAAATTGAAATATATGGTAATGTAAAGAGCATACATTGCGTTTTACTGCGATGTGTGGTGCGTGTACTGTGGCCTGAAACAAAAGAGGGCGTGGTCCGCCCCTCGTCACGCCATATGCTAGCAGGTGCGGGTAGAATATGGTGTAAGGCATCGACTCCCAAGTAATACTTCGATCGGAATAAACACAAAAACAAACATAACGCCATTTGGTTAACGAATCAAAGCAGAGATAAATGGATCCGATTTGCATTATCCTCTTACAAAATATTAAAAGAGCGCTATCTACTAGACTGTCTCATTGGTCTAATGGATAACAGGTTCGACTACAGACATGAGCGCCCTGGGTTCGAGTCCCGGATCGATATTGATTTATCTATTCTGATTATCTCAATATTTGCTCGAAATTGGGAAGTTGGCGGTGTACTCCAACCCGTACCTCGGAGAGGACGTTATGCCCTCGGTCCTGCGCCTGATCTCTTTCCGGTCGTGTCGAATTGAGAGAGATATGAGAATGAAGGTATAGAGAGTGCAATTGTGTCCAATCCGCGGTGTAGCAGCGTGGAGGGTCTATTGCTCTAAAAACCCTCGCTCACGTGAGTGAGAAGGCCTATAGCCAGTAGTTGGACATTAATGGGCTGCTATTTATTATCCACAAAAACGGCTTATTCTTGAAATCCGAAGCATCTTAACTAATTTTGCCGATTTATGAAGTTAAACTTCATAAGGCGTTCATGCGGATTTTTCCAGATGAAACGCGTGACTGGCGTCACGAAGGTGTGCAGCGTTTTTTATGCTAGTTCGTTAAAAGGTTAGGTATTTATAATTTTCCCAAATAACATTTTATTTTGCAACTCGTCATTATGTATTTAATTTAATATTTTTCATAAAAAATAAAATAAGAATATTTCATAAATTCACATCTCTATCTATATAAATGAAAAACAAAAATTTTATTAATAATTTGTAATATTGACAAATAATTTGTATTAATTTTCTACACTTTTAATATTTTAATGACACTTTTCTTTCTTTAAAAGTGTCATAAATCTAAGGTTTTAGTTTTGTATAAATATAAACAAGACCTAAAATTAGTTTGCCAAAGAAGTTTCACTTCTGACATATGTACTGTGTACGCACGCAATTTTTTTTTTTTTTAATTTAGCTGGGTTTTTTGTAGTGTAAAGGTAAAGTTGAAGGAATATAAAAGTGCAGTACAAGAGCACCGTAAGCCTTCAAAAAAATGGAAACTATGAATATTTTAATAAAATAATTACTATTTAATATTAACATTAAGTAAGAGCCTAGTATCGTTCCTCTGTTGGGTGCTGGCCTCATTATTTAGTAACAGTGAGGGTTTTTAGAGGATATATTCACCACGCTATTCCAATGCAGGATAGGAGGCAATTTTATTGGCTTGTGTATATAATAATAAACATTTCATAGTGCTATTTATTTAAAGGTTTGAAGATGAAGTGAATCAGTAAATTTTGCCAAGTTTTCACTCAGAAATAGCTTAGTTATTATTATCTTGGTAAAGAAGTAATGTGAAAAATATTTCTTATGACTCCCCATACATTTGAAGTCTAGTGTTTCTCACGATTGAGTCACTATTGCGGAAATGATCCTATGCTATGACTAAAAGCTATTAAACAGAATTGTGTAAGATACTGCTTCGCTGAATATGTTTTTTTATGTTTTTATTACTGGATATCTTATGAGACGTCAAAGTGTTATACAGAAGACGTTTAACCGGGTTCTATTAAAACGGAATTTACATTATTATCGAGGTCCTGTCAAATTTAGTTGGTTAAATACCCTTAATGATAGAAGTTTTTATAAACAGTAATACCTTTATTCAGACAATGTAACGGGAGTGAAATAGGTCCATTGTGTAACATAAGTACTGCTGTTGTAAGTTTCTGGTTTACATTAAAAGCTAATGTATCTGTAAGTAATGTCACGGTCTAAGATAGTAGGGCGGTGATCTAGTAAGAGTTATTTTTCCTCTTAATGATTTCCTACACACTATGTTACAATACTTTTAATGATATAGTTGTATGTAGCCACAGAAGAAGGATCCCTGTATTCCAAACCTGGACAAAGTAGTTCGATAAAAGGTGGCAAAAGTCCAATAAAGTATACGATATAAAGTATCCAGTATAATCCTAGAACTAGTCCAGTTTTACTCTAGGTTTCTTATTAGACAAAGTAGACCAACTGTTTTATTTACGGGTTCATTTTATTAGTGAAATAGGGTACTTCCCAATTTCATTCGTCCATTCTTAATACGTTTGTACATCCTGCTACACCTACAATGTACATAAATCTTTGTTATATACTCATTCATTAATTTCTTGAGCCTTTTGACAGGTCCCTTGGCGTAATCTTGGACTTATCTTTACATAAGTTGAGGTGTGCGTGAAAACTGTCTCATTTATACATAAAAAAGTTCAGCCAATTTGTATATAAATTGTCATTATTCAAAAAATTGTTAACAGAAGAGCAATTACTGAATTTCTTGCCTATATCTACTCAATAGAAGCAACCTTTTTTGATGATTTAGAATCATTGACCTTGGTACGGGTACTTCATGTAGAATAATTTTAGTTTTTATTTTATTTTAATCGTCTAATTGCTTTGCTAGTAAGGATCATCTTTACAAAGCAACACATATTCACTAATTTATATTTTTTAATTCATTTGTATATATATATATTTATATGTTATACTAACTCACAGGATATATATGTCACCAAACAGAAAAACTAATCTTCGGTACAAAAAACTACTAAGAGATATATTACGTTTTATAAAGATATTTAACAAGGAATTAATTACAATTAACCGTGATAACATTATATCGAACTTTAACATTAATACAGAAAAAATAAAAGTAATCAAAATGCGCCATCAGAAGCAAATGGATGGGTGCCCATAAGGCTGGCAGCGTTACCTCTTTGGACAGCGATACTTATACGCTGTCCGAAGTACCACCCGGCCTTAGGGTCACGGGTGACATCAACTGAGATAAAATTTCTTTAAAAAATCTTTTAGCCTCAGGACCCCACGGTCCCAATGTCTCCACGCCAAAAGGCACAAATATGTATACTCAAGCAAGAGGCTCTCATATTTTCGCCTCTTGGCATTTTCAGCTAGTGATGCTGCTGATTTGGAGGTAGCGTCAATATGAGATGGTGCAAGCGTATCAACACATGTAGCATCCCAAACCAACGGCCTTCCTTTTTTCCAAGGCATCAACGACATACCATGAGGTCTCTTACCATCATCACGTGCAATTCCATTCGGCTCGAGAATAGCCGGCACGTTAATGGTGACAAGAGTTCTTCTGATGTTATCTTTGAATTTATCATCACTTACTATCAGATGAGGTCACAGTCCTGTAATGCACGCAACAAAAACAAGTCTGTAACAATCTAGGCTAATAAAGTCTGATATCATATACTTTATCAAAGCTAGGTGATTAACGGTTAGATTATGTAAAAGATGGTAGACATGTAAGCTATACGACAGGGCCAAATTTTCTCTAACAACAACTGTGGGTTACTGCAGTAACTTAGCCATTTTTATGATATCAAAAAATATCTCCACCTTCTTGTAATTTTTATAAACATAATTTGCACTTTTCGTGTAAGGTACTCAAGACAGTTTATTAGTTAAATACATTGGTTACATTATTTATTTTATGTATCATATACCAGATATACGTGGCGGTGTCACTCGCTTGATTGATTTCGTGGAAATATGGGGAAATAGGTTATTTTGGGAATCAAATTGTCAATCTAAAGCTTTCTTGAATCCACCTTAATATACCTAAAAAACGAGGAGGAGTTCAGTTACATAAACACGCATATAAAGACTTAAATACCTACCAAATAAATGAAGTTACTACAAACCTGTAACAATTAATTTTATAGTAAATCATTTTATTAACAAGATTACATTTAAGGTAAAGTGTTACGGTATATTAACCTTAGCTTTATGTGGGTTATCACAGCCTGGAAACGCCTATCGTTTTACAATTAGACCACGCGATATGTCGCGCCCGTAATACACGTCAAAAGCTAACGATTTTCACTATCGAAAAAAATAATCTGAAACAGTGATTGGACTAACCCCTTTTCGATAAATGATAAGGCGATACAATTACTACAAAAATACATCTTAAATTAAGATTTTCTTGTGTTAGCCTTTTTCCTCAGAAGATTTAAAAAAGATAGATGTATTAAATTCTCTATTGACAAGTAGGTCACACGTATATGTAATTATGATTAGAAGAACTATATATTATAAAAAAAGTTCGAGTCAATTCCATTATACTTCTATACGTTTCATGTCGTTGTCAAGAGAGAATTCAAGACATAGGTAACCCCCATCAATGCTACCCCAAGCTAGAGATATGTAGATATTATAAAAATTGTCATAACTATCGCAAAGGATTAATTAGGAAACGATTCAAAAAAATAATAACTTCGCAAAGCTTTTACCTAATGAAACCTAGGCCGCCTGAAACAACACTTGCGTGCACTGACATTGTAAATAAATGGACCCAACCCTTATAAACTTAGGGTTACTCCTCTACTTTGAAGCTCCTGTCCAATGTCTATTAGTAAAGAAAAAAAGCATTGAAGTTCGACGTATATGTTTCTTTTTGCGATGCACACGTTCGCAAAATACAGGATTCCTAAAATTCTTACGGAGTTGTGATATATGCACAAACGATGACTTAATGACTCGTCACGAGATCTCCAGAACTATAAGGCTGATTGATATCAAGTTCGGCATATATTCGTCGCGACGTTGACGACCACTGTAATGGGATTTCATCTTATTCCTATTGATCGTAATATATAAATGCAAAATAATCACTCACTGACCCTTCACTAGATCGCCCTAATCCTATCTTNATTCCGCTGCCAACCCCGACGACTTGACCTGGCAACATACAAAACAAAGTACTTATGGAAATTGTCAATACACTATAATAAATAAGTAATAGCAATATTCACAAAGACCTAAACATAAAGCTCGTTAAGAATTACATCGAATGAATTGGCAAAGACATCGCCATAACGTGAATCCCGAAGCTGTTAAACGGTGGATATCACACTGACAAGAAGAAGACTTAAAAGAACAAAACCTTTTGAGTTAGTGAAAGTGCAGTGACACAATATAGTGTAGTGTGGTGTTTTTAATCAAGAACTAAAGAACACTGTGAGCCAATAGACATTACAGTAAACTAAGCATAGTCGTTGGACTGTAGACTTAGATAACACAAATAAGTATTAGTTAGATTAGGTCAATATAGGACTATATAGCTAGATAGTAATCTTATAAAACAAGCAAACAAAGGTTGCTTATAATAATAAAAACTAGATGTTCCAAAGTTACGTCTGAATTCTGATTGACTTGAAATTCGGCATAATTTATGTTATATTCATAGCGAATATTTATTTATTTACCCATATTCCCATGGTATCGTGTAGCATTTTAAATACCAGGTTGTTTCAACTTTTGTGGAAACCCTACTTGAACGTAACACAAGCTAGGAGGTCGTTCACCCTGACCTCACCAACCTTGGCACTTGAACTATACCGTGTTACACACTTCATTAAAGCAAATAAATTGATAGAAAACCATCGACTGGCCGTAGTTCTTATACACAAAAGAACAGAGCCGATTTTTAAAACACAACAAAGCGTTTTTTTAAAACATTCAAATTCAAACACTGAGACCGTTACGAGTAATTAGAAAGCTCTAAAGACGCCTTTGTTCTTGTTGGAATAATTAAGTGTTTAAGCGGATATTCATTCATCACTGATGAATAATGAATGGACACAAAAAACACGTGTCATTACTTTATACTATTCACGTATATGTGTTCTTTCGTTTATTGAGCCGTTTCGTCAATTTTGAAACGCAGACTTATTACTTGGCACCGTCTTTTCCAGTAAGATGGTATACCGAACTCCCACCAGCACAGACCAAAAAATGTAATTGGTAATATCGAATCTGGGATGTCTTTTTGCGAAGTCAGTTCATGCATCGTTACACAAAAAAGACTGTCTTCATCAGGCTTCATTATCTAGCGTTAAGAGCACCAGAACTTATTTTTTAACACGCTATAAATTTACAGATCCATCAAAACAGACTCGGAAAGGATATTTTTACAAAATAACGAAGGTAGCTCGCTCATGGAAAGGAAGCTATACGCCTATTAACACTTCCTGTCTGAGTGTTAGTAACGGACGTCATCGCTGGGTTGCATCACCTAATATCCAAAATTGTCCTTTGATGTGCCCAAAATATGTTAATTCATTTTTGGAACCAATTTGTTGCGACACCTGGACTTTATCTTCCTTTCGTGTTCCTAGTACTACTGTCTTAATAAGATGAAGGGAATTTATAAATTGATGGTCTAGCGAAGAGACGAGTTGATCTTGTTCAGAGAAGTGTCTGAATCCTGAGCAAAGGCACCATAATTTTTTTTTATTAAAGCAAACTATCGCGCTAGATTGCTCATTCCTAAACTTTAATAAGGTTTTCGCTGAAGAAATAACCCTGATGAAAGCTATATATTCCTAGAGTAATTCTAGGGTATGTTTAACCAGCCAAGACGTTGTGGATCAACGTCGTGGATCTTTACTTTAAAACCATACCTCCATATGAGTGACGAGACTTGTGCCCACCAGTGGGACATTAATCGCTGTTAATTTTTTTACTGCTATTGCTATTTTTACTATCTGCTCCCAGCTATTACATACGCATATGCCAAATTTGGAGTCAATCGTGTTGTTAATTTTGGATATTTCGTAATGAGTTAATGAGTGGTCCAATTTCGGTATCACCTGGCGGATAGCTTCACTAGGTGTTTTTGTCGCTGGGAAATGCATTTACGCACACCGACTGTGGGGTCGGGAGTGTGTGTCTCCGCGAGGGGGAAGAACTCGCCATAACCCAGCGGGGTTGCTGAGCTCCCCAGGTAGGACATTCTGCCGCCGTGTGGTGGGTACTGAGTTTGTCATAGGAAGCATGACTGGTAAGCACATGTAACAATCTGTAGGAGAGCGATGCGTACTCTCTGCCCAGCCATTTGTCCAGATGAGGGCGGATCGCCCCTAGTGTAGCCCCGCCCGCTACTGGGGACCCTAGATCCTCCTTTCATCTTTGAGTCAAGACTCTGTTAGGTAGAATCCAGACTCTTTTTAACTCGTCTGCGTCTGGTGATTCCCGTCTGGTTCTCGCTACTCTACACTGGTAAGCAGCCGTGAGAACTTTCGCCCTGAGCTCTCATTGGGGATCACCTTTCAGGAGTGTAGCTGCCTTCCATGACACTGTACGGCACTCCCGTATAGCTCTGATCGCTATTACACTCTGGGCCCGCCGTAACACAGTTTTATTCGATACGGTTAAGGCGTTGATCCACACGGGTGCACCATACAGCGCCATACTGGAGAATATTCCGACATACAGCCTTCTCCACGGTGATCCTGGCCATCCCACGTTGGGTAGCAAACGTCACCAAGTGTAGTAACTCGTAGCAAGTGACTGCTTGGCGAATGGAATTTTAATCCCGTATTTTAAGTGGATCTAGTACAATCTTTTTGTGACATGCACATTATTAACAAACTGAAAGGATCATACGTTACACCATTTCAGCTATCTACCAGTCCTGTCAAAATTTACCTCAGTCGTTTTAAATTTTAGCAAAAATAATGCAGAAAAGAATCTTAAAGGTTTTACTGCATATGCTTTATATTTGGTATAATTTCAATTCATTGTTTTTGTAATGAATATAAGTGTCGCGTGATTAGGGACATTATGTTTGCAATAAACGCCTAGATTCGCACTTGCTGTACTAATAACTGACCTGTTTTCCTCAGTGGCCGGATGCTCTCTGTAGACTGTATCTATTTTAGGTTCCTCTTACTCATTGCGAAGTATTTGTAATTCCTTACCACTTGTATTGTTAGATAATTGGCCTTTTTTGTTATTATTATGCATCGCCATCACAGCTGACGCGAGTTGAATTTTAATGTTCCGTATATATTTCTTAAATAGCCGTTTTGTTCTCTCTTAACTGCCGCATTTCGGTGAATGTAAGCTTTTATCTTTATGAAGAATGGAGACAAATTGTGTTTGTATAATGTGGGAAAGCATATTTAATTTGACTTTGTCGCTTTCGGTATATTGTGCGAATGTACTTTTACCGTTTTCGTCTAGCACAATTATTTTTTAATTGGTAATAATTACACTTCAATACCTGCTTCTCATATGCTTAACTATACAATATACAATAATTAAATATCGTACTTAATAAATTAAATAGGATTTGTTTTTAATGATAAAATGCGTTAAAAAGAAGTCTATATACATTTGCGATATATATTTGCAATGTAAACTTGGTTCAATGATGAAAACTATGTTATTTATTTGTTTATTAAGGACAACTTAAAAAAATTGTCACATTTACAAAAAAAAACACATAAACAAAGTTACAGTTAAATTTTAACTAATGTCATATTCGAAATAATAGCGATAATTTAGGATAATGTCATTAAAAAAGGGTTACAATATTTTAATTTAAATTAAATTATCTTATTGTAAATTAATTTTATTAGATAATATGTCCATAATCCTGTGTTTGTATACGATGAGGCTGTTGTGGAATATGTCTAATTGTTTGTGCTGCATTGTCAATTGTCAATGCAAAGCCTTTCATTGTCGTTGGAATTAGTTCCTTTAAAATAAATATATCGCTTAGTTCTTAAGTATATATTACTTACAATACGATAAAGTCTAGGCATTTGGTCACGCAGCGTGTCACACAGTTTTTTATCTTCATCAAAGTCACCTGTAACGTCACGAAACAAATGTATACGTGACATTTCTCATGCAATGCGCACTCGGTCGTAAAAATTCTGCTTAATCGCGTCAATAACCTGCCGCGTGTGTATTGTATGAAGAAGTCCGGCGTTGTTTGCAAACACGTAATGTATTTGTGCAAATAATCAAGAAAGCAATACTGTTGAGTTTGTGTCAATACGCCTTTTGTCCGCCTGACATACTTTTTACTTGCTCACGATAAAGACTTACTTAGCTTTTTCTCATTTATACGCTTATCTATTTCATAACCAAATCGCGACGTATGTCCTCGAGTAAATTATAAAATTATTTTAATTTTGTCATATGCCGAATTTTTGAAAAGTGTTAATTTGTGAACATAACGTTACATTTATCAAGGACTATTACATTTGTAGCTTTATGTCCTCTTTTTGTGCAACTGCTGATTGTATTTTCAACAAAAGAAGCTGCTATGCTTCGAGTAATTAGTGGTTAGAACCATGATTCATTACGGGATGCATGCATATAATGCTATATTTTAATAATACTTTGTTTTGCCCCAAGCTAAGTTAGATTCTGTTTATTTATTTAAAAAAGGGTTAAGTGCGTGCACACAAAGTACACATGTCAGAGATGAAATTTCTTTGGCAAACTAATTTTTAAGTCTTGGTTATATTTATACAAAAACTAAAACTATAGATTTCCGAAACTTAATAATGACTTCTCCCTCAAAGGGAGGGAAGAGTCATTAAAAGTCTTCTAATAATCGCCTTCTGAACGAATTACGGCCACGGCAGCTAATCTAATGCAGAGGTTAGCAACTTACGCAGGAGATTTTAGACTCTCTATTTCTTCACTCTCATAGTCCGATGGAACGAAAACCCGATACTACCGGAGTGAGATTAGGCTTAGGACAGACGAGTTATCGTGCTCTCCTCTAAATTATTCCTTTTTTACGTATTCCCCAAACTTGGTAACGGAAATACTAACACAGGATTTGCGTGTTATGCTAATATTAAAGATCGTAGCTTCTGTTATTTGAGTTGCAACGTTGCATGTTTTGTGTGATTGATTTGTTAAGGAAATTAACAAATTTCGACTTTTAGGTTCTCTATACGTGCAGTTTGTCAGCGATTTGATGTTCAGTTGCCATATGCTAAGCAGTTACGTAATTTAAAAATCAATATTTAGCAATTTGTCGAATGCAGTGAAACTGCTGTATTCACGTACTGATGTTCACATTGCAAACACAAGTGTACAGTTAGTGTTGCAATTTCTAAGACTTTATAGCAATTTTCGTAATCATTGTTTCAGTATAGATCTCTAATTTTCTTATGTTGTGACAAAATTGCAATTAGTGTGATTAATTTTCAACGTTTTAGATGTTTTCTGTTATAGATTCCTTGTATACAGATGGTTGCCTATATATATACCGTTTTATTATTTGCATAATAAAACGGTATATTATTTTTTTGTGATTTATTAGTAATTTTTCTTAGATTAATTAGATCAATATTCACTACAAGTAGACAAACTGTAGGGTCCTCTATTATAAATGTAATTGTTGCACAAAATTTTCGCATATTTTTAATTTGTTTGATTTTTTTTGTAATCTTACTCTTTTCAGTATAAAATTTTGATTTTATAATTTTTGACCCCAAATTGTTTGTAAACTGTTCGGATTTAACCGTAATATGTTGTGACCTTAACGTTGCCTTTCATGTAGGTAGTTTTAAATTACTTCATAAAATACAGTGGATATAAATTGTGTTTGTGTATTTATAAGCCTTCTTTGTTTGCATTTTATAAATACCGTGTTTGTTTTGGTATTCCTCGTCGGGACAACTGTACTTGAAATGGCTTTATATGTTTTAATGGTATGTTTCTTGAGACGTTTGTTTTTTATATGAATACGTGTCTAAATACAATTCTTTTAAATTGATTTCCTGCTTTTATGGAAAAACTGGCATTATTGTCTCGCGCAGATACCGATTTCGTAGCAGTGGGAAGTCTACTCAGTCGGACTATAGATTTATTTTTGTTAACATAAAAGTTTTATTTCGCCTAGTTTATAATTACTTCCTTTCGGATTATTAGATACACACTTGAATCATAATTGAATCAATATAATATAGATTTTACTTCACCACGAATATATATCTAACTAATACATTTTAAAATTTGTAACATGTAAAAATTCTCGACATGTATTGAAACAATTTTATAAATCGGCCCAGTAATGTTTAGCTTGATTATAATAAATTGTTAAAATTAAAAACAATATATAAAATTCAAAACTTTCGTCTATAATATTAGAGATGAGATTTATTTGTAATATTTTATTGTCTCAGAACTTCCCTATACACAATATTTGACACTGGAGATCGACTGAGATTTTAAAATTCGTTTTAAATTCTTTTGAATGGAATGTCCGATTTTAATAATTCAAAAAGTATTTTACAGTTATTGAAACGATATTTAATAAAATAACATTTAATAGGATCAGGATTAATACAGAGGTGTGGACTTTTTCGAAGATATTAATACCTTCTATAATATTGTAGAACATTTTTTTGTTCTATCTTCAATAGTTTTCGCAACGCACGCGATAACAGATTTTTTGTTTCACAGCTTGGGTTAAATTATTGAATTTTTAGGGGTTCCTATTTTTTTATGTGATAGTAATGTAGCCTATGTAGCTTAATGAAAATGCAGCTGTTTAATGACGAAACCAATTTTTGAAATCAGTCTTGTAGTTTTTGTGTGAAAACGAAATCGAGAAAAATATGGCAGTAGGGATGTCGGAAATGCAGTAAAGTATCGATATATTTTTTTAAATATCAATATCGATATAAATAATTTTATTAAAAAATATCGATTTATCAGAATACAATACGGACGGGCAGTTAAAGTTGAAATTGACAGACTAAGTTGCCAACTTATAAAACAGCAAATCGAGTCGACCACAACTAAAAAATACATAAAATATTATTTGTAACAATGAAGAGAGTATAAAAAGTATTCCTTCTTAGGATTTTTTTTAATTTTTAATCGATGTAGCGATATTTCTTCAACAAGCCTATATGGCAGTCCGTATCGACTGTACATATATTACTAGACTGCATAAAGGTATATATGATGACAGGTAGCACTTTTTTAAACGATCTTAAAAATTGGTACAGATTCAGACGGATGAAATATATATGTAAATTTGTTCCATAACCAAATAAACTACACTGCGCAGCCCGGTGCGGGGTCGCCACTCCAGCCCCTTCGGGCCCCAACGTCCATCGGTCCGTCGGACTATGTGCCCCGCCCATTTCTGATGTGATCGCGTAGAGAAACTCCGAGCATAACCCTCTCCATCGCACGCTGAGTGACTAAGCTTTCAAATGAGGTCCATAGTCAACGACCACGTTTCAGAGCCGTAGGTCATCACCTGCAACACGCACTGTTCGAAGAGCTTTGTCTTCAGGCCCTATCTATTCTATATCGGACGAAAATATCTGGCGTAGTTTCCTGAATGCTGCCCAACCGAGTTGGATTCGGCGGTTGACCTCCTTCTCGAAATTGGAACTACGTAGCTGGACTATGTCCCTGATATGTATACTCGTCTACAATTTCGAATGGTGAGTTCTCAACGATGATTGGGTGGAGTGGAACATGGTTATTCGGCATAACTTTCGTCTTATCCATGTTCATTTTTAGGCCCATCTGTTGAGAAACTCTGCTGAGGTCGTCGAGCATTGTATTGAGATCTTCGAGAGTCTTTGAATAAACTTTACAGTTGCATAATTATTTTTCTAACAAAATATTGGTTAGGTCGTTTTATCCTTGTGGTTATAAATATCCCCGCGATATTATTTATGAGCCAGACGTGTAGAAAGCGGCGGTACGCAACGACACTATCAGGACGTTGTGAAGTGCCAAATGATATTTCTGATAACGGCGATATGATAATAATGCCTTCCATTAAATTTATGGAGTTTCTTTTCAATATCATATATCATGTCAATAATGTAACTGACGTATTATAAAAATCGTGCGTCGAAATAGTGATACAGACTACAAAAGAATTTCTTTATGATATTTTACACTTTCTGTTAAAGTAAATTGTTAAACAAATGTAATAATTTTGGTGTAATAATGTTAGGTGTTAAAATTTTGATAATAATCTATAACTAATTGTTAAGTTAAATTAACTTCATATCAGAGAATTTGATACTTTCTTTTTAGTAGAACTTAGGATTTAATTTTTTTATGGTTTTGGTATTGTAGTTTACTTAAATAAATAAATGAAATACCAACTTTTATCACCAACAGCCAATTTTCATATTGACTTTCGGTCCCTTTCTACTTTTTAAAGTATACTATAATCTTTCCTATAATCAAGTTTTTTGACCCTCAGTAATCACACTTGACAATGATAGGTCATTGCTGTCGCTATGATTTTATAATATTCTATTAATTTTCCAATTCCCAACTTCCCTTATCTTTTTAAATATTCGATCGTTGGTTAAATACTGTTTTATTTGTCCACGAAATTCATTATTTGATGTAAATTAATTTAGTATTATGATAATAATAGTATTTGCAAGAAAATATCCAGTACCATTTTGGAAAGCATATTTTTAAGATCTGTCCCGAGACGTAAATTAGAATAAATCCAGCAAAATGAAAAAACTTCATAATCGGTTAAGTAGTTTGTGTGTATCGCAGACAAACACTCTGAATTTATGTATATATAGATTAGTCTTGGTCTTTAGAGATAAAAAAATATTAGAGGCGCCAAGCTAATCTGTGGGAGAGATGACATCTGGCGATGTTGTCGATGCTTTGATATTATTTAGCATTGAAATTTAACGGTTGAAGATATTCTTGGATGTGATTTTTGTGGTTAATTTTACATTGTACTATGCTAGTTCAATGTATTTCAAAAAAAATTCAAATGTATTTATTTCAGGAATGGGAGTTTGTTGTACTGTAACACATGTTCCTTAGCACAATGAACAATCTATTAGGCAACGAAAAAAGTTCGTGCGGTTTTCATTTATTGTTTACTTATATGAAGTGTATATCCCAAACAAGATAAAGTAGTGGGGAAAATTGTACATTTAATGCTGATATTAAGAAGTTTCATTAAATGTCTTAGATAAGTTTGTTAACTTTAAATAAAACTAAGAATTTCGCAAGCTTCTGCACCTTTACTGCTAAGTTCGAGTTCATAAAGTATACACGCAGGAATTATTGCGAATGACACTTTACCAAAATTTTATCTTATCTAATACATTTTATGATACTTCTTAATATTAGCTTTTAAATGTATAAAAAATTACTCCGGTACTTCATCTTGCTTGAGATATACAGTACATAAAAGTAAACAATAAATGAAAACAGCACAAAATTCTATGGTTGCCTAATATTAGATCTTGTTTATAAAGTTGCGAAAAAATTTAGTTCTAATTACATCTTTATTATATGTGTACATGTTTAAAAATCAGTATTTATTTGTTCATTAGATTTATATACAATATAAAATGGAATTACTTTTGCTGTCCTTAGATTTTCCGAACTATTCAATGTAGGTTTTAGCAATAGATAGACTGATGTAAGAGGAAGGTTTATATATATAATACATAAAAATAATTTGCTAAGAAATGTATAACTCACAGTAATCATTTTTATCATTCATAGACGACAAAAACTATATTATTTACCAAGCTACTTTATACAATACAGATTTATTCCTTACCTAATAAATACATTACATATTTTAAGTATTATAGATGCAAATTGTCAAAACTTTTGAAACAAAGCGTTTAAATATGTTATTCTTTTGTTTTCAGGTAAGAATGTTTGCTGATTCTACGAAAGGGTGGTAATATTTGTGTAAATGTCCATAAATCTAAATCCAATCTATTTCGAAAGAAACTCAACACTGATCGTTTAATTGAAACCCAAAATTTGTTTAAGTCTAAACAATTAGTCACTCACAGCTGCTAAGACTAAGCAGGAAAAACCAATTTGATGCCATAACTACGATTGCAAAAAGGACTCTATTTCTAACGTGTTAAAGTAGCTTTACGAAAATAAAGCAAGAGTGGCGATATTTATTTAGTCTTCGTGTCCAATTACAATAATAATGAATCGTCTTAAGAGTCAGCGTCAGCGACGTTTTTATGGACTACACTCACACCGTGTAGTAATTTAGTTGGTACAGTTAATTAACATCGAACGTATAATGTACATATCATTGAAAAATATTTTATTTCTGCTATAATCTTACATATAGGTAGATATATACTTTATTGAACACTTCAATCTAAAGAAAAGTACAATTTCTTAATATAAGATGATTTTTGTGGGCGGTCTTATAGCTAAATAGAGATTTTTCAAATTAGAGATTCTTTTATATATATATCGGAGTGTAATAGTCTGTGGATCGCTGGTCCGTGTGCAATAGTCTGTGGAACGCTGGCGCCATCGGTCTATCGGCGTGGGGTAGAGTCAATAAGTGGCAGTCCGGTGCGTCTCTCGGCAGTTCTCGAGTGACGGTTGGCCGGAGCGGTCGACTATTGTAACTGTCGTGTTCCTAGCCATTATTATTAATGAGTTTTTGTAAATTAATATCGGGAACATTATAATTTGAGTTAATTAATAAAGTATTTGATTGCACCAACATTACCCACGAACGGCCACTAAATTATCGCAAAGTAAAACTAAGTAATATCAGTATTAAACATTGTACGAGCTGTTCCGATTAGTTAATTTAGATTTAAAATCAACCTATGTTTATAAAGTTAGATATGACGGTGTGATAAACGCTTTCTCTAAATAAATACCTGCAGGTGGGTAACAGTAGCATGTCTATAAATTTTATTGGTCCTTATCGAGATTAGCTTGAAGCGATAAGAGCGGGGAAAATTACCTTCCACTGAAATCGTCTATAAAATTCAGATACGTGTGTGTATTTTACAATTTGCCACATTTTAATAGCCTTATCTGCCTGATTGGTCTAATGTCCGGCCACAGACATGAGGTCCTGGGTTCGAGTCCCGTGTCGTGCCAATTCAATCACGGATACTGAGTTTTCTATTAAGATTTTCTAAATATTTGCCTGAAGTTGTATAGTGTATTTGTAGCCGTCGGTCCAGTGCCTAATCTCTCTCCGATCGCGTCGGATTTCCGAGTCTTTGCCCTATAAACCCTCTCTTTTACGAGTTCGGAGTGGGACTTAATATGCTACCACTTACCTTACCTTTTATACATATACATACCTTTTATACAATAACGATTACATAACATTGGTTAGAAGCTTCTGAAAATTACGTCTGATCGAAACAGTTATTGACAATTTTGTTGTCAATCACTAATTGCACATCCATTAAACGTTAATTTCAATCCAGTTTCATAATAGTATGATCGGTCCAAACACCATGCCCATTCGAATAGCGAGTGAAAGTTTCACGTAATAGGAACACACAAGTGTAAAAGTACTGTTTTTTTCTCTCTGCAATTTAATTTTGAAGTAAAACTTCTTTACCTTCGCCTTACTTGGGGAGTAAGCTCTTGAAAAATGTGTGATGTGATATTAGTGAATATAGAAAGGGGGAGATCGAATTTACTCCAATCGTGTGGTATAAAGCACATTCTTTTTCTTAATGCCGACTCATTACGTACGCTTTATTTGGGGAGTAAGCTGTTGAATGCGTTACGAGAGCGTTACAATCTCGTTACAAACAGGCAAAACGTGTGTTAACAGGCGAGTAAATGAAAGTTGAGACAAGGATATATAGTCGGTGAATATAGAAAGGGAGACCTACTATTTACTTAAATCGTATGGTCTAAATAAAGCACATTCATTTTAATTACTGCTGACTCTTTACGCATGCTTTATTTCGGGAGTAAGCTGTTGAATGCGTTACAAAAAGTGTGATCGGGCGAGCGAATGGAAGTTGAGATGGAAATATAAGTAAGTGAATATAGAAAGGGAAAGAGTTACGTTTTTCTCCAGACGTGTGGGTCTAACGCTCACTGTTTTTTTTATTGCTGACTAAATAGTGCATGACTGTAGTCTCACCAGATGGTAAGTGATGATACTTGATGATGATTCTTATATGGCAGCGCTTAATCTAGTAAAAGGGTATTAATCTGTTATGGTATAGCTTAGCATTGTACCGTAACGCTGGGTGCTGGCATCTTCGCTGCTAGGTAACTAGCTACGGCCGAAGCCTCCCGTTAATAGACTCAAATAAATTTAATTCCCCAATTGTTTTCCTGTATTATTTTGGGTAGAGCAGTGTGCTCTGAGACTGTATCATCACTTACCATTATGTGAGATCATAGTTACAACGTTAGCCTGTCAGGTTGTCTGTTTATGGACAAAAGTATTACATAATATCGTCATAGAAAATATTGATGAAAAGTTGTCTTTGTAGTAAACAATGAAAATCACATGCATCGGCTGTAAGAATCGAAGAGAGTTAGATGAGTCACTAGCCCAACGCTTTGGCCGATTGAGCCTCTCTATCGCTTGTTCCATTCGGTTCAGGCTGAACGTGACAATGAGTCATGCTTTCTTTACATTTTAACAACGTTTACCTTCAAAATTCATCAGGAACTGTTGCGAAATGACCTCAAGGGGTTGTGTAGTGATAAAAAACAGTGTTTATTCTTTCCCTTCATTGTTATTTAAATTGTTCTTTCGTGTAGTTTAGTTTAACAGGCACACAGTGCCACGGGCGAAATAAATTTATTTCTGGAGCATATTTGTGTAGCGTAAGTCACTTGTGGGAATTCTCTCACGCAGCCTAGTTGACCCAATTCCTTGTATAATTTCATAACATGTGTCGAATAGCTCTGTATCAGTATTATTTGAAAGGTTTATAGATGTATAATTATAATAGGCGGGTGGTAATAACGTTAAATATATTTATAAATCTTGTCCAAATTTAAAATCTTAATGGAGCTCTTTTAAAATTTTCATGATTACATCACCCCATTTATTAGTCTAGGTCGTAGTGTCATCAAGTTGTATCACCTAATAAATAGAACGAAAAATTATCAAATTAATGATAATATATGTGTAAAATATAAGATGGATTACCAATAAAATGGTAACGCATTAGAAGAATATAAACTTCGATCTTATTCTAATAGTTTTATGTTTATTTAATTAATTAAATTTGCCTGCAGAATAGTAGATTTGACACCAAATTGTAAAGTTCGTTTAGGTTAGGTTAGACAAACCTGTAATAGGTTCGTCTTACAAAATCATTTATTTTGTACTACGTTTTGGGCGACATATCTACTTACTATTATGCTGACAAGCGCTATTATTTAAGAAACACAAAACTAATTAATTTTGAAAGCGTAAATGTTACCCTTTTTAAATTATATAGCAATTAAAGCAATATAATTTATTTTTGAAATATATGTAGGGTCGTCTATTGAAAACTCTACGTGAATTGAAAGGTAACTGGTGGTAACTGATGATACAGTCTGAGATGAAATCGCGCTAATGTGGTAAGAGGTTATATGTTTTCTACACAGCATCGTACAAGAACACAAATCTCTTTGTTTGGCGGGACGTCATTGCTGGTCTTTGATGTTAGGGTGGTAACTAGTCACGGCCGAAGCCTTCCACTAGTTCAGAATCTGACAAATTACAAAATACTATACTCTAAATTACCGGGGAGCGAATCCGGGGCCTCTGCTAGGTAAGCTAGTACTCGCACTCACTCACAGTCCAAATATTTATATATTACTTATTCTTAACGGTTCATGTTTCTAAAAGTAGCTTTAACTATCCTCTGTGATGTAATTCGTGTAAATGCCTCTCCCATGGAGATATCGGGAAATCCATATTTAGTAATGTCAATGCAAGAAATGTTATAATTCTTTAACATTTTTCACATCATTCTTAGATGAACGTAATCATACGCAATGCAATTAAAGCCTTATTTCGAATTCAGTGACCTTGCATATAACAAACAGATTAATTACAGATACAATGTATAAGGTCACTTAACACGGTAAAGCCTTTGTGCAAAATATGAGCGAATTCCAAACCATTCGTTGTTATTTGTTGTTATACATGGATTAATATGGTGTCATTTATATTTTATAGACTATTAATTGATTTGAATTGAATTCTAACATCCATGTATCCTAGGAACACTAAGGCAACTTGGTATCGATGTGAACCAAATATTAACTAACAACTTTTATTCTCTTCACTATTTAAATATACACAACTTGCACTTTACTAAATTGAATTTATACAATTTAGCACTACTTTTCTTAAAACAACTACTCCACGCAAACTTATACTCCTACAATTATTACGCTTGTTAAAATTATCCCGTATTGCATAACATTTCGTAATATTACACCATGATTTTTGGTGTTTTAAAGTGTTGTCCTATATATATGTCTGAGAATAAGAGAGAAAGGAGCATAAAGCATAGGAGCGTAGGGTTCTCCGCCGACATCGTTATTAGTGGCATCCATAATTCCATACCGTGGGTAATGTTGGTGCAATCACTTTATGAATTAACTCAGATTATAATGTTCAATCACTTAATGTTCCCGATATCAATTTACGCAAACTCAATAACAATAGCTAGGAACGCGACAGTTTCAATAGTCTACCGCTCTAGCGGACCGTCACCCGAGAACTAACGAGTCCGCTGCCGGCTCACTACACATGACTCTGTCCTACGCCGATCGATAGATAGCGCCAACGTTCCACAGGCTACCGCACTCAGACATATATATTACTCAATAGTTCCCAACATTTCAGAGCTATCAGTGTTGTCACCCTACTAATTATAGTCTATCACAAATACAACCTGATTAAAACGTTATCTCGTATAAATTATGTCTCGAAAGACTTAAAAGATGTAAGTTACAATAACAAATTCCAGAGTTATATATAAAAAGCATCGGTTAATGGTAATTGATCTGTTAAAAATCGGTTTACAGGAAGTAGCCAAGACCCATATTTGATCGATGGATCTCATGGCTTTTTTTATATAAACACAAACATCCTGCTTTCGTTAAAATCTTAAAACGAAGCCAAGATCAAATTTCTAATTAGCGGAACGTATTACATCATACGAATATATACGATAAATATACGATAAATTTTGAGTCATAATAATCAATTGTACATTCACTGTGTACTTTATGGAAACATACGTAAATTATGTAATCGAGCTTGAATTATAACCATCGGATTTATCCAAAACCATCTTACACTGTTGTTAAACCGTGGTTGCTTGCATCAAAGTTAAGATTTTTCTAGAAGGAACGTCTTAACGTTTTTTACATAGGTAAAGAACTTGTGTTTGTTAATACATATATATATATATGATTCTTTTGTAAGTATTGTTTACGACTGAAATGTTCCTAAACGATTTTGATAAAAAAAAACTGTGGTTAATTCCAGATTAGATTGATGATTCGATCTGAATTTTATATTTTTATGTGACCTTTTTTAATTATTAAGATTGTTCACATTCTCCTTAAATATATTGTTTAAATTTTCGATCGTTAATAAAATACTTTGTTATTCATCCACTCGAGTTCAAATACATTTTTTTGAAGTTGATACAGTTTTATTTTTCAAATTTTATTTTACCTTATTTGGAGCAAAATTGTACAACGCCATCTATTCAAATGTCACGTAAAATATTTAATTGTTTCTTTTTATATAATGACCTTAAGAATTTCGTAATCGATCGAGTAGACTTAATTTTTTTTAAAGCAATGCAAATAGTTAAACATTTTCTTATTACATACAAAATATAAGTTGACAAATTCTTTCTACAGTGTCTACTATTGAAAGCTCACATAAAATACTTCTTTCGGTGTAATGATTTCAATTGATGGATTCACGCCATACCTCCTGAAGGATGCCCACAGTCTCACAAGTTATTGCAGTCCCTGCTGGTTTCAGACCACGTAATATCTTAGAAAATGGCCTGGAAGAAACAGAGGCAAACCCTATAGAAAATTTGTAATAACCAACGACCCTACATCACCGCAAAGTCAAAGTGAGCCAGTCGTCATCGCTTAAACCGATGGACGTCTACTGCTGGACTTAGGTCTCACGAAATGATGCCCACGACGGTCCATCGGTCCGTCGGACTATGTGCCCTGACCATTGCAACTTCAGGTTCTTCTTCACTTCATCTGCTCATTTCTGGTTTGATCACGTAGAGAAACTTCAAGCATAGCCCTCTCTATCGCACGCTGAGCGACTCTGAGCTTTGGTATGGGGCCCATAGTCAGCGATCACGTTTTGGAGCCATAGGTCATCACTGGCAACACGCACTGTTCGATGAGTTTTGTCTTCAGGCACTGAGGGATATTGGACGAAAAGATTTGCCGTAATTTCCCGAGTGAACCAGTACAAGATCCTAAATAAATCACCTGGCCTTAATATAAGTCTGAGAGGAACGGCCCAGGTGTAATTCACAGTGTAAGGGTGAAGACTCCCCTTGCTGATTTGAAGAAGTGTGTGCTGGAAAGCGTAGGAATTTTGTAATGTATTTGTGTTAAAACAACAAATATAATTGGCAATTGTTAAACCTTTTTTCATGACACACAAACGTTAAGCCGCACAAGGTCTTTTATACTATTGTTAGACGGCGTATCGACTCGCTAAGTAGGGCGCACTATAAATTATGGTTGAGAGTTGTCTAAGCTCTATGCAGCCCAAGGTCGGCTGGAAACGTTCCAGAGTTTATTTTTTTATTTATCCACACTGACACTCCAGTTTTATTAGCCATGGCTTCGAGTGGGTGTATAATTTTAGTACAAGATGACGTGTGCTAGTTAGTCACTTGGGAAGTATCATTATTCCGATGTTTTGCAATTATTAATGGTTTGCTTTGTTCGTTAGTTCGTTTCCCACGTTCGCAGTGTGTAATAGGAAGTTACTCTTGGCAATTGCTAAAGTTCTTAAATATTCTTATTCGACGAAAGTTTTTTATTGGCTTTTCACTGTAATAATTACCGTATGGTATATGATCTACGATAGAAGATGATACCTGGCAATATGGTCATTTATCTCTTATGGTTTGTACACTACGTTGCATCTGAACGCAATTCCTTTTACTTAGCAGTACGCCTTTTTGAAAAGGTGTTAAATAGCCATATACGAAATTGGGAAAATTGGGAAACTAGAGATAAACTGGAATAGCATAGCTCTTTTCGATATTTTAAGGTTAGGAAATGTAAAAGGGAGAATGGCAAACTATTAAAATTTTGCTTTTATCATTGACATATCGGCAAGCTACTGCTACTATAAATAAGTATTTGAAGAAATTAGAAAAAGGTCAGGAAGCATTTCTCATATCATTTTAAAGTAACATAACAAATCAAAATATTCTTTATTCAAGTAGGCTCGAAAAGCACTTTTGAATCGTTAGTAGTCTGTCTGTTGGTAACGAATCTACCATGAGTTCGAAAAGTTGAATCCGCTGAGAAGAAACTGACAAGAAACTCAACGGTTCTTCTTTTAAAGATTGTTTTGTAGGTTACAATGTGTATGTGTATTATTTTTCATTCCGTGCGCAACATTATTATATACATTTTGTAAAAGTATGAATTCTTACAATTATGTGGAGGCAAATCTAAAACCTGATTGCGGTATTTTTTTTAAAATGCGTATGCTCAAACCGACAAATGATTTCTGAACCTTCTTCACTGTAGAATTTCAAATAACAAGTTTGTTTTTATTTTTTGTATTAAAATTGTGTAAACATACAAGTATTTACATTTTACTATAATTATCTGTTGATAAAAAAGGATAACTTTTACCTAAACTCATTAAAACTTCTGCGCATCTGCAAGAGATTAATTAAAATTTTCTATCGGTAGTTTCCATTATAAAATATAATACTTATCTGGTATGTGCTTTCCATTAACTTTATTACTTTATTGATAATCAATAAACGCGCCGATATACTTAGACTGTAGTAAATCGTTACCTTTATATAACATACCAGATGCCTAATAAAGACATAATTAAAATGTATGTATATATACTTTCTTTCCTGTTGTACAGTGAAGCAATGTAGCATTGCTGTTTATTCCCTTATATTCATCTACTCCTACATACATCAAACATTGAAATTTTGCCGACAATAATTATCCTTGTTACCTTTTAATTATTGAAATATGCGCTGAAACTTTTTTATTTGCTGTGTAATGCTTTTACATATATGTAATTCAATTGCTTATGCCATAATAGCCATTAGTAATAAAATGGACCCTTTTCACCCTTACCTTTAAGTACTGACTGCCTCATTGGTCTTGTGGTTCGAATACAGACATGACATCTCAATATTTGCCCGAAGTTGGGAAAAATTTAGGGGTGTGGTCCACCCACGTGTCTCAGAGAGCACGTTGCCGTCGGTCCTGTGCCTGATCTCTGTCTCCGGTCGTGTCGGATTGCCGTCATGTCGGACTATGAGAGTGAAGGAATTGCATTATCCTCTTACAAGATATTAAAAGAGCGCTATCTACTAGACTGCCTCATTGGTCTAATGGATAGCATATTCGACTACAGACATGACGCCCTGGGTTTGAGTCCTGGATCGATATTGATTTTTCTATTATGATTTTCTAAATATTTGCTCGAAATTGGGAAGTTGGCGGTGTACTCCAACCCCGTGCCTCAGAGAGGACGTTATGCCCTCGGTCCTGCGCCTGATCTCTTTCCGGTCGTGTCGAATTGAGATAGATATGAGTATGAAGGTATAGAGAGTGCACTTGTGTGGTGGGACTATGTTCTAAAAACCTTCTCTTATATGAGTGAGGAGGCCTGTGACCTGCAGTGGAACGTTACGTGAGCTGCTACGTACCTTACTTACCTTACGTGATACTGACTGCCATTAATAACAGGACTAACAATTTTTTAATTTAAATATTGTAGTTAGCTAAGACGTGTACAATAATACGAGGTGTGTTCAAAAAGTATCGCGAATTTTGAATTTTCGCGGGTTACGTATATTCGAATTTCGAATTTTTTGTGGCGTTATGTTGGTACTCATGTCTCTCACTTATGCCGACAAGCTCGGCCATTTTGAATGTTCATTTAATTGTTGACAGCTGCTTTGCTTGCACGTGTTTTGGATCGTCTTCGATTTTTACCTATTCAAAAAAATGGATCAAAGAACCTGTATCAAATTTTGTGTGAAAAACGAAATTAAGTGCGCGGATGCATTCCGAATGTTGACTGTGGCATACGGAGAAGCTACCTTGGACCGAAGCAACGTTTATCGGTGGTACAAAATGTTCTCAGAAGGCCGAGAAGATGTGAACGACGAAGAGCGTGCCGGACGCCCGAGCACTTCAACAACAGACGAAAAAATTAATGAAGTGGAGAAAATGGTATTGGCCAATCGTCGAATCACCGTTAGAGAAGTTGCTGAGGACCTAAACATATCGATTGGCTCGTGCCATTCGATTTTTATCAATGATTTGGGCATGAGACGGGTCGCCGCGAAATTCGTACCAAAATTGCTCAATTGTGACCAAAAACAGCATCGCATGAACATTGCTAATGAGATGTTAAACTCTGTCCGCGACGACCCAAATTTGCTCCAGAGGGTCATAACTGGTGACGAATCGTGGGTTTATGGTTATGACGTGGAAACCAAAGCTCAATCATCTCAATGGAAGCTGCCGCACGAACCAAGACCGAAAAAAGCGCGCCAAGTTCGATCGAATGTGAAAGTTTTGCTGACAGTTTTCTTTGATTGCAGGGGCGTGGTGCATCATGAGTTCTTGCCACAGGGAAGAACGGTCAATAAGGAATATTACCTGCAAGTTATGCGCAATTTGCGCGAAGCAATCCGCCAGAAACGCCCGGATTTGTGGAAGAACAAAAATTGGCTTTTGCACCACGATAACGCCCCTGCTCACACATCGTTGCTTGTGCGCGACTTTTTGGCCAAAAACAACACACTAATGATGCCGCAGCCACCGTATTCCCCAGATCTGGCCCCCTGTGACTTTTTCTTGTTCCCTAAACTGAAGAGGCCCATGAAAGGACGACGTTACTCTTCTCTTGACGAGATAAAGACGGCATCGAAGGAGGAGCTGAACAAGATAAAAAAAAATGATTTTTTGAAGTGCTTCGAAGATTGAAAAAACCGTTGGCACAAGTGTATAATATCTCATGGGGATTACTTTGAAGGGGACAAAATAGATATTCATGAATAAATAAATAATTTTTGAAAAAACACAAAATTCGCTATACTTTTTGAATACCCCTCGTATATGTTACATGACAATTTTGTGTATCTTACACCCGTGTTTTCTCTGTTATACGCTACGCTGGCATGTTTTAAATGTCTTGCCGACAGTTGAAACAGACGGCAACCCTAAATGTAACCGATATCATAACGAAGCCAAAGTCATTGACAGGCACTTTGTGTACAATCAAAAGACCGTCGGTTAAGGAAGGCCAGTCAAACAATGTAAAGATAAAGTCGAAAATTTACGAGACGCTTGATAACTCGACAAACGCGACTCGCTCCAGCCGTGACTGCACAATTACAAAGGACCAGTAAACTAAGTGCATTTGTGTCGAGCTTTCAATTTATAACAATTGTCTTTTATGCTTTGTTTTGTTTTATTACAGAGAAAATTGTGTCTATCATTCAAATAAAGTAATTTGTGCAGACAATTTGCATTTCCTCGTATTTTAATATGTGTTAAGATGAGTAACGATTAAATTAAAAGTGCATGCTTAAAAAGTACACAAATCAGAAGTGAACCTTCTTTGACAAACTAATTTTCAGGTCTTGTTTATATTTATACAAATCTAAAACTTTAGACTTAGAGGGAGGGGAGAAGGGATATATGTTAGGAATTTAATTGACATTAAAATACTACAGGTGTCGAAAATTAATACAAATAATTTATTAAAATCTCAAATGATGAATTGTAAATATATTTTGTCGATGTTGGAAATTATTAATTAGGTTTTGTTTTTGAATTTAAAATTGAAGAAAGAGAATTTATGAAATATTATCATTATTTTTTATGAAAAATAGAATATATGTAATTATTAAATGCCGAGTGGCAAATTAAAATGCCACATAATATTTGTAAATATGATAGCGACCTAACTTTCAAACGAATTAGCATAAAAAACGCTGCACGTCTCCATAACGCTAATCACGTGTTGCAAAAGAAGTTTCACTTCAAAAAGATGTAAAATACGATTGTAATAAACGTTATGATATAGCTGCTTTATTCATAAACGAAAATCAATGAAATTAAGCCGTTTCGTTTTTTTTACGACTGTTAAAAATTACTCAATAAATAAAGAATAACATCTCTAATTAAATAACGAAATAAACAATATTTTTACAAATAGCTAAACTTTTTTATTTAATAAGCAATTTTTTGTTTCATTTAATAAAAAAATTTGCAACGAGGATTATAAGGCGAAATAGATTTGTCAACGTATTGTAATTCTTTCATGATGTTCTTTCAAAAAGGGAATTTAATTTATAAAACTATTTTAACTAAGAAAAATTAAGATACGACGTTTTAAAAAGGGACCAAGGTATGGAAGTAAGGACTCCTCGAATAAAGAAATATGATTTGATGATTTACTTATTATGTATCTCATTATTTCTTATCTATATATTGTCGACGTCACTTTGATCACTGCTCAGGTTAAAAAGCATCTCTGAAGCACTCAATATATTGCCTCGGATGAAGCTAAAACAAATGGATGCGATTGAACTCCGACCTTCACCCGCTAAATGCCAAGACATCTTGTTATGCGTAGGTAATTGAAAAATTGTAGCCGTCACCGGCCTCATCACTATTTCATACTGTCGTACGTAGGAGCCACTTTCTCTTACGTTTTTCATAGGGTTTACATATCACCTTCTCACCCAGGATATTTCCCATAACATTCACAATTAATTGTGAACTGCCTTGCCTTTAGATTTTATTAAATTGCGACATGTTTGCCCTTGACTGTGATCTCACATAATTGTAAGTGACAATACGGTCTAAGATGGAAGCTCCTTAATCTGGTATGAGGTCATTTATCGTATCTCAAATGAGAACCATAGTCCCAGTTCCTATTTCCGGCAGGGGAATTAGTATTTTTGTCGAGTCGGGAATGTTGGACTCGGTGAAGGTGGAAACACAATAAACACTAAACCCCAGAAGAAACCTCTTCATCCGTTATTGCTAATATCGCGCCAGCATTCCTCTTCGATGTCACGGATGAGTCCGACTGAATTCACGAAGGCGACAGTGCGTAAGCTGAGTTGGTCAATTATAACATATCCTGAATGCGTTGAAATTGCGTTCTGATGCAATGCTATTTCTCCGGTGACAAAACTTAGAGGTGACGAGCTCCTTGAGGCAGTGGCTCGAGTGCTAGCTTTGCTAGTACAGGTCCCGGGTTCGATTCCCGGTAGGGCGAATTTACTAAATTGTATTATCTAATTTGTCTGAGTCTGACCTGGTGACGTCGGGTGTCAAAAGCTACATACCACCAAGCAAAGATATTTGTGTTCCATTACGCAGCTGTGTACAAACGCTAAAAGGTAAATTGCGTCTTACCAGATTAGCGTCGTAGATTGTTCTCATCACTTACCATCAGGTGTTGTCACAGTCAAGCGTTAACCTGATAACAATAAAAAACGTAGTACCAACTTAGACAACCTACTTGTCAGTAAAAAAAATGAAATCAAAACGTTAAATAACTGTTCATTCAATATAATATCAGTTAGTTTATTAAGAAAGTATGAATGATTTTCGTAAAGAGTACTAAAACATTTGAAGCCGTGGTTAACCTTTCTCCTGACGCCTTTGCATGTGGTCGAGCTAACGGATTGATTGTTTATTACATCGTATGATTGATTGGTTGATTAGGGTGTCGTATAATAGTAATGAAATTTTTTTCGGCGTTATTTCTTACGCCAGTTGTCTCATTATGTAATTGATGGTAATTGATTAATCATTTAGCGAAACTTTTTCTTCAAGTTCGTTTAGGAAATCACATCAGTTTGCAAACCACATCAAATCAAATGTAGACTACTGATAGTTGTTATAAATAAGTCTTCCGGTTTCGGCATTTCTACATTATTCTACCGAGCCGTCCTAAATATTCGATGTTGGTAGTTGTTATCGCGAACATCTGACTGTAATCTTTAGCACTTTAAATGCTTGCATAACCTAAATGGGTTACCGAGTTACGCCTCAATAGGTTTCAGAGTAAAGATTATAATCTCCAAGCGTAACTAACACTTGCCGACTAGCCATTGGAGTGAGAACTTAACTAAATTATTACAAGCTTAAAGACGGCCTCCTTGGCGCCATAGTACAACTATTCACTTTGCTTGCAGAGGTTTAGGTTCCGATTTCCGACAGGCAATTGCATTCTCTTGAACCAAACGCATTTTTAATAAGATACCTCAATCAGTTATAGATTTGCCTCCACATAATTTTAAGAAACATGTCAATAACATAACTTAATAAAATAACATAACATAATATGCCTTTTACAAAAGGCCGTTTCTTGCCGGTTTCTCCTCAGCGGATTCAACTTTCCGAACCGGTGGTAGATTTGTTACCAACGGACAGACTATTGTCGATTCAAAAGTGCTTTTGAGCCTATTTGAATAAAGAATATTTTGATTTTGATTTGATTTGACTTAATATGTCAGTGTATGGACTGGTGGGAGGCTGAAGCTTTGGCTGGTTACCTTTTTTGGCAACAAACTTTCCATAACCCTGAAAAAAATCGCTACTTAGCGAAAAGAACGCCCTTTTGTACTCTATGATGTATTGTTTATGATGTACAATAAACTATATTCTCTCACTCACTCTCTTTCTCTCTAGTTACCACCAAAATAAATGCTTTCCGGTACAATGAAGTGGAAAAACATAAAGCATTGTCTTTATTTTAAATATCATTTCTATATTAATTTCTACTACCTATGACGTTTTCATTGTCTACTTGTTTGATACAAGAATTTATCCTGTTTTCAAAGGTATAAGGTGGTGCAATTACAGTCCGTTTAATACGAATCTAGC
Source organism: Elymnias hypermnestra (assembly GCA_015832385.1). NCBI lineage: Eukaryota > Metazoa > Arthropoda > Insecta > Lepidoptera > Nymphalidae > Elymnias > Elymnias hypermnestra. Next base: position 9,092,800 of record JACTOM010000891.1, read on the forward strand.
GATACATTTGTCAGTATTACATTTCTTGGGTGGGCACAAATAATTGCTGTGTAAACTAAGCTAATGGTCTTTTAATATCGTATTGCTGACCTCAGATCTTAGGGAAACGTATATACTGTGGGCTTGGAGCAACAAATACGTTTCTTAATAGTGATTTAGCGGGCTAAAGACAAGATAAGACCATGAAAACTCCAACGAGTACCTCACTGTATGCTTTGATGTGCTTTCTTAACAACATACCGTAGTTATACACATAACAATAGTTTACATACTATTATTACTTAACTTAATAAATTGTTTGGTCGTTTAGCTATCAAGTGAAGTCATTGAATTTCCGATGGAGGTCATAGCTCTGTAGCTATAACATTAAACTGTATCCCCCGAATTTTGTTTTCGTTCGTTTTTCTGGATTGCCTTTCTATAGATGTGGTTTTAAATACATGTTCATCTCAAATAATCTAATTTAAAGCGTGTGCTATTAAGATATCTGATTTGTCTTCTAGATGTTCAGAAGACGGAGTGTAGTTATTGAGGTGCTGATTGGAAGAGTTGGCTAAAAAACTGCCCCTTTGAATGTAAAAATATAAGATGATTGTACGTTTTTTAAAGCGTACGTTACGAATGTGAATTCATAACTATCTATATGACTAAAACTGTATATCGTGCATAAAATAAACTTTATATAACTTTCGCTTGAGCTATCTGGTAATAATTCTCGCCGCACTATGGTATTCAGATCGTGGTTTATTATACTGGATTAACATTACAAGTTTACAGCCTTGTCCTCCGACAGGCGAAAATAACATGGAAAGGATTTACTACGAGAAAGTATTGGGAACATATGAAAGTAATAACAGCTTTTGAAATTTTTAGCTGATCGGCGGGAAACTCATCCGGGACACCGGGGTAGAATGCGAAAGCTGAACACCTGGTGCCTCATTAATGGATGAAGAGGGATTCCGCTGGGTTGGGACTGGTCTTCGGTCAGGGATAGTGCGACATTTTCATTTCCTAGCGACAAAAAAAAGATCAAATGATAATAGTTTTCTTATTGCTGACAAGTTAACGCTTGACCGTCATATCTTATGATAGCTAATCATGATCCATTCTTATATCGCTTTCTCACTGACATTATATCCAATTTCAATAACGATAACTTTACTATATACTTTTGCCATAGCGATAAAACGTTTTAACAGTATCATGTAAAGAAATCACTTATTTATAACGGTTCCTTTTGCCTCTGATGTCATAGACATCTATCCAAAAGGACAAATTTTAAAATTTTGTGAAACGCTAAGAATACATTTTTGATATTCCATTCATTTTATTACATATTGTTGCATAAATGTTTTGAAAACTCAAAATCGTTAAAAGTGAGTAAATGAATTTGTGAACGATGATTAAAACACCATTTTCAACAAAATCTTTAACGGGTCACATCTAACACTATTTCTAATTAGATTATACAAATTTTCTTTACAGCATGAAAGTTGGAAACGATAAATGCGAAGATAACATTTCATCAGCTAAAATAACAAGGTGCATCAGTCGAAGTGTGGGATTCGATGCGAGATAGTAAATCGACAAAGTCACCGCGAAAGTTTCATAGAAATACAGTACATTGTTCTTTGTATATAGGGCTTGTTACATTGAAGGGAAATGTTGTGGGCGAATCCGTTAAATATTCATACTAACCTTTTCCACCTACATTTTTTTGATTGTTTAACGATAATCGACCAGATTTAATAACCGTATGAAGTTCTTTTGAACAACAAGTTTGCGTTGGTGTCCATAGATATAATTAAACAATCGTCCCTGTTCGTAATAACCGTGTTACATTCAATTAGAGTTAATTATAATAAAGCAAATTTCCTTTCTAATACTTACCATATCTAGTAGGTGTGTTTAGGGCTTAATTTGATAATAAGCATCGATTTAGGATCATCAATCGATAAGGAATAGTATAATAGTATGGTAGTGGAAGTTGGGTATGGCAGAAAAGCATAAAAGTAAAATATATGCTATAGAGAAGTATAACTGGATTGAAACTGAATGAAATAGTGTGAAAAGGGAACGTTGTGGTATAAAAGAAGATGTAGTGACTAAAATTGATATAGGTACGCTTAGATAGCTTGGGCACGTAGAAAGAACTGACAAAGGAGACAAAGATTTATGAGTCAAGAGTGAATGGGAAAGTTAGGAGGGTAAGACCAAGGCGAACGTTCCTGGACCAAATCCAGGACATTTTAAATAAGGGCCAGGTCAAGAATACTCTAAACGACGGACTTTTATGAAAGAAGCGAAGGAGATATGCAAGGATCATGACAAGTGGAAAGACGTGGTCTCTGCCTACCTCTATGAGAATGACGTGTAAATTGTATGTAATCGATTAGGATTTAAGTGATTTTTGTGCTTTCTGGTACAGATTATGTACCAGTAATTAGTAAGTATTTTACCAGACTATGTGCTTTAACTGAGATACAAAAAAATCGCCTTGACTATGGTTAAGTAAAGTGTATTTTGATATGATTGAAAGCTTTAAAAATTGTATTTTTATGTCATAAGTTTGAATAGGTCGTACTAGTTTGGCGTAGTGACTTATTTTTCTTCTATATTGTATCAACGCCTGTTCATTTCCTATCCTATCATTTCCTGCTCATATATCTACTACAAAACAAAGAATACCAACGAGTTTCGAACAATAATAAACATCTTAATATTGTAGTTGATCAGGAACAACTAGATAAAATCAAATCAGATATTCCAATTGCTAAAAGAACCTTTCAAGGCGCATGAGTAACCTTAAATTTTTTGTTCCTAAGTATTTGAAGTAAACTTTACAAAAATCTATTATAACTCCTATGCAATTGGATTTAAGACATTCTACGCTTTGTTTCACACTATCCGAAGTAATTTTGGTACATTTATAAAATCATCGACGTCTTATGAATACATGCGTTTTATTTTCAACTTTATGTATAAGAAGTAAGGTACATTATATGTTTTTGAAACGACAAATCTCTTATCTATAGTTCGCGTGATCATTGAATAAAGATCTCTTTGTGTTACCGCTAGAGGTCGTTGCAAAAAATGGCCGCAATTTTTTATCGCTTTACTTTTTTTACGGTGTTTTTAAATTGAGGTATCCATGATATTTTCTTTGTATTGTCAACGGCCTGATTATTTGTGATTTCGAAATTTCAATGAGGTACGTACTCACTTATTCTAAGATTCATTCTAAGATGTGTACAATATGTACTAGATTATTTAATCAATTTCACCTGATAGTGAACTGGTAGACTATCATCACTTACCATCAGACGATATCACAGACAAACGCTAACCTGTCAGCAATAAAAAAGTACCAACACGCTTTTACATTATAAGCGTGATTTTGCCCACAGTTGAATCTAATAAAAGCGTGACTTTGCCCACAGTTGAAGCTAATAAAAGCGTGATTTCGCGTATAGCGGAATTCACCTAATAATAGCGTCAAATTTTATAAATATCAATGTAACGAAATAACTTTTTTGCAATAAAATCAATTATTACTAATAATTTAATCATTATGAACATGGATTTTGTGATGCTATGAAATAAACTTTTTATATCTTAAAATAATTGGAACCTTTTTTTATTGTGAATGAAAATCGTTTTCTTAGAAGATGTAAAACGTTGTTAATGTTGTTTTACGTAATTCTTTTCTATAAAACGACAATACAAACTGGAATAAAGGTTAATAAACTTGGTTCCCTAAATAAATAACACTGTTAGATAACCGAAATCTAGTGCTTTCTCTTAACTCTGTTGATAATTAGCATAATTGCCATTTGACGTGAAATTTTAACGAAGTAATTTAACATTTCATAACAAACTATTCCTTATATAAACATAATTAAAATTTCAGGTTTTTTTAATTTTCGAAATGTACTTTATATACATCAAAGCAATTGCGTTTCATGTTTTGCCAGTAAATTAATATCTTCTTAATATTTTAATGTTTTATGAAATATTTAATGGTGTTGGATCCTCAACTGCTGTTTAATTTACAGTAAATTAAATATATACATACTAGCTGCGATATTCTACTACTTTTTATATCATCAAGTTATTTACCTGTGAATGTTTTTTTCTTTTTTTTCGTTTATCTTTGACTTACCAACAGCTTTTACAATAAATACTCTAAATGCAAAGCTACTTAAAGGTAAGCACCACTTGCAAACATATTTAACAATTAATAAATTTATGATTAAAACTTGTACGTAAATCTTAAGAAATTAAATGTATTAAATCTAAATACATTTTAATAAGCTAACTTATACATTCTATAAGTAAATGAATGACTGATGATAACAATAAAGAACTACTTACAATCTAAAGTTACGAGGATTCCTTCGTGGCGTGATCTGAGAAGAGCTTACAACAAACTCAGTCGGGTGTATGCTTTTTTTTGTCATCATCATTACAATGTATATATTTTATTATCTATCTATATAGATCAATTCATCCACTCCCACGCCCTTTTGTCTTATGAGTATACCTTCAAATTATAGAATGATTTCTCAATTAGCTTTCTTTTAATGAAAGATTTAAATTTACTAAGCGATATCTTATTCATATATATCGTCTTCTTATTCGTGAAAGTCCAGGGAAGGAGTAAATGTGAAAATAATGCTTGGAATATAGTAAAACCAACAATTTTGACTTACCTTAGAAACTATTCCAATTTTTGATGTTTGTCGTTCTGAAATCAAATTCATTTGTTTTTGACATTGACAACCAATAATTTCTGATCGCAATTATAATATTTTATGGATTTTCTTTTCGTTCCGCATAAGTTTTGACTAGTTTTTTTACAGAAGTTGTAAGGTAAGTAGCAGCCCATTAACGTCCCACCACGCCCATGTTCTGGGAACAGGCCTCCTCACTCATATGACAGAGGGTTTTTAGAGCATAGACCTACCACGCTGCTCCACTGCGGATTGGCAGGCATAGTATACAAGTGTACTCTGTATTCCGTCGCTCTGATAGTCCGACGTGACGGCAATCTGACACAACCGGAGAGAGATCAGTTAGAGGACCGACGGCTTAACGTGCTCCCCGAAGCACGCGGGTGGATCACACGGCCAACTTCGGGCAAATATTGAGAAAATCTTAATAGAAAACTCAATATTGATTTTTGCATTTGCCCGATCTGGGACTCGAACCCAGAACCTCTTGTCCGTAGTCGATCATGCTAACCACTAGACCAATGAGGCAGTTGTACCAATGTACCAGTTTAGCAACATAATGGAGCGTATATGCGTGACGGCAATCCGACACGACCGGAGAGAGATCAGTTGCAGGACCGACGGCTTAACGTGCTATCCAAGGCACGGGGATTACACCGCCAAATTTTTCCCAACTTCGGGCAATTAATGCAGATTTCTGAATCATGCCTGTAATCGAACATGCTAACCACTAGATAAACGAGGCAGTCACAGAAGTTGTAACCTTCTGCAATTATTATTGGCTTTTTTATTTACTGATTCTGGCTTATATGTGTTGATGTAGAAACATTACTTTTATTACTGTCGCGAAATTAAATCCCATTTTTAATGCATTATATTCTATTCTTGCTGAACAAGGTCGGCAAATGAATGCTAACTAATACTACGGGGCACTCACAGATTGAACAGCTGTTCGGGAAGGATTTTTTACATCGATTTTTCAAGGTGTGCTTAGCACCTGCGAAAGCGGATGCATGTGCTTTTGTTAACAGTTTGTTAATACATTTAAAAATCATTCTTATTTTCTATACGTTGAAATCATTTCATTCTGTTCCCCGACAGAGTGGCGAGATTTTTTACAAAATTTGTATCCTTTTTAGCGTTTTTACCAGTTTTCTTATAACCATTTACAGTCACGATTTTTGTTTACGTAACTTAAAACATAACAACATATGTAAATGTATAGTACTGTTATTATAATGACATGAAATTTAATACGTCTTTATAGAATCCATTTAGGGTTGGCCATAATCGGGATATTTCGAAACATATCTTAAAGACATTGTAGATCTTTATTTGTATCAGAAACAACTGTTGAAGTGAAACTTCTTTAGGGGCATGAGGGTAAAATGATTACGGATGAAACGCGTGATTAGCGTTAACACGTGGCATTTTAAATTGCCACTCGTCAATTAATAGTTTCTAAAAAACAAAAACACGTGGTTTTTTATTTCCAATTCGTCATTTGAGATTTGTATTCATTTTCGACATTAAATATTTTAATGAGAATTAAATTCCTAACATATCTTCTTTTATTCCCTGCATGTAAATATCGGAAATCTACAGAATTACATTTGCTTAAATATAAACAAGACTTAAAAATTAGTTTGCTAAAGGAGATCACTTCTGACATGTATACTTTGTACGCACGCACTTTTCACTTTCTTTTGTTATTTGATACACGTTAGAAACACATGATGGACCTATGGCACCACCATATGGAGAGAACCCCAAAGGAAAAAGAAAGAGAGGAAGGCTGTCATCACGCTGAGAGGACGAAATAATAAAAGTTGTTGGTCCAAAGATGTGGCAAACAGCACAGGATAGAGATTTACTCAATCTGGGGACCTTGCTAATAATCAAACATAGTGTTACAGACAAAATAACAGTACCTAAATTAAGAACCGCCGAATCCAACTCGGATGGGCAGCGTTCGGGAAACTACGGCAGATCTTTTCGTCCAAAACCGTCAGTGCCTGAAGACGAGACTCTTCGAACAGTGCGTGTTGCCAGTGATGACCTACGGCTCCGAAACGTGGTCCCTGACTATGGGCCTCATACGAAAGCTCAGAGTCACTCAGCGTGCGATGGCGAGGGCTATAGTCCGACAGACCGATGGACGTTGGGGCCCTAAAGTGCTGAAGTTGGGACCCCGCATCAGAAGGCCCAGTGTAGGGAGTGCCCTCCACAAGGTGGACCGACGACATCAAGAGGGTCGCCGGAAGCCGCTGGAGCCAGACGGCGCAAGATCGGGCCTTTTGGACATCATTAGGTGAGGCCTGTGTCCAGCAGTGGGCGTCCATTGTTTGAAGCGATGAAGTTAAGAACCAATGGAGCAGGATCAAATAAAGACTTTTTATTTTATTTATTTATGCCTTTTTTATCTTGTGTGCAATAAAGTGCTCTCAGATGGACTTTTAAACTAATCGCGATTGACTTAAAATTTAATTGAGTGACTTCTATTAATACATACACCCTCTAGTACAGTTAGTGCTGTCATAAAACTAGTTCAGAGTCGATAAAATCCAATGGGTTAAACACATTCCATTATGGTGTATCAAATAAATATAAAAGTCAATAAAATAGTCATATAAAATACGTAGAAATTACCAAGTCACGTTCTGTTTAACTCAAATTGCCACGATACTATCTGATTACATTTCGTGTTTAAAGTTTTATACGTGTTGCCTACTGTTGCATCTCACGCGTAGAGATGCATATTTTATGAGATAATTAAGGCTGAGAGAGGCTTAGCCATTCTTTTATTTATATATATAAGGTTTTATTTCAAGTTCTCATTCACTATATAGATCTCATTCAAATTTTCAACCGTTACTTAAACATTATTTCATTCCTCCCCACGATTTTAAATACATTTAAAGTTTTAGTGGATAAGACTTCGTGTAAATACGGTTATTTGCAATAGTAATTGAATATTACAACGTTATATTGAAAGTTCACGTAAAAGGTTTAAATGTTTCTTTCTATGTAATAAACTTAAAAATGTTGTTAAGATGGCTAAAGAATTACCTGTCATTTATATTGGTGATTTTTCTATAAGTTAAGAGGCCTGTGACCAATTGTGTAACGTTAATATGTAAGACTTTGTGTTATTTTATAAATAAATGCACTGCTATTTATCTTAATTTTTATATTTTTTGAATAAAATTATATTAACATCAAGTTTCATTCGCTACAAGTAAAAAAAATGTATTTCAACTTGAGTGGATGATAAAAATAGTATTATATTATAACTATATATGTAACTATTGAAAATTTGAACAATTCAAATGTATAGAGAGTGTGATTCAATAATGAGAATTGAAGACATCAAAATTCTCCCAGCATTAAATTAAATCACTTTAGAAAAACTATTATGGAGGATGTAGTTACCACCACATTCCACGGAATCCTAACTTAGAAACTACTAATAAATTAATGTTTTATTATGGAGTATTATATGTTTTAAATTAATGAAAGATTTGCCACGTGTATAGGTTACAGAAACCATATTTCCATGTCTCATATGTCAAATGTACATGAAATTCGTCTTTTAAGAGGTGTATGGTATTGTTCTTATTTATTCACACTCGACCAGAAAATTTGGACAGGGAGTATATTAATACGTTGTGGTATAAAAGAAGAACTGCCTCGTTGGTCTAGTGGTTAGCATGTTAGTCCCGGGTCGGGCCAATTCAAAAATCAATATTGAGTTGGGAAGTTGGCGGTGTGATCCACCCCCGTGCCTCGGAGAGCACGTTAAGCAGACGGTCCTGCGCCTGATCTCGTGTCGGATTCCCGTCACACCGGACTATGAGAGTGAAGGAATAGAGAGTGCACTTTTGTACTATGCCTGCCAATCTGCAGTGGAGCAGCGTGATGGGTCTATGCTCTAAAAACCCTCGCAGCAATGGAACGTTAAAGGGCTCCTACTTACATTAAAGAAGATGTAGTGTTTAAACTTGAGAAAAGTATGCTTAGATGGTTTGGGAACGAGACAGTCAGGACATTCAGAGAATGAATGAAAGGAGACTGACTAAAAGGATTTATAAGTCAAGAAAGAATGGAAAACTTGGAAGGGGAAACCAAGACCAGGGCGAACGTTCCTGAACTAATTCCAGGACATTTTAATTAAGGACCAGGTCAAGAGTAGCTAAACCGGCGAACTTGTATGAAAGATTTAATGATAATGAAATAATGTAATGTAATGACTAATAGCTGTCTTTTACTACTGTAGTATTTTTATAACAGATTCTTTTCATGTATAGGTGAGAGAAACCATCTTTCCTGGCTTAAATTTCCGCGTCGCTGTAAGAATACGTCTTTGAAGAGGTGTAATACCTAAATAATATTGTATTATTCTCATTACATTCGCACACAAGCGATGTAACACATTATCACATCCTCCTCACTTTCACGATGTATTCGCGAGTCACGATCGGAACGTTATTATTCCTTCCTCGAGTAGATACCAGGGAATATCTCATGACGGAACCAAATTATCCCATTCTTAGAGTCTATTCATTACCCGTCGTTACATACGTAATGAGAGATTGTGCACAGATTTTACACGATGGCATTTGAAATGGATATATTTTATTCGTTTCGATTGTAACCTTCTTGTTTGTTAGTCTAAGTAACATGCGTGTTACTGGTTTCCGTGGAAATACATTATTTATCGGATCGAAATATCAATCAAAACCTTCTTGAAGCCACCTAAACATATACAAACATGAATTGTATGTATGATATTATGATATAGATGTTCAATTCGCAGATTGAAGCAAGTGAAGAAGTTGTTGGAGAAAAATAGGAGAAATAGTATAGAAAACTTATTACATAGAAAGAAACTTCAAAAAGTTTTACGTAAGTTTTCACTAGATGGTACCGTACTATTTTTGGTTAATACGATTATTATTTGGCAAAAATGTACATTATCACAGTGTCATTAGGTTTAAGTTTTAATAAATGTATTACAAATTTCACTTAAGTGAATAAAGCAGTATTTAACTAACGATCGAATATTTGAAAAAAGTGCTTGCGTACAAAGTACACATGTCAAAAGTGAAATTTCTTTGACAAACTAATTTTTAAGTCCTGTGCATATTAACATAAAATTAAAACTTGATTTCAGAGACGCAATGGGAAGGAAAAAGGACGATACGTTAGGAATTTAATGAATTTAGTTGTCATTAAAATATTACAAATGTCCAAAATGAATACTAATAATTGAAATCGCAAATGAAGATTTATAAACAAAAATGCCACGTGTTGTTTGTCTATATATAAATATGTGTCTATATATAGAAATTATTAATAAAATTTTGTTTTTCATTTTAAAAAAGAGAATTTGTAAAATATTTTTATTATATATTTTATGAATAATAGTATACATCTACCACAGGTTCGGAAAGTTGATTTCGCTGAGATGAAACCGGCAAGAAACTTAACGGTTACTCGTTTATTACCGTTTTTGTAAGTTACAATGTGTTTAGCTTTCATGTACAACTGGAATCAAGTCCAAACAGTTTTGTCGCTTAAATAATCTTTAATATTATAATATGCGTTGCGTAAGGACGTTTTTTAACATATTTCTTAAAACCATGTGGAGGCAAGGATCTAATGCATTTTTCAAGCCCTAGATTTTAGTTAGGTAATTCTTGAAAATAATTCAATATAAAGAAGATAATATTACAATATATATATACAAACTAAGTAATGTTCGGGACTGCGTCTGCTTAAAACTAGTATTCATACCTTTTATAATTGCTTATGTATCTATAAAAGTAGAACGTTGTGGTATAAGAGAAGATGTACTGACTAAAATTGAGACAGGTATGCTTCGACGGTTAGGGCACATAGAGTAAATGGAAGGAGACTGCGCAAAAAGGATTTATGAGTCAAGAGTGAATGCGAAAGTTGGAAGGGGAAGACCAAGGCGAACGTTCCTGGACCAAATCCATGACTTTTTGAATAAGAGCCAGGTCAAGGGTACTCTAAACTTGTATGAAAGGTTTAATGAGAATGAAAGAAGCGAAGGAGATATGCAAGGATCAATGCAAGTGGAAAGACGTGGTCTCTGCCTAACCCTATGGCAATGAGTCGTCATGCTATATATGGATGTAAAAATAGTAACATGAAAGCTCTCAATGATATAGATGAAGTCGCTTGCAGTCACAATTTCTCACTATTTTATATGGATTTTCTCATTAACAACACAACAATTAATTTAATTTTTAATTTTGCCGATATTTCGACCCAGTTGCATGGATCGTGGTCACGACGTTACTGCTGAAAAAAAAATAAAAATTAAAAATCGCCATCGTGATATGTACCCGTTCAAATAGTCAATACAACAATTTGACTTAAAAAGGGACTTCGAATTTTACTGTTCAATCTCTAGATCGCTTTTAATGTAATTCATCATGGCCCTTATTATAATGACGTCGTGATGCAAGATTAGTATGCGTACAACTGCGTTGTAAATAAACATATGGGTATACCTTGCAAGTTTTCAGACAAAGTATAAAATATCATTTGTTCAAATTCAAATTCAAATAAATTTATTTGCCATATACAGGTACATCGGTATTTACATATAAAATAGTTCCACTGTATTTGCCATTTAATGGCATGCAAATATTTAGTGATGTCAAAATTTTAGTATGTCAGTAATTATTAATGTCAAATGAAATTATTTCATATTTTATTATAAAAGCTTAAGTCGTCCTTTAGGAAATCATCTACACTATAGTAACATTTTCCTACCAAAAAATTCCGCAATTTGCTTTTCAATACTGTAAATTCTTTAATGTTTTTAAAGTAAAGCGGTAATTTATTATATATTTTTACTGCCATCACTATAATATTTTTATCCATTAGACTGGATTTAATCGGTGGTGCTTTTATTCTGGTGGGATTTCGCTGATCTTGACCTCTTTTTTCAAATAGAGTTGGATTCTGCGTAACAAATTTAATTACCTCATAAATATATATTGAAGGGAGTGTCATTAGTTTAAGTTCCTTAAAGAAGGGTTTACAACTATCAATTGGGTTTAAGTTGCAGACAGCTCTTATGCATCGTTTTTGTGAACGAAAAGGTAACTCTTTGTCAGTAGCATATCCCCAAAATATAATACCATAGCGCAAGATCGATCCCACATGTGCATGATATGTCATGAGTACTGTATTTCGATTAACGACCTTGGATAACCTAAACAATAAATACGAAAGCTTATTAAGTTTTTTACATAAATAGTCAATATGTGCGCCCCACCTTAAATTACCATCTATTTGAAGACCTAAAAATTTTGCTGTATGTGCTTCTTTGATTTTCTCTCCAAAATGACAAATATTTAAATCTGTTACTAGTTTGTGGCGTATATTTTTAAAGGACATAATTTTCGTTTTATTTAGATTCAGTAGTAAATTGTTATGTTCCATCCACTGTATTATATTTCCAAGGGAGCAATTAATATGCGATTCATAGTTATTTGTATCATTTTTAACATATATAACCGTACAGTCATCGGCAAATAATACCGACGGATCATTTATTATTTTTGGGAAGTCATTAATATATATTAAAAATAGCAACGGTCCAAGAACACTCCCCTGGGGTACTCCATATCGTACAGTGTTAGTTTTCGATAATACTCTAATTTCTTCACGATTTTTAAGATTAATCTGTGTTATTTGTATCATTTGCTTTCTATTTTTAATATATGATTTAACTAATTCTAATACATTACCCCGTACACCATAGTTGTTTAATTTGTCTAATAATAAATCATGGTCAACATAGTCAAATGCTTTAGTCATGTCCATATACATTGCAGTCACAGGAATTTTATTGTCTACAGCGGTTAATACTATTTTCAAAAAATTATAAATTGCAAGATTAATGTTTTTGTTCCTCCTAAATCCCATTTGCTCTTCAGCTAGTATGTTATATTTTTCAAAGAACTGGTACAGGTTATTGTATATCACTTTATTGTTAATTATAAATAGATCCCGGAACTTTTGTAAAATATGTCAGCAAGGCAAATAAAATTTAACTTTATATTGGAGAGAGAGAGAGAGAAACGCTTTATTGCAGACAAGATAAAAATAAAAAGACATAAATTAAGATACTTATTAATATAATTATAGCGTGCAAAGGCGGTCTTATTGCTACAATCAATCTCTTCCAGACAACCTTATTATAATGAGAAGCTGACTAAAATAAATAACAGGGCAGAACAGCGCCAGAAACTAAGTATAATATATAAAAACGAAATTTTGTTTACAACTATATAAGATATTTTTTAAAATAATATCTACATATAATATAAATATTGATTAAATTATGAGATTATAATAAATTGGTTAATTTAGAAATCATGACAGTAAATTTTAAGATACATTGAATTAACATAAATTTAATATTTTTGTATGTAATGTTTTAATAAATTAGGTCTCATAACATTCTTATATATATTATTTTTTATTTTCATCATTAATCATCGCGTTCGTAGTTGTCGTCGCAATTTTAAGAAATTTTAGATAAAGAATTGTAATTATTTGGAATAAAAATAATTTGTATTTAACCCTTAATTAGGCGCATAAAGAAAACAACACAAGTAGTCGCATGGGGTCACTACTGACCCCAAACAATTAGGTAAAAATTTAATAAAATAAAATTACACACATAATATCACAAATATTACTTGCTAACAAAAAAAACATAACTTTGACTCCAAAGAACCGAAAACTTAAAATAACTTCTAATTTCTCGTAAAATCAACTTAAAAATAAAAATTATTCTGAGTTATCTTAGCATTCTTCTGAAATGCATCCGATGCAGTAAGTCCTGAAGTGCTGCTGACAGACAAATTGACCTCACCAATGACATTTGTTTGGCACTTTTTTGTCTGCCTTTCTAGGGCATGAAGAGCAGCGTACGCACTTCGCAGTCGATGCTTTCATAAACCTCACGAAGACGCTTTTTCGTGAAAAAAGAGACAGCACACTACTCACTGCGACGTTTTTGATGATCTTCTATAAGTGCTACCGCTAAATTTAATAAAATCCGCCTTATATGAGTGAAACTTATATCAGTATTTTCCTTAGTATCACAATGCACTGATGCCAGATATATTGAAGAGGTGACAGAATATCGCCAATGGCCAAATTTTCGTTCTTCTAGCAATGTCGTAGTTAGCGCATAGTTAATCATCGCAGTCTATATCGCCTTTGGGACTATGTTACTATTTATGGTTTCTGAGCGTCAGCAGTTGTTTCATATATGGAGTTATCAATATGGTTGAAAGTAAAATGACTGCTTTCTTTGGCTTAGGGACATAGGAGGCAAGAATCGTTTGATTATGAAATCCAAAAAACGAAGTAAAATTTATCTCTACCCTTGTTTGACAAGAATTCAGCCATTGTTATATCTGCTTGTGTTGGGCCATTATTGAAAGCTAAAATAGAAAAAAAACGAACGAAATTGTTAAAAATGTCTAGTTATATGTTAATAGTAAATGAATTTTTTTCAATTTGAAATTGTCTTGACCCCGCGTCTAATTAAGGGTTAATAATTGTGTTTATTAAACCAATTCTATCGTAGCTTTTAAGAAATCCGTGACGTTTGTAGTATAATTACTGTGTGTCATCTAGTATACTATGTAAGATAAAAACACAATTATCAGTTACCCAATCGCATAATGATTTATTGTGATATTGAGGAAATGAATATTTCAATAAGTTTTACAATTTCTAAGCTTCCAATTCCGAAATATCCGTCGTTTATGTCCACATGAAGCGTGCCACAGTTCCTTATTTACGTGTTCTCCAGTTGGTCTATGGTTACTGTAACGTAAAAAAAACACCATTATCCATTATAATAAATTATTCACGCGTACAAAAACTCGAAAGTATCACGTTTATATAATATTTTTAACATTACTTTGAATAGGAGTGCTAGTTTGAAGGCGTTAGCCGCTATTTTTCTTACACAATATGTAATTTGCGGGCGTGAACCGCGGGTTACGATCCAACATTCAAATTGAAAATAATGTAATAGCCTTCGAACTCATAAGTAGTTAATATTTTTTTCCTATTACATAACCTCTATAGAAATGCCCGTGTCATGGGTTAGAATTTCTTTGAAAGCGGCTTTATTTTTTGTCATAAATCATTTCATATTTGTCTTTGCTACTGTTGCTTAACTGATATTATTTCTTTGTACGCCTAAACTCTGTCTAAATAAGTTTCGTCTGAAATTCATTCGTTTACATTACACGACAAAACTTATTACTAACTTTAAATGAAATCTTAACAAGTAGACAAAATCATTTTTAGTGTATCCCCTAAATATAAATTGTAATTATAACAGCGTGAATATAAGATGTCGTACTTCCGACGCAAGAATATTTCTTTATTTTTCCCCATCGGCACAGACTGGTAAGTATTATAAGTGAAATACTCATCAGTGGGCAGGTTTGGAGAGCGGCTGTCTCCTTTTGCGAGGCTGTCATCTCGCTTAAGGAGGCACGGTAAAGGTGAATGCCGCCGAAACACTCCAGGCTCGACGAAAGGGTGCAGAAAACAAGAAGCGGAGTTTGATACAACTCCTTCTCCTGTGGAATATCTGTGAGCCGACTGCAACTGAGAGGCCAGCGACGAATACCTCAACGAACCTCTGGCTCCCCACTCATGGTTGATGGCGGTCCCATCGATTTTAGTGGTTCTCTGAGTTCATGCCAGATGCATTTCCCAGCGACAAAAAGAAATCTTTATTTTTCATTACTAAAAGTAATCTTTACCCACCCCGATTATGGAATCGCCTAGTATCTAATTCGGAGAGGGAGGAAACCTCGCTATACCCAGGAACCCTCTTCATCCGTTAGTAGGAGATCCGAGATCACTTCTGCATTCATCTGTGGTGACTTGACTGTTAAATCTAGTCAACACTAAGTCAATAGTGTCAAAAATTATTCTTTTTGTTGAAAAGGAGACGATGTACGGTTTTGTTTATCTTAATAAAGAACTAACTCTAAATTTTACATCTCAGAAGATTCATTTGCCAATAATAAAAAGTGCTTCCCACCCATTTGCCAGTATGTTAGAAATGTACCCAGAGAAAGTCATAGACACCGCCTAGTTTTGTGCGAGAGTTCGGTATCGTCTCCGTACCCGACTGCGCGAGTTTTTGTTCTCGGCCTTATATGCACATGAAATGCTGTACCAATGGAGGAACATTATTACCCATAAACATACATGTGCTAATAGACTTGTCGACTAACGGTTAAAAGAATTATAATGACTTGGGATGAAAAAATATTTACATATTTATCATTAAGGCAGTGAAAATCAGCCACAATATTTAAGAGACTTGAGTAATAATATAAACGAAAAAAGAGAAATACGTGCCATATATCAATTAGGATTTAGAATCTCGGGCTTCTCTAAGAGATCAATTTAAAGAAACATCAATTCTCATAGTACGGTCGCAATATAGTCTATATATATAAAGAGTTCTCTAGTTAGTTAGTTCTCGGGTGACGGCCCGTCGGTGCGGTCGACTTTTGAAACTGTCGCGTTCCTAGCTATTTTAAATGAGTCTGTGTAAATTGATATCGGGAACATTAAGTGATTGACCATTATAATCTGAGTTAATTAATTAGGTGTTTGATTGCACCAACATTGCCCATCAACGCCCACAGTATGGAAATGGAATTATGGATGTCGGCGGAGAACCCTACGCCCCTATGCTTTATGCTTTATGATCTACTTGATCTCTTATTCTCCGAAGTATATAAGAGATATGCAGGTATCTATTGACTCATCACGATATCTCTGGAACCATAAGGCGTAGCCACTTGAAATTTGATAGGAATATTCCTTTTGCTGAGTAGAGGTCAGCTAAGTACGGATTTAAAGAAATTCCACCATGTAGGAGGGTTGCGGGGTGTTAACTGTTGACGATATCTCTGATGCTACCCAAAAGACATTCCACGCAAACGAAGTCGCGGGTTCAGCTAGTATCTTATATATCCGTGATAATATTCACCTATACAGCAAAAAAAGTGCAATATACAATTTGAAAAAAGTGAAATAAAAACAAACTTGTATTCCCATATTTTAGAGTGAAGAAGGTTCAGAAATCATTTGTGAATTTTTAATAAGACAACGCAATTAGTTCTAGTTTAGCCACCGCATAGTTTTAAGAATATGTCAAAAACATACTTTTACATCAAAATGTAAAAAAAGTAGTTATAGTGGCAAATGGTATCCTAAACATTTTAAAGATATTTATACGTTCTATAATATTGTAGAACATTTTTTTGTTCTACCATCAATAGTTTCTGCACCGATGACAGATTTTATGTGACCAATTTTTTTTCACCTTGTGTTGTATTAATGCATGTTTATAAGGGATCTTTAATTTTTCTGATAAAATAAATATAACCTATGTCGCACAGAGAATATGCAGCCTTCTAATGGTGAATTTTTTTTTTAAATCGGTCCAGTAGTTTTTGTGTAAAAACGTTCCATACAAAAACACATATGTTTCCTCTTTTAATATCAGTTTAGATATACAAATTATCTGATACCCGTGACTTTGTTTGCATTATATTAGTACTCATGCCTGAGATATTGTCTGTCAGTAATAACGCGAAATTGAAATTATATAATAAAAAAATGTCTTACCAACATATTACGACCGTTTTACCCTGCAATCGTCATTGTAAAAACGGTTACATAAAACCTAATTACGTCGTTTAACCAACTGTCAACCTTAATGAATTTTTAAGATAAGGTGATAAAGATTAAGTTAATATAATGGAAGTGCAGTAATTTATCGACTCAAATGAGTAATGGGAAACATTTTAAAATGAATAAACTGAGAATTGATTAATTATTACTTATTCTAGCTATGCGAGTGATTACGCAAACGTTGTTATAAATCATATATACTCGATTTTAAATTCATTATAAAGTTAATCGCGTGGTTCATGAATTTATTCTTTAATTAATTTTATTTGAATAATAAATCCCTTGAGAATATGAGATAATCTGGATCAAATGACCGTCTGAAGACACGCAAAAATTCCTTATAATTAATTTAATTGACTGGTGGGAGGCTTCGGCCGCGGCTAGTTACCACCCTACCAGCAAAGACGTATCGCTAAACAAAGTGACTTGTGTTCCGGTATGATAATGTGTGGAAACCATAATAGATAAATAGCCTCTTACCAGATTAGCGCGCTACCATCTTAGACTGTATCAACCCTTACCATCAGGTGAAATCACAGTCAACCTATTAGAAATAAAAAATTAAAAAAAAACTAGTCCTTTCGAAGCATTTTACATACACATAGCGGATTACATACACCCGTACTAATGAATTAATATATAAATATAATATACATATATATGTGGGATAATAAGAGAGAAGGAGAGCATAAAGCATTGGGGTGAGAGTTCTCCGCCGACATCGTCATTAGTGGCATAATTTCCATATTGTGGGCGTTGATGGGTAATGTTGGTGCAATCAAACACTTTATTAATTAACTTCGACTATAATGTTCAATCACTTAATGTTCTCGATATCAATTTACACAAATTCATTAATAATAATAGCTAGGATCGCGACATTTTCAAAAGTCGGAACGCACCGGCGGGCCGTCACTTATTGACTCTGCCCCACGCCGATAGACTGATGGCGCCAGCGTTCCACAGACTATAGCACTCCGGAATATATATATTAAATAATATATATATCTTCAGGAACTCACCGAGTGTTTTAACGTCAAACCTTTATAACCGTTACTAAGCCGTTTCTTTCTTCTCCGAACTCCTCTTTTTCCGGGTTATAACATGAAGATATACATACATATATAGCGTTACCCCTCATTCCCATAGGAGTAAGCAGGGACCACGTCCTTCCACGTGCCACGATCCTTGCATATCCCCTTCGCTTCTTTCATTTTCAATAAACCTTTCATACAATTCCGTCGGTTTAGAGCACTCTTGACCTGGCCTTATTTAAAATGTCCTGGATTTGGTTCAGCAACGTTCGCTTTGGTCTTCCCCTTCCAAGTTTCCCATTCACTCTTGACTCAAAAATCCTTTTTGTAAGTCTCCTTTCATTCATTCTTCTACGTGCCCAAACGATCTAAGCACACCTTTCCCAACTTCAGTCACTACATCTTCGTTTATACCACAACGTTCATGAAGATATAACTATTTCCTATTTACAAAAGCAGCTTTGTCAGCAAATTATTCGTATAAAATTTGGATAAAACCCTCAAATTTTAAGTCTTTTCATATATTGAATGGAAACTAAATGAATTAAGATTTGCGCTGATTAATCCAGTCTTAATTTCATCTGTGAAAGTGTAAAGGCGAACTGGTTTCGCCGTGTGAAAAATCGATTTTTGCATCACGTAACATTATACACGCATCGTAAGTTCACTGTAACTAAATACGTACAAACCTTGGTCGTACAAAAACAATATACTTCGCTTCCACCACCAAGGCCTTTTAAAAGCCGGAGCTTTTTTTTCACGTGCTTTTTAATGTCGATGTTTGTCACCGGAGAATTCTTGATAAGTTTCTTTTTTTTTACGCTCAAAACCACAATGTATCAAATTTATATCGAAGCTTATTTAGGGATATGGTTTTTTTATAACATTAAGGCGTGGAATTTTATGGACAAGATAAAAAGCTGTACGTACAGGTTATTAAAATGTTTATATTCTCCATTTTTGTTATAAAAGATAATGGCGTCACTTCGCCAAGAGAGATCTTTGGTTTTATACATGTCAAGGCAAATTAATGTAATTGTATTTTCTAATTTGTCTATTCTAATCTAATTTTGTAATATATATATATAATATATAATAATACAAGGTGAAAAGAAATGGTACAATCAGACTTCTTAATATAAGCTAAGATCAGCATCCTTTATTGGCAATGGGATTTGCTTTTACAATAAAATCCTAAGCACAATAACGGGACTGCCAGATCTAAAATATTGCATGGTAATTAAAAAAAATCTTTGTGTGTAATACATCTATAGATATGATTATTATTAATCTATAGATATCATAATCATAACTAGTAATTTCATCATGTTATCAAGCTATTATTACAGACTGCACCATCAGGTGACATAACAGGCAAGGGTTAAATCTACCAACAGATATGTAATCATCTCGATTCAAGTATAATCTCCTTATATATCGGAAGGAACAGAAACTACGTAAACAAATACGACAGGAACAGCTTAGTTTTATAAATTGTCATATGCAAACACTTCAAACCGAAATATCCCTTCAAAAATATTGTTAACATTCAGTATTTTTAAGTTTTTTTTACCATTATATAATATTCGTTTACTAGGACTGTCTGACTAAACTGAATGTGCATATATAAAAATGTGACACTGTCCTATCCTGCGACATGCAATTACAGACAGCGTGAGAAAGCCACTTGAATAGGAAAGGAAGTTTTTATAATTTAAATTTGCATATAAATTAAGGCTGTGTCAACTTGTATTCGCATAATAAACAATTAGCAATGACCACATATGCAAATTCATAACGTGACATCAGTTGTCATGTCATATTGAATAATAATGTGTATAATACATTACGTCTAAATATGGTTTTATTTTGATATAACAATCAGACATTACGAAGAAGACGTCTAGAAAAGTTTCATTTTTTATAAAAACTTCATTAACTGTTTCAATAACGGCTTAACCAACAGTACACATGTCAGAAGTGAAACTTCTTTGACAAAGTAATTTTTAAGTCATGTTTATTATTTGTACAAATCTAAAATTTTAGATACCGGGTAGGGAAAAGGAAGATATGTTAGGAATTTTATGAATTTAATTGTCATTAAAATATGAAGTGTCAAAAATTAATACAAATATTTATTAAAATCTCAAATGACGTCCTTTTTTCAATATAAAAGAGAAATATTAAAACCAAAATAAAATTTAAATAATATTTTGGTTTTAATACTTCTCTTTTATTTTTTATAAAAAATTGTATGTTTAATTATTAAATGCCGAGTGGCAAGTTAAAATGCCACAGGTTATTTGTAAATATTAAAACTTTCTAATAATTTACCCTCAAGATTCCCTTAAAAAAATATGACTGTGATATTTAGAACTGTTTCTAGAAACTTTTTTTATATATACACTTTTTATAGAAATGAACGGTGTAAATCTTTATACATAAAATTGTTATGTCCCTAAACTCCTAAACGGCTAGATCGATTTTGTTGAATTTTTTGTGTGTCTTCAGTTGGATTAGAGAATGGTTTAGATTGATAATTATATACGGGTTTCCCTATACTTTTACGACATCGGGAACAATTGTTAAAATATGACTTCGAATTTCCAAGCACAATATTTAAAATTAAAAAAAATTCGTAATAAATTCAAATAACATTGTTAAAGAACGGCTTAATATCTAAAGTTACGAAAGTTCTTTCAAGCGCTGTTTTGAGATGAATCCATAGAAACTCAGTCGGTGTCCTTGTTACCATCACATCAATTTATTTTTAATTTGTTTAACTCATTCACTACCACGCCTACTAAGTGATCCTTCTAATTATTGTATCATTTTTCAATTAATTTTCATTTAATTAAGGATTAAAATCCCTTGAGTGACATCTGTAGGACTTTTGAGGGTTTGTTATAGATGTCTGTAGATTAATAAAACTATTTTCTATTTACGTCCCCGCACGGGAATCGAAATATTTTCCAATACGTCCATTAAAAATACATGTGGCTTGTGAATCTGTAAATGTGTCGTATATGTATATATACGAGTATATAAGACACGCCACAGACAGGCTGGAGTCAAAACGTGATCAACAAAGCAATTTTCGTTTATTAAACGAGGCATTTATTCGGTTCGCCCTAACCGTCTGTAATCTCACCCGCTCGATGCTTAACAANAGCCAGGCGGCGCAAGATCGGGCCTTGTGGACGTCATTACGTGAGACCTATGTCCAGCAGTGGACGTCCATCGGTTAAAGCGAGCGAGCGAGCGAACATTGTTAAAGAACGGCTTAATATCTAAAGTTACGAAAGTTCTTTCAAGCGCTGTTTTGAGATGAACCCATAGAAACTCAGTCGGTGTCCTTGTTACCATCAATTTATTTTTAATTTGTTTAACTCATTCACTACCACGCCTTCTAAGTGATCCTTCTAATTGTTGTATCATTTTTTAATTAACTTTCATTTAATTAAAGATTTAAATCCCTTGAGTGACATCTGTAGGTCTTTTGAGGGTTTGTTATAGATGTCTGTAGATTAATAAAACTATTTTCTATTTACGTCCCCGCACGGGAATCGAAATATTTTCCAATACGTCCATTAAAAATACATGTGGCTTGTGAATCTGTAAATGTGTCGTATATGTATATATACGAGTATATAAGACACGCCACAGACAGGCTGGAGTCAAAACGTGATCAACAAAGCAATTTTCGTTTATTAAATGAGGCATTTATTCGGTTCGCCCTAACCGTCTGTAATCTCACCCGCTCGATGCTTAACAATAACAAAAAATATTTGAATAGCATCACGAACACTCAATGGTTATACTGGCTGCGCTGACGTAATCCAATTATCTGTTTTTATAGCTTGCAACATTAACAAATGACTCCGGGAAGTTGAGAATGTAGTCCCGATTTCAACGACATTCCCTAAATCATCACAGAGTTAGGTGTCGCGTTCGGTATAGAAGAAATCCCCTTAATTGACCCCTAAATATACTTAGAAAAGACAACGTTTTGGGGAGATTGGTGTTATCTGGTATAAATCTAATAGTGTCTCACTACTGGATACGGACAGACTACCTCATTGGTCATTGGTAGAAGTCAGCTATGCTTACCAATCCGCAGTGGAGTAGGAATTGCCAATCCGCAGAGGAAGGTGGAAGCTAATCTGTAACAAACATAAATACACCTTTCATACAAGTTCATCGGGTTAGAGTACTCTTGACCTGGCTCTTATTTAAAATGTCCTGGATTCGGTCCAGGAACGTTCGCCTTGGTCTGCCCTTCCAACTTTCGCATTCACTCTTGACTCACAAATCCGTTTTGTCAGTCTCCTTTCATTCATTCTCTCTACATGCCCAAACCATCTAAGCATACCTTTCTCAATTTTAATCACTACATCTTCTTTTATCACAACATTTTCTTGTCACGCTGTTCCTTACTTTGTCAATCAGTTTAAATCTACTCATACTTTTCAACGCTCGCATCTCTGCCAAATTTATTCTACTTTTATGCTTCTTTATTATCTGGCTATTCATAAAGGCGCGCAGGGCACCATTTACCATATTCCCTGCATTTACTCTCCTTTCAATATCACTTTCACATGTTCAATCTTTTGTAAATTTAGATCCCAATTATACAAATTGTTGCACATCTTCCACTTGTTCCACTTGTTTTATTACTGTGCTTTATTTAATAAATTAGCCGGATAAGAGGTGTGAAGACTAATTTCGCTAGTAGTTCAGGGTTCGATTTAATTCAGGGAATTGTATTGGCTTATTTGACTAGGTTACTCATAAGGCGCTTTGATTGTGATCAATACCTACCAAGATTATAAGGTTTAAGATGTTTTAAACATTCTTAGGCATTAATTTACAGATGTTTTATTAAATTTTCAAATAAATTGCGTGCAATATATAAACAGTACAAATTTAATTTTTTATTTGAATAAATTTGGACTGGTGCAATTTTCCTAATTATGATTTGCGATATGAGACGAAATATTTTGTAAAAAAGCGTCATTAAATATACACTTTGATATAATATACAATAAGGAATAATCTATTTTTAAGCCCTACTATTAGTTACTTACTCTATATATTTCTCTTTCAAATTTGTAATATTACTACACGAATTAAATTTATTTTGCGAGTAATTATGCTACGCCATCTAAGGTTACTTTGTACGTTAAAAAGATCATGCTAAATGGTGTGGGAATTGACTTTTATATTGTTAATTTCATAATGAATTTAATGTTTCAAATTGATAGCTTCAATTTGACATGACTGTCAAGTTAAAACTTGTGTAACATGATTCTATCCAAAGACCGGAACAAGAACTCGTATGCAGTTGGCAGTTATTAATTACTCCATCAAAAAATATCTTTAAACACGTTCAAGTAAATCTGTGATAGTTCACAATGGTGTGAGTACTTACTTCGCTATGAGAGGTCTTGGCTTTGATTTTAGGGAGAGCGAATTAACGAAATTACATTTTTGGTGGGAGGCTGTGGTCGTGGCCAGTTACCACCCACCAAGCAAAAAATGAGTGTCCTTTGGACGACATGATTGAATGTTATAGAAGTGAAACTTCTTCAGGAGCATTTTTACGGATAAAACGCTTGATTAGTTATTCTATATATATATGCTAATTCGTTTGTAGGTTAGGTAGGTTTAATATTTACAAATAACATGTGGCATTTTAATTAGCCACTCGTCATTTAATCATTTAATATACTATTTTTGATAAAATATAATTAAAAATAATTTTCAATTAAAAAATGTAATTAATAATTTCTAATATTGACACGTGGCATTTTTATTTACAATTCGTCATTTGTGCTTTAAATAAATTATTTGTATTCACTTTCGACACTTTCAATGTTCCTAAAATATCTTCCTTCTTCCCTCGCTCTAAGTCTCGGAAATCTAAAGTTTAACATTTGTATAAATATAAACAAGACTTAAAAATTTGTTTGTCAAAGAAGTTTCACTTTTCTTATGTTCCTAATGATGACATTTATTTGATCTCTTTGTTCTAAGTTGGTATGTATCATGTACATATTATATATTGGTATATTATTATTATGTATCTGTTTATAATATTTAGTTAAGTATATGTAAGTAAGTAAAAGTGTATGTAGTAGTATGTAGGAATACTTGTATGTATGTATTTATATAGTCCCATCTACCCTATTGGACTGCCTCATTGGTCTAGTGGTTAGCATGTTCGACTACAGATATGAGGTCCTGGGTTCGAGTCCCGGGTCGGGCCAATTCGAAATCGATATTGAGTTTTCGATTAAGATTATCTCAAGTTGGGAAGTTGGCGGTGTGATCCACCCCCATGCCTCGGAGAGCACGTTGAGCAGTCGGTACTGAATAGATCTCTCTCTGGTTGTGTCGGATATCCGTCACGTCGGACTATGAGAGTAAAGGAATACGAGTACACTTGTGTACTATGCCTGCCAATCCGCAGTGGGACAGCGTGGTGGGTCTATGCTCTAAAACCCTCTCTCGTATGAGTGAGGAGGCCTGTCCCCAGCAGTAGAACGTCGTTAATGGGCTGCTACTTACCAACCCTATTTACCCCATATTATCTCTTTAACCCTAAGGTTGCCTGGTAGAAATTGCTAATAAGCAATAAGGTCGCCTAATTGTACTATTGTTTTAAGTTTTGTTTCTGTGTTATATATCTATCTATCTAACCACTTCTAACATGTGTAATTTGTACGCACGCACTTTTAATTTTTATAACATAGAATGTTTTGTTATAATATAAGAAATATTGCCACTTTTAGTAACCAGGAGATCATAGTGTATAAGTTTCTCTGTTAATTAAGTGACATAAGCATCAAATACATCTCGCCGAACTTTAAATTTACGCAGAAAATATGCAGCAGATGTATACTTTTAATATGTTAATAAGATACAATTACGCGGATAATTTGATTTAATAAGCCACATCTCATTTCCCCGCCGTCTGAGTGCTTTATTATTCAAATATATTATATATTAACCTTCAAGCAGTGTTTTATGAGCCGGCTTTGAATTTTATACCGCTAACTCTATTTGTGGTCGTTTACATCGGTAGAATATCAAGTGATAATGGTATGAAAGTGTCAGTAAAACTGTAAATATTATTTTTAATCTATAATTTATTACATATTCCTCGAACATAATATATTATAGAATAGAATATAACCCTCGTAACTATTGATTTGCAATTGGTCCTTTAATATCATCATCAGTCGTGTATTGTAAGAAGTGAGAATAACTGTATTTAACGATTCAAAAGTGCTGTGAAATTCTGCTTGAATAAAACCCGTTATTAGTGCACGTTTACTTCGCGAAAGGAACAATTATAACAAATATGAAATCAAAGGTTCAATGTTAAAGGAAATCTCTTATTAACTTTCTTATATCCGGATCCCCTGGAAATATGGGGAAACACGTTCTTAGTAAGAGACTACGTTGCAAGAGGATAGTATGACCCAAATTTCTAGTTAATCAGTGAGCGGTTGTTTTTCGCATATTTATTTGGATCCCGTGGGAATATGGGGAAACTCATATTTAGTGAGCGTCTTTGTTGTGTACTTTAAAAAGTAGCCTATGTCCTTTCAATTAAATCGGTTCAGTAGTTCTTGAAAGCGTAAAGGACACAGAATTTCTATCGCATCTATAAAATTAATAAAGATTATTTGAAAATCTTTGTTTATTTTATTTAAAATAAATATAAGTTACTAATTGGACTGTATTGTTGTCTTTCTAAAGTGTCCGTTTAAGGGACACATCGACACGATGGTTTTTAAGTCGATTACGGACAAGAATTTTATTAAAAACAAAATCTAAATATTCTTTATTCAAGTAGGATCAAAAACACTTTTGAATCGTCAATAGTCTGTGTGGTTTTTTTTATATATAGTATATGGACTGTCGCTTTTTATTTCTTACCTTTTTTGACTTTACTTAGGTTAAATAAATTACCTTATTTAATGTTTCATATCGGAGAATAAGACAGAAAGGAGCATAAAGTATAAGGGGCGTAGAGTTCTCCGCCGACATCGTCATTAATGGCATCCATAATTCAATTTTCCATACTGTGGGCGTTGAAGGGCAATTTTGGTGCAATCAAACACTATTAACTAACTCAGATTATAATGTTCAATCACTTAATGTTTCCGATATCAATTCACACAAACTCATTAATATTAGCTAGGAACGCGATAGTTTCAATAGTCGACCGCTCTGGTGGACCGTAACCCGAGAATTAGCGAGTCCGCCGCCGGCTCAGGGCATATGAATCTGTCCCACGCTGATAGATAGATGGCGCCAGCGTTCCACAGACTATTGCACTCCGACATATATATCTCAGTAGATATATGTAAGCGTATATCCAGTAAAACATAGCCACCAGAGTATGGCAGTTCCCACGATGTATGTTATTTACATTATGCACGAACTGAGACACGATGGATTTATTGGTTTTNGCATCTTAATAAAATATTGGTCCAAATCCCGGATACTGATGTGTTCGGACAAACGATTACATCATTTATAAAAAATGTTTCAGTATATTTTAATAAATAATTTTTATCATTTATATATAATATGTAATTATAAAAAACCTAACTTGTATACGATTTGGCGAGAGCTGTTAGTGTACTATGTATTGTTTGATAAATAAATAAATAAATGTGTCCGCTTAAGGGACACATCGATACGATTGTTTTGAAGTCAATAACGTACAAGAATTTTATTAAAAACAAAATCAAAATATTCTTTATTCAAGTAGGCTCAAAAACACTTTTGAATCGTCAATAGTCTGTGCGATATAAATTTACGCAAACTCATTAATAATAATAGCTACGAACGAGACAGTTTCAATAGTCGACCGCTCTGGCAGACCGTAACCCGAGAACTAGTGAGACCGCCACCGGCTCACGACATATGTCTCTGCCCCACGCCGATAGATAGATGGCGTTCCACAGACAACTGTACTCCGACACATATATCTCAGTAGATATATGTAAGCGTATATCCAGTAAGACATAGCCACCCGAGTATCGCAGTTCCCACGATATATGTTATTTACATTATGTACGAACTGAGACACGATGGATTTATTGGTTTTGTGAACCACGTCCACCACCATCGTTGTTTATAGTCCTACCGATATTAATAAGTAAGAAAAGAACCCCTTATGAACTCACAATCGGCGCATATCCTGTCAAGTCTTGGACATTTTAGAAGTTGTTCCACTGATTCTGATGTTTGGTCGTCATAAGCACAGAATGGGTTCTCCGCGAGTTTAAATCTAAAAAGATAAAGCTTCCGTGCTTAAAGAGCTGGCATTTCAGGTTGTTGAGAGCGATATTCTTAACTGTTATGCTTCAAATACATCTGGTTACAGATCCAGCCTCATGGTCATAGTAATATCTGTTCCAGGTGGGTAATGTTGCGTTCCTGATAAAGCGTGTGGCAAGGGATAACGGGATAGTCTGTGCATTGGTAACAAATCTACTACCGGTTCGGAAAGCGTTTACTCTTTTAAATATACTTTTGTAGATTACAATGTGTAATATTTTGCTCACAGAGCAATTGAAATCTAGTCCTAGCTTAAATAATCTTCAACATTCTAATATGCCTTTTCGTAAAAGGATGTTAAGGGTAATTTTAAGAAATATTTCAAATATTTCTTAAAATTACCCTAAAATATTGCAGTACAAGGTTGTTTTTAGTACTTGTATAAATAGAAACAATTTTTGTGTTGTGTACACATAGATATGTTAAAAGTCGTAAAAACAACTCGCATTTTACCAGGTGCTAAGTAATTAAAACTATGAAAAAAACTCGTTAACCTGCTAAAGTTGATATGTGATTCATTTATATAGCCGTATTTGGCAATGCGGCGTCGTAAAGGTGTACTTATTCTTGGTGGGAACGTTGTATAACTTTTTTATAGCCTTGTACTTGACTGTAATATCATCTGATGATAAGTGGTAATAAACTTTTAAATGGGAACCTATAAAAATTATACTCATAGACATACGTGGAGGTATAGACTACAGTTAGTAAAAAGTCTAGAAAAAACTGTTTTTTAACATGTAAAAGATATCCTTTTCACTGTCCTGAGGGTTTTGGGCTACACTTTGAGATATCAGCCGTATTGAGAGAGAGAACACTGTTGTATACCTCAGACACCAAATACAAAGTACAATTTAGGCTAACGGCACAAATAGGCTGAGGGTGGCTATAAACCATGAACCAACAAGCTGTTTTCGAAATTTCTTGTTCAAACAGATCTTATTTATGAATTCAGGACTTTAGTAATATTATCATTATAAAATAATTAGACATTTAAGATCTATGAATGTGTTTTTGCTGGAAGAAAACACCGTGAGAATAACTGAATTTCATTAGCAATTCAGGATTTCCAGCGGTGATAACAATATCATAACAAATTAAAAACAAAATAGTAATTATATATGTTGCCTTCCAACTTGCAATAGAGAAGAATGGTGGTTCTATATTCTCAAAACTATTTCTCTTACGAGTAAGGAGACGTAAGCTTAGTAATATAACGATAACGGACCACTATCTATATAAGATTTTATTATAGAAAATAAATCAATTAATTTTATTCAAAATACTCGTATGTAAAAATAGGATGTTACTAAGTGTTTACATGTTATATCAGTTGTATATACAATAAAGTATTCTCTTTATAATTTATTTATTTAAAGTCGCTTTTTAAATAAGGTCATTAGCCACAATGTCTAGAGCAGAAATTATAACAATTTATAAAAGTAATCATTTTTATGAAGTTTATAGTATTCATATAACCTTCGTTTAAACAATTTATTAGGTTATTGCTAAGGTGATATAATTGTTTTTGATTACTATACAAGGTGTACTAAAAACCAAGACAGACGATAGTAGTACTAAAAAAAACCAGCGATGAAACACAAAATTAAAAACAACTAACGTTCGGTCGAGCGTCAGCTGTTTTTAATTTTGTGTTCCATTGCTGGTTATTTTTTTTTAGTAAAGTAATGCATTGTTTATGAAACTATCGCTTCATTCAGCTGTACTAACACGATGGAGCGTAAATAATGCTACTAAAATGCTTGAAAATTATGATTTTATTTAAATTTTTTTCCGTCCCATCTTCAAAGATGTCATTACTATCGTCTGTTTTCGTTTTCGGAAGCCGTCTCCTAATACCTTGCATAAGGGGTAATCGATTAATTGTATTATTTAGCAAAGAAAAATTTATAGATACGTTACATTCTTTACGTTTTGTCAGCTCATATTGAGACGTGCAAAGCAAAAATTTAAGAGCTTTACAAACAAATCCAATTGCTCTTGTAATGTCACCAATCCAGTGAAGAGATACTTGATTAAATGTCGCCATTTTCTAATGGTTATTTTGTGTATCTCAGTATCATCAGCCTTTACATTATTATATTCGTGAACGGATTTCCATCACATTGGACTAATAGAGTGAAGGAGTAATAGAGAGTGCACTTGTGTACTATACTTGTCAACCCGGAATGGAGCAGTGTGGTGGGTCTACGCTCTAAAAACCCTCTCTCATATGTGTAAGGAGGCCTATGCCCAGCAGTGGGACGTTAATGAGCTACTTACTTTTTTTACTCGTAAATGATAAGCTTCCATCAGTGTCACCCGCATAGTCCCTGAGTCAAGACGAAATCCTAACTAATGACCCTCAACATTGCGGAAGGAGCCTATCAAAGTCAATCGCGAATTATTTGTAAGGTGTTGTGATAAATAAATTTAGTAAAGTAAGCAAATAGCAGCCCATTAAAGGCACAGGCGTCCTCACTCCGAAGAGCGAGGGCGAGCGAGGTTTTTAGAGCATAGACCCACCACCCTGCTCCACAGCGGCTTGGCAGGCATAGTACACAAGTGCACTCTCTATTCCGTCACTCTCCTAGTCCGATGTGACGGGAATCCGACACGACCGGAGAAAAATAAGGCGCACGATCGACAGCTTAACGTGCTCTCCGAGGAACTTCCCAACTTCGGGCAAATATTGAGAAAATCTTAATAGAAAACTCAATATTGATTTTTAAATTGGCCCGACCCGGGACTTGAAAAAAGGACCTCATGTCTGTAGTCGAACATGCTAACCAATAGACCAATGAGGCAGTAATAAATTTAGTAGTCTAATACAATCCTTACATTTATTGCCTTTCAAATGCCTGTGGCAAATCGGTTAGGTGGTTTCAGTCTATAACGGACATATATAGAATCATTTTTTGTGTTTAAAATATAATTTAATCTATTGAGATATTACATATAACATGACATATTAGATATAGGATTTAAAAGGTTCAAAATTAATGTTTTTTTATTTTTGTTTCAGGTACGATGACGACTTTTTATCTATGGGTTGCTTTGTAAGTTTTAAGATATAAATATAATGTTCACGTTTTAAAATTCTTCTGTACGTGTGTGTGACACCCTCCATGTCTAGCTGGACCATTTTCATTAAAGATTTTATGTGTTTTAAGTAAGTTTTAAGTTGATGAAGAATGGTTTAGATAGACTTACTAAATTGGGGGCCTCGCTGGCGCAGTGTTTGGAGTACTCGATTTTCTAGCAGAGGCTTTGGGTTCGATCTCCGGTAGAAGATTTAGGAAATAGTATTATCTAATTTGTCAGAGTCTGAACTGGTGGAAGGCCAGTTACCACCCTACCAGCAAAGACGTGCCGCCAAACAATGATATTTGTGTTCCCATACGATGCTGTGTAGAAATCATTACATGTAAATAGAATCTTACCTGTTTAACGCGCTTTATCTTAGATTTTTTTATTATCATCACCATTAAGTATCAGGTGTGATCACCGTCAAGCGCTAACCTGTCAGCATTAAAAAAGATATAAGCTAAAAACAATAATACTCTCATCACGAGATCTCCACGATTATTTAGTCAATTATTTTGAAATTGAGCATTCATTTACTAAGAATTCATATTCCCATATTCCACGGAAACGGGAACTAAGCTGTAGACACCGTGAGGAACAGCTTCTTTTCTTCTAATTGTATGTTTATAATTGTTTTAACTAAAGTTTATCTCATGGCATTCATTCACAAAACTAAGATGCTTATTGAGACCATTTAATATGTATTTGTGAATAAAAAAACTCTTATAATCCATGTTGTATGAAAAATTGTATGTCGGAACTTACGTGTAATCCTAAATGACGTGACCAATTCAAAAGAGAAAAATATCATTAGTTGATGACGTAAATATAGGGTGAGTATAATTAATGGATTACTTCCCTATTTAGATTATACATTTATATTGTATGATTTTATGTTGATATATACCTTATATTGAGGGTGTGGAGATTTGCCCAGCGTACTGCTAGTCTCTACTCACCATTTCACATAATAAAAATTTTAACAAAAAAAAAACCCGCTTTCATCCCCAACTCTTACAAATATATTAATATGCTCTAAGAATTCAAAAAGATTTGGTTTTGTAGGCAATTCCTTTTTTTGTTAAAATTTTTATTTAATTTATGATTTTTAGTGAATCTGAAGTAAACAAAAAAAAATGTCTGAATTGATACACCTAAAAAACGTGTTACTTATATGTCGTTTAGATCAAACAACAATATAAAGTGAAATTTACATAGATACCGCCATTCCCGGGATGGAAACCCGTAACCTTATACGTTATATGTCGGTTATTTAGCCACCCCGCTATAACCCGTTCTTTAAAGGGCAATCAAGCACATCACTTATACGCAAAAGCCCCCCCCCCCCCCCTCATACACTCGGCTACCACCGCTTCGCACATATAGTCCGGTCAATTTAGACATAAAAATAGTGATTAAATAAAGGAAATTCCGACAGAGCCAAATCTTTGTTGAGACCTTGGGTTTACCACAAGGAAAAAAGTGTCAAAAGTCCCCATCAGTCCCATGTGTGCTAAGTGACCTATTCGGGGCCCAAGGTCAAAATTTTAGGTTTTTTGGATGTTTCTCGAAAACGATAAATTTTATTGGAAAAGTAACTTAGAGCAAAGATGTAGATCTTAAAATCCTCTATAAAAATGGTCCTTATGACATTTTCTCTAAGAGCCACTATTTCCCTGATATTGCGCTTCTAAGAATCAAAGTCGAAAGTTATGAATTAAAAAACATAAAAAAATACAGACGAATTGATTACCTCCTCCTTTTATAGAAGTCGATTAAAAGGAAAACTCATGAGGTTTTATTTTATTTAGAGATTAACTTATTTATTAGTAACTATGTTAAATATAGTTTATAACATCCTTCAAGAATTCATTTACAGTATCGTATCCTTCATTATGTGCCGACCAATTGGTTGACGATGAGGAGGAGTAGAGTGCTCAATTACGTTACTGAACCGGCGACTCACTCAATTGTGAAAGAGGCAAATTTTTAAGTATATAATTTTCATTACTTGGAAATTAAAAAATCTCCCTTTAACACTGTACCTCTTCATTCAAAAACATTATATCGTCGTAAAAAACGGGTGTGTAATTTTAGCATAGACATATTAATGGAGTTATATTATTTCTTGTAATCAAAACTGTTAATGAAAATAACTTTAAATAAATAAAATAAGTATTATAAGTATGAAGATGTCGGGGATTAGATATTTATTTTTCGTATATAATTAGTTTCATTTCTCTTGCCCTTATTCCACTAGGTGGGGTCGGCACAGTATGATTCCTTTCGACACTTTAACTCTATCCGCTGTGATTTATACATTCACACCCCTTACACACATATCCTCTTTCACATAGTTTATCCACACATTTTTTTTGGTCGCACTCTCCCGGCCCTGCCGCTTACTATCATATTTAGTGCCCTCATGCATACATGGCTATCCTCCTTCTCATGACATGTCCATACCAGGATAGCCTTCCACTCCTTAACTTTTCGGTCACTGGTGCTACTTTCGCACTTCCTCTAATATGCTCATTTCTTATCTTATCTGATGTTATCACTCCACACATCCATCTCAACATTCGCATCTCCATGCAATTTCCTTTTATTAACCTTAAAGTTTATTAACCTTAAATGCTCTCGTCTATTTTAAGATTTGTTTTTATCTTAAAACTGCTACGTGTTTAGAATTAATAAATAATAATAAAAATGTACATTTGCTTCTCTATCACAATTAAATTCCAATATTCTTAGTATGATGTTATTATATTAATCAGATGGATAAGGTATTAAAGAAGGAATTAGGTTTAGGGTTCCTTTGCTTATCTTGAAGAACCCACAACAAATGCAATCAGTTGGTTATAACTCTGAATAGCGTATTAAATTAAGTTTTGTTTTATTTTTTAAATCATTTGTTATTTATTAAATCACCAGCCCGTAAACAACAGGTTTTGAATTAACCGTACAATATACCGTAAATCTACCAATGGCTTATTATTTTTTGTATTCAAGATATTGGAATATAAAGAAGGTATTTTTTTCTTGAAAAGATTATTTCTACGAGATAAGACGCCGACAATATCATAAATACCGTCGGGTCGATAATATTATTAGTTAAATATTCGATCAAAACGCTTTCAACCACATATTTTAGTGAAACTTTCCCTTTTTTATGTATTTCATATCGATACGCTTTCTTTAATTGGGTCCCATTGCGTAAATAATCTGACATATAGCAAAGGTTAAATATTCCTGATTTTAATAAAAAAAAATATAGACAGCATGTTAAAAATTTACGACTATTTATACTTAATGTTAAAGCAATGCGCTTGATCTCTCTCCGGTGTCGGATTCCCATGACATCGCTCTTAGAGAGTGAGTGCACTTGTGTATTATATCTGCCAATCCGCAGTGGAGCAGCGTGATGGGTATATGCTCTAATAACCCTATCTCCTATCAGTGAGGAGGCCTGTGCCCAGCACTGGGACATCAATGGGCTTCTACTTACAGTAAAGTATTATTAAATTTAGACCAGCAAATAAGCTTTTAGAGCACTTTGAACAATTGTATATCTATACCCAATCCTACGAAGTATTTCCAATGTTGCAGATGTTATTGAAGAACGACTTTCAATCTGAACTCACTTATATGATCAAACCCCAAATAATCACTAACACTCATATTTTAAAAAATTACTATAAAAAAAACTTAACGACCTTCGACGCGACACACGCACCGTTAGTAACGATCACTTTGGACCTGATTTATTTTGTTTATTCTATTGTCTGGTGATATCCCTACGCTTATTGTGTGACGACAGTTACCGAGAAGTGAAATGGATAATATATAAGACTCAAGATTTAAATTCTGGTTATATTTCTGGTTGCCCCAGATGAAACAAGACAATCGTATCATGTCATGTACTAGTATTTGATACGGGCAATCTAAATCAGTTCTAATACAAAAACATTACTATTCTGAATTCTCCTCCATTTTTAACTAAAATGTTAAATATTTGGTATTGCTTGTATAAAGAATTTATCTATCGTATCTATAAAACATTTAAGAATCATTGTTAATATATTTCGGCATATGTTGTAGTACCTCTGATGCTGTCTATTTCAAAGAGGTATTGTTGGATTATTTGTAGCTCATAAAATTATAGGCTCCACTCCCTTCACTTTGATTATATGCGGCCCATCTGCTCTTACTTCATCCCTTAGCATAATGTCCGACAGATGTCAACTTCCGACTATGTATATTTAACGCATAATTTAACCTCAAATTGGCCCGTGGTCTTTAATCAATCAGATGTCGTTTATGAAGCGAGTCGACATAATAATTTCAGTGCCTAAAGGCGTTGTGTTTATGCATTCTTAACACTTCCGGTAGAAAAGAATTACATCTTACATTTATTTTCTCTAACAACATTCAAATCAAGCTTCAATTCTTTATCATTTAGATATACGTAAAGAAAAAGAGGTCAAAAATTACAAAAGTTTTACATTAGTCGAATATAATTTGCATATCTGACGTATTGCTTTTTTGTATAATTTTCAAAGGTATGCCAAGCTTTTTGGATAACGAAAGCAAAGTCTGGAACTAAGAAATCATCTACCAATGTCTGTTTGTACAGCCAGTACAGTGTTTGTATTTTTTAATTTTAGTGCTATTTTATATGTTATTTTGGGCGTAATAATAAAGAATATAAATAAACATTATTTTAAACAGATTGATTAAGATTATTATTGAATGATTGCCTTAAATTATACTTAAATCATGAATGCAGTGTATTTTCAATCCATAGACTGCTTACGTCGGCTTTTGGCTTCACGAATTTTTTACGAAAAATTACGAAATTTTTTTAATTATTTAGTTTCGTCCTTAATTGAAGCATGTATTTGAAGTGAAACTGCTTTAGAGGCCATGAGAGTAACATTTTATGTTAATCCGTTTAAAGGTAGTTTTAATATTTACATGTGGCATTTTAATTTACCACTTGTCATTTAATATACTATTTTTCATTTAATATTAAATAAAAATATTTCATTAACTAGAGAATTTACGTAGCATTTTTTTTATAATTCGTCATTTGATATTTTAATAAATTATTTGTATTAATTTTCGACACTTCTAATATTTTAATGACAGTTAAATTATTAAATTCCTAAGATATCTTCCATTTTATCTCCCTCTAGTATATAAAGTTTTAGATATGTATCAACATAAACAAAACTTAAAAATTAGTTTTCCAAAGAATACTTTTTTTCAGTCATATTTTTCGTATATCGTAGAAGATACGACTTAGACAACACATTACGAATGTCAAGGGATTCCTTAAAAGCTGTCCTTGTTATGTATAATAAATAATTCATCATTTTATTAAATGATCGATCTGTCGATACCAGATGTAGAAACTAATTTAATGCTGCATCATTTACATTAGCTAATCAGAATCCCAGAAAGTGTTAACACATAGAGACTGCCTGATATGTTTAATACGCCGTGGGCGTCTTACGATAGCGTATCATAGCTTTTTTTTTTAAAATTTCGCAATCACACAATTTCACGCTGTAATTGACTTGCATTATGTCGAATTATTAGTTACACGCTTTCTCTTATGTTATGTCACATACTGAACTTTGATGCTTTTAAGATATATCATGGGAACTGTCTATAAAGAGATGTCGATCAATATTCTTATGCATACCGAATCAATCTTTACGAAATGGCTTTAAACTTTGTCACAGTTCTTAAGGAAATTAAAGGAAACATCGCTGGTTTGGAAGAATTCAAGAAGCTACTTTTACGTGTGAAAACAAATTAAAAGTGTTAATGAACAAATGATAATGCTATTTTATGTTTTTACATCGATATTTTTTTCTGCTGGTTCTGAAGTCTGCTGCGTTTTTAATTGCAATTTTGAAAATTTTGCATTATGTGAATGGATTCATCCAAAAACGTTGTGGTATAAAAGAAGATTTAGTGTCTAAAATTAAGAAAGGTAGGATTAGATGGTTTGGGCACGTAGTGAGAGTGAATGAAAGGAGACTGACAATAAAGACTTATGAGTCAAGAGTCAATGGTAAAGTTGATGAGACTTTCATTGGTATATAACTGAAGATATAGAAAACAACATTAGGAGTGACTGAAGTTTTGTTTAAACTTGTAAATTATCTTTTAAAATGGTATACAAAAGTTTTAAATTAATCAATTCAAGCTCCTTATAATACAGTATCGTGTTTCCATAGTGTAATCAACACATGTGGGCAGGGGGTAGAGTGCAGCCGGGTTATGTCAATAAATTATCGTTCATTTAGGTACTTATTAAAAAGCACAGATGGTAAGTTTACAGTTTCACTAATAGAAAAATCGCTCTCGTTTTTATAGGTTTTTAAAATATGAATGTGGCTGACAAACTCAATAAAACATTTACTTACTGTTAAACTGAGTTCTTTCAAGGTATATATTTAGCGAAATTTCGATAGTCTCTATTATATCACTGATGTTATAGTATCAGTATTCGTGTAACTAACAGAAATCCCGGATTCGATTCAAATTTTGGTAATAGTATTTACAATTTGTCCAAAAATGGAGGACTAAGCCGTGTCTAGTTATCTACTAGCAAAGAAGTGCCTCGTACAATGTAAACACGATATTATACACAGTCGTTTACATATCCTCCAATAATAATATAACCTCAAGTGTCAGTTTTGAAGAGCTCCTCCAAAATATATATCGTTAATTTTAGACTTTAGTAAAAACATGCTTTTCAGAATAAATATTATTCTATATCTTTCTTAAATATAGTATATCTTTAGAAAAAGGCTTGGGTTAAAGAATCGTTATCGATGTGTTTATGTAGGTAGGCACCTAAATTCACGTCACTAAATATCTAGAATTTTGCCTGACATTCCTTGTGAACTATTCCAAGAGAGCAATGAGAATTTTAAAAAACTATCCGATAATCTTATGTTTGCGGTTCTTTTTTTTCATTATATTATAATTAGTACATTTTTATTTCTTGATTTATAATACGTTAAAAACTAGTAATTATTGTATATGTTATTGAACAAGTGGGATTTTCTACACGAGTGACTTATTATAAAAACACCATATTGAATATCAACTTTTATTCTCTAAACACAACTAGCGTTATACTAATATTTACTTCACTATTTGAATTTATACTATTTAGCACTATTTATCTTTTAAAACAATTGCACCATGGAGCAGCTCGAAAGACTATATCCACAAAGTTGTTCCGCTCGTTAAAGTTACCTCGTATTGTATAACATTTCGTAATATTGCACAATGTTTTGGTATTTCTAAGTGTTGTCACTATATTCTTCAATAACTCCCAACAGAGTTCAGAGCTATCATTGTTGTCACCCAACTATCTATAGTAACACAAGGTTACTTTCACATCATGGGGTCGCCATTATGGTATTGGCTGCGTTTGTCTTTGCCCCTATTCCACGGCCGGCTATAACATGCAATAAATAGATTTTCAAAATAAATAAACATATTTTAAAAGTTCAGCGATATCACATTTACATCCGCAAAGTTCACTATTATGAAGGAACAC
Source organism: Elymnias hypermnestra (assembly GCA_015832385.1). Taxonomy (NCBI): domain Eukaryota; kingdom Metazoa; phylum Arthropoda; class Insecta; order Lepidoptera; family Nymphalidae; genus Elymnias; species Elymnias hypermnestra. Next base: position 9,131,400 of record JACTOM010000891.1, read on the forward strand.
GTACAAGAGCGGTGAGTCAGATTGCTGTAGAATACCGCGAAACCATAATGACTAAGGACAAAAACTGTTCCCGCTGGGAAGGCTGTAAACCGTCGTACTAGAAAATTTGCTACGCTCCGAGTAACAACGACTTGTGTACACAGACATATATAAAACAAAGAATATCCTTAAACTGACTTAGAACGACAATATGTCAATGACATGCACCAATTATCTTAGTCATTTTTGAAGTAAACCTTCTCTTAACGCACACTTCATATGGAAAGGAAGCTGGTGAAATATGTCACGAGTGTTACGAAAGTTGAGAGGGAGACAAGTTACTTCGTAATTTCATTTTGTTCTTAACCAATTTGAAAACATACTAGCTGAAACCACGATTACGTCTGCGTGGAATGCTTTTTAGATAGCATTTTCATAAATTTAGGTAAAAACACTTAAATTAGCTGTGGAATTTCTTAAAATTTACTTTTGATAGTTTCCATTATGTCAAAAAAAAGTTTTACGTACCATAAAAGATATAGTTTCTAAATGTGAAGTTAGAATTTTTTATAAATGTGATAATTTTTTTTTTTTTAATGAAAACCCCCGCAACCACCTGTTGCGGGTTGAATTTCGTAAAATCCGTTCTTAGCTGATCTCTACTCGGCAAAAGGAATATTCCTTACCAAATTTCAAGTCTCTACGCCTTATGGTTCAAGAGATATATTTACTACATACTGGATTATAATTGCAGAATCTTTTAACATTAGCAAAAAATGTGGTCAAAATTTAACCGAAACAAAGAATTCGCGCCAAAGACCATAAATTATTATAGTAGCGGTCAGAAATTGTTGGTTGTCAATGTCAAATGTCAAAAGCAAATTTAAAAGAAAACCCGTTGTCTTTTATACTTACATTGATTTCTTAACGACGGTACGAACATCAAACATTTGACATTCAATACCAAAAAACCATACTTCAGTGGAGCAGCGTGGTGGGTCTATGTTCTAAAGCTCTCCGTCATATGAGTGCCTTTATTATCCGATGCCGATCCGATGCGAACCTAAGTCATCGTTTGTTTAAATCAAATAGCTGATGATGAAAGATGATGATGCTGGAAAAAGCATTAAGGTAAGTAGCAGCCCATTAACGTCCCACTGCTGGGCACAGGCCTCCTCGCTCATATGAGAGAGGGTTTTTAGAACATAGACCAACCACGCTGCTTCACTGTGGGTTGGCAGGCATAGTACACAAGGGTACTCTCTATTCCTTCACTCACATAGCCCGACGTGACGGCATTCCGAAACGACAAGGTAGAGATCAGGCGCAGGACCGACAGATTAACGTGCTCTCCGAGGCACGGGGGTAGATCACACCGCCATTTTTTTCCCAACTTCGGGCAAATATTGAGAAAATCTCAATGTCCATTTCAAATTGGCCCGACCCGGGACTCGAATCCAGGACCTCATGTCTGTAGTCGATCATGCTAACCACTAGACCAATGAGGCAGTTATATTAGTTCGATCTAATACTATGCTGTGTGATAGCATTACAGTAATAAATAATTCATAATAAAAACAATGCCTTATAAAATGGGGGTTTTATACTTGACACTTTATACGCTGACCGACAAACTTCATTTTGAAAAATGCTCTCGATGATGATGATATCATATTGAATGATTCCGTTAAGTTCATGGACAAGCACAAGTCAAGCTTATAAAAGCGTATAAAAATTGACAAATCTTATAATATTAAATGCTTTCGTGCTTAAGATCGAAGTCGTAATGTTAATTCTGGTCCGATAGATATTGGATTGCAGGGTTACACCAATCAAATATTTAATTTACTATCACGTTCTTTCTTTCACTCTTTCCGGTTGATGTTGTATACAAATGAATCGATATAGATGTAAATTCAAATTCGAATTCTAATATTCTCCGGTAGATTTATTGATGTTGCGATAATAATCAATTTCCTCGTTGGCCCGAGCGATAAATTTACCTGTGGCTTTTATGTAATAAATAATGTATACTGAAGTAAATTTACTCTGCAAATGTGCCTTTTAGCATTAGACCTAAGACTTCTGTATTCGTAAGTTACATGTTCAGAAAATTTTGTCTATAAGAATTAAGTAAATTCAAACATTAAAACTTTTTATTCAATTAGGTCGTTACAGCATTTTGAATAGTCAAATATGGTCTTTTCCACATATTAGATACATAAAATGTTACATGGGTACTTCCAATCCTGAAAAGGATCCACAACAAATCCTATAAAAACTTAAATCATAAAATTAACAACTCATTTAAGGGTAACTGTATACGTTTCTATAATAAACTCCCACGAGACGTTTTAGAGATGTCTATTAATAAATTCAAAGTCTTTGTCAAAAGAAAGTTGATAGAAAAATGGGATTATAAGTTGCAAGACTACTTAGACGATAGAAACGCGTGGGAGTGAACGAACTGCTCTAATTTGAATTGAAATATATTGAACTAATATGATATTGTAATAATGATGATAACAAAATACCCGACTGAGTTTGTTGTGGGCTCTTCTCGGATCAGGAACCCTCGTAACTTTAGATTTTAAGTCGTTCTGGAGTATCATCATCAGACGTACATTATAATTAGATTGTGGAAAAGAAAAAAAAATATTTGACGATTTAAAAGTGCTGTAATATGCCTACTTGAATAAAGATATTTTGATTTGAATCTGTGTCCATTTAATATCATTATCATTTGAATATGTAGTTTATTTAATTTAGATTAAAGGTTTTCATTCGCTCCTGCAGTTATTTATTGTGTAAGTAATGCTCCAAATTAGTTTTCTTAAGAACGTCTTCTGGGAGTTTGTTATAGAATTGTTTATATTTACACTTAATCGTTGTATTTACGAGTATGTAGCCTACTAAATATTTTAACAAATATTAATTGCTAATAGGTAATATTGACATCCTTAACAGTAACGGCGTCAACTAATGTACATTAATATACCATTAGAAAACTTCATCTTCACCAAAGTATGTTATAATCAGAAGTATTGTTACAACTTGTAGTACTCTAGGAAGAAGAAAGTACCAAAATCTATTTAAATGTATTTTGTTTAAGTTCTCTAAAGTACGTTTCCTGCAAATAAAAAATAACATTTCTTCATAGTAGACTATACCTCTTTAGAATTCCACAACTAACAATATAACACTTACGAAATGATTTTCATATCTACAAAAGCATCTTAGCAGTTTTCAATTTGTTTGAAGTTTTTATCTTCACAACTATCTCATCTGATATAAGGTAAATTAAATTTCCCTCCGCTTCAACTACGCGCTTGTCTAAACGACTATTTCGTGAACATAATGTAGACAAGTATCTTAATATTATTTTAAAATTCATTAAAATGACATCAAGACAGAAAATCTATCATCAAATGTTTGAACTTTAAAGAGGAAGATAATCTTCTAAGCTTTCTATTACCTACTTTGGCCAAAGCAGTGCGTACAATAATTATACGTTATTTTTTCACGTTTGTATTATGCCTTAGGTTTTGTCTGCGTTTGTTTATAGGCTTTGAAGTAATTCAATCGATGTGCGGAAATAGGTTTTTTAGGAAAAGCGTCAATGCGAAGATGGCTTTATGCCTGAAACCATCAACCTCCTATAAAATTTAAGTTTCCTTTAAGGACGTTTAGAGGCCTGTTAGGTGGTTGTTTCTATAGCTAAAGGGTGTTATGCTCTGTTGGTGAAATCAGCCACTAATCTGACTCAATGATTTATCGCAAAATCTTCAAAATGTTCCGCCGTTGACATGCAGTTTAGCAACGTGACTCTTTTTACATTGCCACTAAATACAGATCTCCCTATACTCCCACGGAATCGTTAATAACGTGAGAAACAGTTACTTACCTATACAACTTTATCATTGATCTGTCCAACGCAAACATATTTTTATTATGCATTCGTATTCCATAATTATAAAACACTTAACTTGTATTTTAGGAATAACTAAACAGCTTTTATTCCTAAATCCCACCATAGAGCAACAAAGACAGTCAGATGACATTATAGTCAAAAGCAAACCTTGTTTTTTTAGCTTGTTTAGCGCTTGTGTGTGATCAGACCAGCTCGTATGTGATGATACATTCTAAGATGAAAGCACGCTAACCAATAACATACGCTGTGTGTTCAAAAAGTATCGCGAATTTTGTGTTTTTGCAAAAATTATTTATTTATTCATGAATATCTATTTTGTCCCCTTCAAAGTAATCTCCGTGAGATATTATACACTTGTGCCAACGGTTTTTCCAATCTTCGAAGCACTTCAAAAAAAATTTTTTTTTTTATCTTGTTCAGCTCCTCCTTCGATGCCGTCTTTATCTCGTCAAGAGAAGAGTAACGTCGTCCTTTCATGGGCCTCTTCAGTTTAGGGAACAAGAAAAAGTCACAGGGGGCCAGATCTGGGGAATACGTGTGTATAAGAGACAGTTTCTGAGCGGTACAGGTGAGTACTTGAGTAAATAATTTTTTTTATCCTATATTTGTTACCTTTATTTGTAACCATTTATAATAAACAGCTTTATGGTACAACGGTAATATTTAATAATATTGTATGATAAGGATAAACCAAATATTTACTCGTGTACTCGCCTGTGCCTCTCAGAAACGACGACATAGCGCTCAAAGTTATTAACCGACTTCAAGAAAAGGAGGAGGTTATCAATTCGACTGTATTTTTTTTATGTTTGTTACCTCATATCTTCCGAATGGGTAGACCGATCTTGATGATTTTTTTATATGAAAGGTGGTGCACGTGATAGGGTCCCATTTTTTTTCAAACCAGTTCTGATGATGGCATCCATGAGAAAACCGGATAAGTCTTAAATTTGCATAAACATGTGCGCGACAAATGGACAAATAACTCAAGATCACACCAACAAATTTCGATGATTCCTTTTTTATTAGAAAGGACATACTTCAAGGGTTTTTTGTGATAGTTTGGTAAGGTTCTGATGATGGAATCCATGACAAAGTGACGGAACTCTTCAATTCTTAGGAGTAAATCAACGACACTCGGCAGAATCTTGTATACGCTATCCAGTTATTTGAGTTGCCTACCGTAACCTCGGTATGGTCAAGTGCTAGTCGTAACTAAATATGAAGATCATTGGAACTCCTCAACGGCTTACAGTAAGAGTGCGATTTTTGGCAAAATATATAAATGTCTGTAATCAAATGGCAATGACCGTACGTTTTTTCATGCACTGCAATATTTGAAAGATGAATTATGTGTGAAGCGGTATAAGGTTGTAGGTTCGATCCCGGGTGAGGCGATATTAATGTAAATTTAACTTTGTAAAGTTGTTTCATTTAAACGGTGTTATCTCATATGAGCAACACGTTTTTAAGTGTACACATATTGAGACAATTTTGTTAGTTTACTTCAGATTCACTAAAAATCAAAAAATAAAAAGGAAATTTTAACAAAAAAAGAACCGCCTTCAAAGCAAACTTACAAATAAAAACTTACAAAATCTACCTTGGCTGACGCCGACTCCGAATATAAGAATACGAAGAACACTATAAAAGAATATGCAATTATTTCTTACTTTTTTAGAGCATATTAATATATTTGAAAGTTTGTTTTGAAGACGGTTCTTTTTTTGTTAAAATTTCTATTTATTTTATGAAATAACCTTCTAAGCGTTAGTCACGTTGGTTCATTTCACTGGTCAATTTGTTCCACGGGCTTGTGGTCTATTAAAACAAACTATGGGCATACTTCCATTGTAAGTTGGTATTAAAAAAAGCTGAGTCAACAAGTAATTTAGTTACAATTTTACACATTAAAATATGATTATGTTTTTAGCGCACTTCTATTTTATTCTTTATCACTAAAGTGATCTATTGTAAACAATAAAACAAGCCTTCTCGTGGCGTCGATGTTCATAAGTTCAATTAGCTTGCGAAGCGCGTGCGCATTTCGTGCTTATCCAATGTGCGTGACCGATGTTGCTTAAAAGACAGTAACATTCCAGGTATTTGATGTCAAAGTATAATAGTAACCTAAATTACGTCCTTATTGACTTCTTACTACCTTTTTGTAGAAGTTTTAAATCCACAAANCCGTCACATCGGACTATGAGAGTGAAGGAATAGAGAGTGCACTTGTGTACTATGCCTGCCAATCCGCAGTGGAGCAGCGTGGTGGGTCTATGCTCTAAAAACCCTCTCTCATATGAGCGAGGAGGCCTGTGCCCAGCAGTGGGACGTTAATGGGCTGCTACTTGCCTTACCTTTTATTTCACATTCCCATAGAGTACGTCGAAATCATAAACAAAACTTTTGTTGAGATTAGAGGGATGATATATTAGTGTGAAGTTTATTGAATAAGTTCTAATTAAAAAAGTGTAAATTATTTATTATATGCTTACTAGGCAATGGCTTCCCATTGGCATTCGCAAAAACAAATCTACGTATATTAAAAGGATTGCCTTTTATAAGTCTAAATCCATTTTGAATATTGCCACGATACGTGTTGAGAAAGGGTTTTTGATCATTACTTTAAGATGATTCTTCAAAATTCATATTAGTAACGCTTAATATTCTTTTTTAATAATATCAAATTTCTAAAGCCGCGCAAAAAGGAACCTGCTTATAGCCGCTGTAAAGATAAAGGAAACATTTTGTCATAAAAACGAAAGTGATGAAGTGGAAGACATAAATCAAACAATGACGTTACGGAAGTTATCTCAAATAAATCAATCGTTGATGGCGACCATTTGAAAGCAATACATCAAATGATACTCAGACAGCAGGCAAATGCGATGCCGCAAGGTCAAGTGAGAAATCTGAGTACACATGGTTACGGATGCTGTTTGTTAATTCTACTGTTTTGTTTATTAAATAAATACTACGTCGCTATTAAATAAATACGATGGCCTTTTAGCAATGATTCTATCTGACATAATGTTACTTATATAACAAATAAAAAATAATGATTCAGCAAAAATTTTGTCGTAAGCTATTATAAAATATGAACGATGACTATTACTTGTTCTTTGGCTTTAGGTTTTCCTGTTTAAACCATCTTTTGTAGTGGTTTAGGATTAATGTTTTATATGAATGTTAATTGTTATAGATATAAACTAGGTAACCCGTGTAACTTCGTCTGCGTAGACTTAAATTTGGGAGTTTAAGACGGCGCCATATATTTGATACTTGTGTAACTTTATTGACAACTAATACTATTAACTAAAACTAACTAATCATACATTTATTATAAATTACAATGGAAACGATCCTATGCCTAAAATGGGACCAAAATTAGAAACAAATGTTAACCCTTTGTATTTCTTAATATATTACTCCTTATTTTAAGGCATATCTAAGAATTCAGAGCTTGATAAATTTTCGAATACAGTGTATTTAGAATCAGGCATATTTGGAATAGAAAAAAAGTAATTATTTATTAATATTAAATACTTTGAAGAATGCTTTATTATAATGTTTGACATAGGGGTTGATGCGAGAAAAACAATGTCGAGCTATACTCGATATAGGAGTGCAAAGGGTTAAAGTGATTTCGAGTGTATGAGTGTCATTACATACAAAGAATGGCAATATTTTATATAAATACACCCTTCGTAAGTAGGCATCCCCCAGGTCAAGTTAATAAAGATTATTTTCTAAATTGTCTCAAACGTTGGATACGACAATGATCACCGTACAGTATCACCAAGCAAATTTTCACTAGAATATTGAGTCAGTTTCTTAATGCCCTAATCATGAGAGCTTAGTCAGACGTGGTTATATATGCCGGTCAATCAGTCATAACAAAGATAAGAAAAAATAATCTCAACCGATAGAAAAGGTATCAAACTATTAATGACGTGAAAGTGTTGACGCTAACAACTTCAAAAGCTTTAATGCCATGTACATGATGTGTGGTTTGACGGATTAGGGCACCTTAAGCAGAAGACTATTTAATCTACCCATTAAATTAATTCCATTTATCTATTTACACTTATACGTTCCTCATATAAAACCTATTTATTAAGGCCATATTTAATAGGTCTAATAGGGATTTTAGCGCAAGTCTCTTTGGAACACATTACGTACTCGTTAGTATATTGTGAACCTTTGTACCCATAATTCACACATCCAATGACAGTTTAATATTTATAATGTATAAAACAAATATAAAGATTTGTTATGCGGTTACTTGATGTGTGTCTTCTATCTACACTCTTTGTTCCCCGCCAACTTAAATTTATTAATGCTTAAGCATTATCAAATCCAAATAAACAATATTCTGGTCTTCATCGTTTCATTTTTAGTAATCTTCTCTATGTAACTAGCCTAGTCCAAATTTTTACATAGCTATCACGCTATCACTGTCAATCTCACTCGCATCATATGGTTGTGGTCGCAAAAACTTTTCAAGGACTTATTTAAATTTAGTAGTGGCCTTGATGTCATCTTAACCTTTAATAATATTGAAAACATAATGCATTTTTTACTTGTTTGTTTGTATTCTATACAAATTCATAGATCTGTAATTTGTCATTGTAAATAGTGAATCTGGCTACAAAGATATGCAAATTTGTTAACAAAAGCTAAAAATTTAAGATGAAGACAATGGAAAATAACGTTCTAGTTATGATAATACATTTTCAACTATAGGCATCTGCACTGAATGTTCAACAGAGTAAACAAAGAGCCAACCAAGATTTTAGTGTGAAAGGAATTAGACGAACTTGGCCTTAATTCGTTATGTACTAGATGCTTTAGTTCCTATTTCACGATAGAGCATTGACCGCTATTCAATACTTTATCCAATGCGTTATCTATTGCATTGATCTTCACTAATAGATCGTTATGCAAGTTTGTGGCGTATCTCGTACACTTTTGGTTTATTTATTTACATACTTCATTGTACGTCAAAAGAGATACCATAAAGATGTAGTAGTAATCAGAAATAAAACCTTGAAATCGTTCATCAAAAATGTTAGGCGTTAAAGGCGTTAAGGTGTTTTGAATTTTATTTACAATTCAAGCATTATTTAGTATGCCTTTAACATCGTTATTGTTATTCTGACATTTCACCTCTCTTTTATGATCTGACTTGAAGTTGCAAATATTTTTTGGGGCTTAAAACATATTCTCTGATAATTTCATCATTGATCTTCTCTCAGACATATTTAAATAAGTAATCACGGGATTTATCTGTAACGTCAATTACTTTCGCTTGTCTTTGTGTCATATGTCTGTATTGCTAATTGTTATCTCTGTCGAAAGTAGCTTTGCATTGAAATATGTGTCTTTAAATGTAATCATAATTCATAGTTGGTATTTATAAAATACATTCGCTGTTCGACAATCCCACGGTTTTTTGGTTCATCAACTGTAAAACGTATCTTATATTACTGTGATTTCTTCTAAGAAGGATTGCAAAAGCTGCTAGTGATCGTCAAATAAATTAATTCAAAGAAAATAACAGGTAATTTTAACAACCCCTTTATACATAACAATTTCTTTTGTGAATTGTGTCTTTAAATTTTAACCTAAATACTTAACAGTTATCACTTAAGTGCGAAAATTTAACTCGCTTATGTTTATTGCTTTAAAACGTTTGTGTTATATTGTTACTTTTGTAGTATTTACAGTTATTACTCGGTAAACATTTGTTACAACTTTCTTATGTATATAGTATAAGAATTCTTCATGGCAAAGTTGGTATTATGTTTAGCAAAAGTTGTAATTCATTGAATGTACGAGTATATCTCACTTTTTTTATAGGATAAAGATTATGAGGATAGAGAAGGAAATCATCTGACCATTGTAATACATCGTAGATAAAGGCAATAAACGTTAAAAACAAGAAAGTAAATATTTTTTTTCTTACAAATTTTTATTAATGCTTCAGATAAATGACATGTCCTAAGTCGTACAAAAGCGTAAAATATTTTGAAGTGAATCTTTTTTAGGCGCATGACGGTAATTATTTTACGGATGAAACGCGTGATTATCGTCACGAAGATGAGCAGCGTTTTTTATGCTAATTTGTTTCAAGGTTAGGTAGTTTTAATATTTACAAACATATATTCCCTCAAGTCTCGTAAATCAAAAGTTTCAGATTTATATAAATATAAACAAGACTTAAAAATTATTTTGCTACAGATGTTTTACTTCAGACATGTGTATATGTTCGCACGCACTTTTAAATTTTTTTTGTACCGTAAAGACACTTCCATTTTCAATATAGTTACAGATTATTTAACGTGTAGATATTATGCAGTACTTTCTTATTATCAGTCAATTCGATTAGATCGTGCACGTTGAAAAATAGCTGCATAATAATCATATTGTCAATGGCAAACCAGTTTCCGACATTATTACTAAAGTCGTTGCTATTTGCCAGCACGTGTCCACTTTGTTGATTTATCCTTTCACTGCTTTGTGTAGCTTATATGAATCCCATATATGTTTACTCGTATATTTAGTTCACTTTGCATGTTAATCAAGTTCTCCTATTTTCATAATTTTATTCCACTTAGATTTAATATTTATTGATCACAAATTTGAAATATTTAGCATAAATAAACTTTTGGCAATATAAACTTCAGTAAAACTATTTTTATGTCATCTAAGTACTATTCAGGTCCCATTAAATATACATTGTTTGTTCCAAATCATGTTCGTATGCACGTATTGTTGGATATTTCAGATTTGACGGCTTCGGAGCACTTGCCTTGCTAGCAGAGGCCCAGAGTTTGATCCCTGGTAGGACGTATTTAGAAAATTGTATTTTCTAATTTGTTCTGAGTCTGGTCTGGTCGAAGGTTTCAGCCGTGGCCAGTTACCTCTGTACCAGCATACCGCCAAAACGAATAGATTTGTTTTGGGGGTATATCGCCTATAATCCAGACTAGCGCGCTTCCATCTTAGACTGTATCATCACTTACCATCAGGTAAGACCACAGTCAAGCGTTAAACTGTCAGTAATAAAAAAAAAAAAAGATTATATTAAAATGACCTATTCTTAAGACGTCACAATTAATGTAAACGAACGCTGAGATCTCCGATTTATGCTTTTACAAATGTCAATACGTGTTTTATGTCTTAATATCTAAACTAGTTGTTTGTAACAGTTTGCAAAGATTGTATTATTTATGTATGAGGCTTGTTATAAAGACATCTTTTTTCAAGCATACTTTATTTACTCTAGTTACTATAGCAATATCTACCTAATAATATTTATTGCATTCATTTCAAATGATAAATGTTTAGTTTATTTACTATTCATACATCAAGTCTAATAAATCGAACCTATTAAACTCAATTAGTGATGGACTTTCATTTCAACTTTGAGTAGTAGCAAGTGTAATATCTAATATGCCGTTCACATTATTAATATGAATAGGCTCCGATAATTCAAATGTAATATAATAATTTGTTATTTCGATACCGGTAATAACTGTAGAATTGATATTATGTTTAAATAGGTCAATGGCATTTGAACGGACAACCAGAAATATGTTCGCGAAATTAATAGATCTCTGTGAGTCATATCTCGTCGATGATCTCACGCCTCAACAACTAGCAACTCGTATGATGTTTTAATCGTTTGCAGCTTTGCTTTGAAATGTTTCCTTTTTTATAAGGTCAAGTATTTTGTTTATAACTACAATAAAGGCGTCGGCTTCTTGAAAACCACAAAGATGATGTCCTTCCTTTCAAATTTACTTTTGTTATTAATCTTGCAACTGGTGGATTATCTTTACCGTTAAAGGGGCTATCATCACGACAATTAAATTATAATGTTCTTATTGTTAGTGTAATTTATGCCAAAAGTTGGGAACTGCACGTTTTATGTGAAAATGGGATACAAAATATGTTACTTAAATTTTGTTTTCCACAATTATCATGATTACCTTTCCTTCAGCGGTCAATCTGATGACGTATGCTGATTATAACACCAAGAATAAACGTTATATAATATACTATATTATCATTAGTTGTATCTTTTATATAATTTAATATAAATGTGTTGTATTCGCATAGGTTGTTTCGAAACGAGGTCTTCAATTTGATTTGAGCACATAACGCTGCATATCTTCAGTTACGGATTAATACATTTCATAAGTTGTAACAATTTTCCTTGGTCGTTCAAATCTCGTTTAACCAGCATCAACAGTTGCACTTAATGCTCCTCTCACTTTTTTATCTAATAGCCGACATTAATTTAAAGCATTCATATAAAACAATGATTATGTCTATTTTTATTGAATTCTACTGATATGAATTCATAAAACTTCCAGTCCATTAATGACTTATATGAGAGTCTATTAATTTAAAAAGCTTGAATATTTCTCAATAGCGTACAGAAATTTATTTTGTTAGTATCATTTTCTTTGCTTTAATCATATCCATAACGTTCAGTAAAAGTGGTTTTTATTTATTATGTAAATTTGTTATAATTCTGTTTTATTTTATTTTATTCCACACTAGTTAGTCGGCAGAAGAAGTCTTAAACATTTCATATACGCTTATCTTGATCATTTTAACATGTTTTACTCGTAACTCTTTCAAATACTATATTTTCTTTTGAATAACGAATTAAGAAAAATTACATACATACATATTAACAGATCAGATATACTTTCCAAAAAAATTATGTTCCTTAGTGTAATGTTTTAAATTAGAATATTAAACGTTTCATCACACTTGTGTTTCGTAAACAATTCCTATCATACTCGTGGGATGTTACTGTGTTTCAAGTATCGTTGTACACTAGTATATAATGTGGGTGGAGGATGATTGGGTGTAATTTTACTTTTAGACGAGGTTATCAACCCGTCTTGGGTTTGTAATGAAATGCTAATTTGAACATTTGCGATATTACGTTGCGGAATTGATACGGCAAAACCAATACTGACCTTTGCAAGTTTTAATTACATTTTATTTTCTACTTTGATTTGTTCTTATGTATTTGTTTTAGTTTTATTATAAAATTATTTTTGATATTTTAGATTACGGTTACCCAATATCTTAAAAGAATAATTGAGATCGGAGTCTTTGAGTTTGCATTTTTTTTTTAAATTTTAAAATTTTACTATAACCAACCTTTGGTTATTTTATAATATAAGATTACAATCTAGCCTTACAGACTAATTTGTAATATGTACTTAGTTTACTATAATGTCTATTGACTCACACTGTTCTTGAGTTCTTGCTTAAAAGCACTACACAACATTATATTGTGTCACTGCACTTTCACTTACTCAAAAGGATTTGTTCTTTTGAATCTTCTCTTTGTCCGTGGGACATCTAAAAGTTTTGCAGATTCGCATGATGGCAAAGTCTTTGGTGATGAGCTTTGGCAATTCTTTAGATGTATTTATTAACATGCTCTATGTTTAGGTCCTTAGTGAAGATTACTATTTCTTATGTACCAACGTGCATTAACAATGTCCCTACGTACTTTATTTTGGAATCCTTGTATGATTTTCGATTGCTAAGTTTAGTACATTCCCAAAATTGGATACCATTTGCCCAAACTGCTATTAGGACCACTTTATATAGTAGTAGCTTATTGGGTACTGTCAGTGCTGAATGCCTTCCAAGTAGCCAATACATCTCTCTCTATATTATATTGCTATCATATTTTGCAAAATTGAAGATGAAATCACTAATAAATATATCTTATATTTATTAGTGATTTCAGATCAGTTTCCAGCAATTTTCTTAGTTTACATAAAATCGCAAATCAATGTGTAATTTCCTGGTCCAATATAGTAATGTTATAATTAAATCTGACTAAACCGTAGTATTTTCTTCAATTTCATCTACTTCAATTTGAACATGTTATAAGTTTATAGTGAGAGTGCGGTCTAATGGTAGGAAAACTTAATTTAAGAATAAAATTGACAAAAAAATCACCATATAAAAATGCGCTAGTATAAATCTTTTGTACGTATATAATTTACGTTGCATTTTTTCTGACCACAACGGTATCACTCTTACAAAAATCAAGGTCCAAGTCATTAATTTTTGTCTATGAGATCACGTAAGTTATTTATACAAATTACCACTGCATATAAAAAGCATTGTTCTACAAGACCAAGGTCTCTTCCGAAGTATCGAATATCCAATTATAGTTCTATTACGTTCGTAGTAATTATAATAAATTATACACTTATAATAAATTATACACTCTTTATTCTTCGGTTATTACTCATGTATAAAGTTTGCAGATTCAATTCTGTAAGCAAATTGCTGTATCCCTTCAAATTTATGAAGGTCTTTTGTTATTTTAGTCTTATATCCATTGCATACATTGTCAAGAAGGTAATATTGTGACAGAACAGCTTGAGATATATCTCTGCTTTGGATGAATATTAACTTAGGCTTAATTTCTCAATATTCTAATACAGAACACAGCAGGATCAAGAGCTTGTCTTCAAATTCTATTGTTTCATTTTCTAACTGTTCTCCTGCCCATTGAGCTTTTTTTGTATTATGTCACATTTCCTCCAAAGCAGCGATATGTGTTACGGTATATTTATTTTATGGATTACCATCTTTAATTGTATTTTGTAAGTTAATCAAGCAGACGTTGCCGATTTGCCAATTTTTCTCAACATAATTAAATCGTCATAAAGTTAAAGTGGTACTATTAAAGTTTTAAGCTTATTTCATTTATTTCTCTTACTTGCATATTATTTTATGCCTATCGTGTGCTCTATTTCTTGCCAGTGGTGGGCAATTTTTTCACCTAGGGATCTGGCAATCTGTCGAAGACCGCAGTAATTGACGGTTGCGTAATCCCGTGGTTAGATCATCGTGTTTTGCATTTCACTGCACTCTATCATTACTTCATTATCACTGTCATTTTACTGTCTGTCAATCCTTTAAATGGATGATGTGATAATTTGAACACCGACGTATCATTGTATATAATATTTTGTTTGTGCCATATTTGATGAAAACTTAATATTTATCACTCGAGTTGACTTTAATAGTAACTATTTATTTAAAACGTTTAAATTCTTACGTGTAATAAAGGGTTTTCTTGTTAAAATTTGCCATCGTTATTGAAATCCTTCTTTTTATTTAACTCAAGTTTTAACACATGTTAAACTAGATACGAATTTTATTACAGTTTTTAAATATATAGCCGTTACTTTAAAAAGTTTGTGCTAGTTTTTTTTATATCACTTGCATGCATTGTTTATGCATTCACTTTTAATTAATACTATTATAAATGCGAATGTAACTTTTGTATGTTTTTTGTGTTTACACATCTAAACAGCGAAACAATTTCAGTGACTTTCTGTGCGTGTATCAGATAGAAATATTATGAAGCATGGTTGGGTTTAGGCATTAGGCAGGCATCAAAAAACATCAGGCCTTCCTATAAAGGTAACTAAAACGAGGAGACATTCATATTTCCCAACTAATTTTAGGATCTATGTAGCCAGCCAATATTAATATGCTGTTCCTTACTTTTCTATGAGTCAGTGTAGAACACGTTATTGCTAAAAGAAAACTTCTTGAGCATAAGATTTACAACAAATAAAGTTGCAACTAAATAATTTTTGTTATACAAAGCAATACCATTTGGTACATTCGTTCAAATACTACGTATTGTTTGAACAACGAATTCCGATGCACCTGCCTTTCGTTCTTGTAACAGCGAACGTGTTTATTCATACGTTATAAGGTAATGCTAAATATACAACTCCATTGTGCTGCGATGAGAAATTGTGTAAACATAACTAAATCAGCGGAGAGGCCTTCGTTTTGTGTGAATAAGTATAATTGCACTTAAAACTTGGGTGCTTTAAACCCTATGGTGCATTTTAACAATGCTTTACGCTGTATACAGTCCACTACATGTTAAGAGTCATAATTTGTAATTGACGTTTGAAATAAAACATTAAATCGTAATGGAATTTTAATTTTTACTTGCCGTTTCCAACGGTAGTACCTAATCCCGTGGAAATATGGGAAAAACTGTTATTTATCTGATCGAATTGTCAGTCTAATCAATTGCTAAATACAAAATAATGACCTTAAAGTTCATTAACCTTTTAGGAGAATTTAAATCACATACACACAGCGAAAAGAATTATATTTATAATGCTAAATCCGGACACTCTACATTGTTTCTCTGTATGATGCTACGTGATTTCCCATTAAAAAATCGGGTTGTAAAGCTTCAGCCAGTGCAGTCTTACAAAATAGCTTAAGATTAGTGAGAAAAGAAGCAAAGGCAGAAGTATCCACAGGATTTGATAATTATAATACTCTTTATTGTACTCCTTGATTGAAACAGAATTACAAAGCAAACGTACAAAAAGGCGATCTATCGTTTCCTCCAGACAACATTAGGAGAAGTAGATAAGTGGTGCATAAAGAGATCATAAGAGAGTACATATATAATACAATATGTAATTAAAATATACATACATGTGTGTATATACTAACACATTAATTATAAAATATCTTATTTATATGGATATTTACGCATTGCTTTGACTAGTGATAAAAATACTTATAATGTCTTCTTTTGTTCTAGGTACGGCTGCTCTGAAAGTAAAAATGGCTTTATCTGCGATAAGTATATCAAAATTTGGCGTAATCTATGATAAGTATAACAATCGATCTCAAAAGATATTTTTAGGTATGAGGTATCTTCTAAAGTATGTCTGTGAATCTAATCTTTTAAACGTTAAAAAGTTGACGAAGAAATCAGTTTAACATCTTTACCATTTCATCTATGAGAAGTATGAGTGGAGTAAATCTGAGTGACAATAAGAAATACTGTGATAAGAGAAAGTTGTGGTATAAAAGAAGACGTAGTGACTAAAATCGAGTAAGGTATGCTTAGATGGTATGGGCATGTAGAGAGAATGAGTGTAAGGAGACTTACAAAAAGGATTTATGAGTCAAGAGTGAATGCGATAGTTGGAAGGGGAATACCAAGACGAACGTTCTTGGACCAAATCCAGGACATTTTAAATAAGGGTCAGGTCAAGAGTACTCTAAACCGACGAACTTATATGAAAAGTTTAATGAGAATGAAAGAAGCGAAGGAGATATGCAAAGATCGTGGCAAGTGGAAGGACGTGGTCTCTGCCTACCCCTATGGGAATGAGGCGTGATGCTATGTATGTAACATTTCATCTTTATTGGCAGTGACGCATTGGTTCTCGTTCTATTTAGTCGTTACATGCCCTAGCGTGACGACCCAAACTAAAAAAATTTTCACTCCGAAAAATACCATGATTTTTTATTGTAGAGTTAGTTATTAGTATGCATACTATGGTCCTTAAAACTCATTTATAATTATATTCAATTGCCAATTAATATCCCAAAGTGAAGTTAACCAAAGACTGGGTACTTTATATTTCAAATTGTAAAGGATAAATGAAGTTTTGTATAATAGAGCCCCTTGATGAAGTGCAGCTGCGCTTCATTGTCCATACACGTGTGTCAATAAACATCCCCGCTTTATCGATAATATGGCTTTCCCTTTCAGAATTATTGATAGTTTTAATGAAAAAATCGATATTATCGTTAAGGCATCTCCGTTAAAAGACAAGGACACTTGTAGTGTAGGTAGTACAGCTTTAAGCTCTGTAAGAACTAATGCAAAATATAGTCTTATATAAACAATACATATATTATACACTGTTTAATAACGAATTAAACTCCGCAGTACAGCAATTAATTTCTCAGCAGCTTCTGATGCTTTAAACACTCCGAGAAAACTCTTCGTAGTGTAACCTATTCTGTATATAACAAATTATATTTTATGAATATTATCTAACACTCTTCAGTTTTGTTATATTGAAGTTGCACTGTATAAATCATGATAGAAGTACATTTTATTTCTATTCCTACCATCTCAATTCAACCGATGGACGTCCACTGCTGGACAAAGGTCTCACCCAATGATATCCACTGTGCCCGATCTTGTACCGCCTGGCTCCAGCGGCTACCGGTGACCCTCCTGATGTCGTCGGTCCATCTTGTGGGGGTCTGCCTACACTGCACCTTCCGGTGCGGGGTCGCCATTCCAGCACCTTCGGACCCCAACGTACATCGGTTCCTCGGACTATGTACCCCGCCCATTGTCATTTCAGCTTCCTGATTCTTAGGGCTATGTCGGTGACTTTGGTTTTTCTACGGATCTTCTTACTTCTGATTTGATCGCGTAAAGAAACTCCAAGCATCCTTTGTGTTTTCGAATGAGGCCCATCATCAGCGCATCATTGTTCGATTGTTGTCATTGTTCGAAGACTTTGGTCTTCTGGCACTGAGGGCTATTGAGCAAAAATAATCATGAATCAACCAACATAAATTAATTAATTTATTTTTTGTCCTGAAATAAGGCATTTCTGTTTTGCGAAAATTTGTACAGTGCCATCTATTGAAAGCTAATTTTATTACAGCTTATTAGATGGATTCTAAAAATAATTTTGTAATTGGTTAGATGATTTATTGTGGATTGTTATAGGCGCGAAGAACGGAAATGGCGTATAATTAGTTGGTTTCAATAAAGTAATCAAGATGCAGTCGAAATGTAATGCACAGATATTTTTATGATTGACTGATCAATCATTGAGGAAGTTTATAAGCTATAAGTTAGTAAGGATATCGATGATTATATCACAACAAAGTGGTGATATAAGATTATTCATGCCTTATATCACCATCATTGCTTATTTCATGCCTCAATTTTGTTACGGTACATTTTAGTTCATATGTTTTGATCGCATCTTACACTTCGCTAATACTAAAGCACATTAAACAAATTCGATATGCCTCTCTATAATGTCGATGTTTATGGTGTAACACGTTACCAAATGTGTAAGTTGATTGTATTTATTACTGCTAAATGGGTTAGCCGGAGATGAAACATTTGAATTCTGACATTACTCATTATCTAAATTGTTGAATATATTATTTTATTGAATATTAACTGTGTCCAGTAAGAGATGTTTAACAGAACAAAGTTGTTAAACACGCGACAAAGATGTTTGAACTTGATACCAGTGGCACATGTAATCTAAAAAAAACTAAAGGAGTAACCGTTGAGTATCTTGCCGATTTCTTCTCAACGGAATCAACTTTCCGAACCGTTAGTAGATTTATTGCCAACGGACAGACTACTGACGATTCAAAAGTGCTTTTTGAGCCTACTTAAATAAAGAAAATTTTGATTTCTGATTTAGGGTTCTGACAAAATAGTTTTTTTTATGCCTCTGTGATGTCGCTGTTTAATAAAGAAGTGGAATTTACCCCAGGAAGGTACACAAATGATCAACAAATACTATTAACAATTGGACAATAATTGACTATATCACAACATTTACAGTATCACAACAGTATTTTCAAATGTGTCTTTGGGCAAATAAATTATTATTCTATTCTATTCTTTACTTATAACTGTGAACTATAATATCGTGATCATAGGAATGCATCTCATTTGCTTTACTGGCTTTTACAACGTAAAGGAGAGAGGGGGTGAGGTCATAGGAGCCTCCCCACTTTCAGTTCGAGGACGAGCCATTTTCTTTTAAGACCTAGCCCTGCTCCGGGAGCGTCTCCTACTAGACCAAATCTAGTCTTAGCGTCACGATAACCTTTAACTTATAATCGAACACGTGTGGCAGAATTTTGGATTAAATTATGGATGTCCACGGGAAAGTGAGTGACATAAGAAATCGGGGACATCGGCTCCATCGGCAGTGTGTTGAGTTTGTTGAAGTGTCATTCCCTACCTGATAGATAAGATTGTTGGTCGTAAATATTTCATTTCGTTAGATTTCGTTTGTCCTTCTTTTTGCACACATTCAAGATGTGTTAAGAACTCCCACCAATGGTGTCGCATGGTTATGGCTGAGATTAGAGGCATTTAAGACGCGAAACTCCTTTCTATTAGGTCAAAGCATCTGTGGTCCCTGTAGTGATGCAGGTATCCATAGGCGGTGGTAATTACTTAACATCTGGTGCCCGCAAGCTCGATTGCCTCCCAGGGCTATAAAAATATCCTAAAAGGGACGTTGAGACGGATCCTATAATAAAACATCTCATCACCTAAGAAACAGCCTATTTACAGTACAGAATTTGTACTTGATATATCCATTATAAATCCAGAACAGTATAATCACAGAAGTGAATATAGCGGTCATCTCTTTTATATACTGCGTATATAAAAGAGTTTTTGTAGTGCAATGTTTCTTCACTAGATGGCGCCACAGTTTAGTTGCCCCGCGCTAACGAGATGCTCCTTGAAAAGTATAAGACATTTTACAAGTACAGGTTGAGTTAACTTTGCGCAGAGGCAATATCGTAACCAATGAGGTTAATCCGAGGTGCGATTATTGCTAGTTGAAAACTTTACCAATACCCCGCCTTGTGGTCGTGAAATACCGACCGCTATGGCAATTTTTGAACGGCTGTAATGGCCAAATAATGCAACTATAGAAAGGATAGGCAACACTAGCCTATTAATGTGAAAAAGTCCCACTGCTGAGAATCAATCTGCTCCTCCATAGGAAGGGAGGGTTGTCGTATAGACCACGATGGTCCTTAACCTGTGTGGCTGTCTGACATTTCGAAGTGTAACTTCTTTAGGCGCATGAAGGTATATTTTTTACTGATAAAACGCGTGATTAGCGTCACGAAGATGTACAGCGTTTTCTATGCTAATCCGTTTAACGGTTAGGTAGTTGTAATATTTACAAATAACATGTGGTTATTATAATTTGCCACTCGTCATTTGAGATTACCATAAAATATTTGTATTAATTTTCGACACTTAACATTTTAATCACGATGAAATTCCTAACATATCTTGCTTTTTGCCTTTCTCTAAGTCCCGGAAATCTAAAGTTTTAGATTTGTATAAATATAAACGAGACTTAAAAATTAGTTTGCCACAGAAGTTTCACTTCTGATATTGTACTTTGTACGCACGAACTTTTTTTAATATTGATGACAGGTTAGCGCTTTTCTGTGATTATACCTGACGGTAAGTGGGGATACAGTCTAAGAAGGAAGCAGGCTAACGCACATTGCTTGCGGTACGTTTTTGCTGGTAGTATTGTAGCCACAGCCTCCCACCAATCCTGACTCAGTCAATATTTATTTGTCGATGTATCCTACGTATAAAGAGTGAAGTATACAACCCCTAACTTTGCAAGACAGTGTTTAGGAGATAAAATATTTATTACAAGATATCTTTTTTAAGTATCACGATTCAGTAGCTATATCAATGTAAATACTATGACCTAATTGACAAATAGGGAGATATAATCATCATTAGATAAAGTGCTCTACCGCGTCTGTCTGTCTGTCATAAACTTTAAAACTGATGATCAGATTTTTATGTGGTTTTCACAAAGGAATAAGGTCATTTATATGTAGAGGCTTTATAATTTGTCGAACCTTTGTTTAAATTACTTGTATCAAAAACCCGAATTTACACACAGGCAAAATTAAAACTAATTGTGGTATCTTGAAAGAAATGCGTTTGCTTGATTGAAATTAAATTACCTCGATTTCGGAGATTATCTCTTAAGTATGGGAAAGTATATAAAGAATGTATTGTAATCTAGGTTTAGTCTTTTCTCTTTGAATAGTTAACTTAATTACAAAGCGAAGTGCCGGTTCCAGTGGCATCATTATAGCAGATAAATCTGTGCTAATACGAGCCAATTGCTCTTAAACTAGCACAGTGGGGGCTTTATGATTTTAACAGGATGTTTTTCTAAAACGTCTTCATCTTTGGCTGTATATAAATAAAGCATAGATTTGATTGTATAAAATTACCAATGGCATACTGTACCGGGCTGTGGGAAACAGAAATGAGGGTTTGGCGGATTTATGTTAGCATCACAGTTGTCTCCTGACATTAGGGTTGCCATTTTCAGAAATATAAAATTATGTTTGATTTATTATTAGTTTGGATTTTATGAATACAATAGCTATTCGCCAGCTGTGTAGTTTCCGATGCTATAAGAATATGGAGAAATCCATATGACCTTCTACATCTACTATATTTAAAGTATCTACGCATTATTGCCTTTCTTATGGGGTACATAAATTGGATGATTTCAAAGTCCATAACAGATGTAAATAGATTAAAACATGTGACAGGTGATCTCAGTAGAATGAAAATATTATAGACTAACGTATTCCAACGATTTTTCAAATAAAGGACCTCGTTTCTACATCAGGCTATAAGACAATATAAAAACGCATTCAAAAATGCGATACAGCGTCGCTTTACATTGTACAAGCGCATAACATCACAATTTTACTATGCTGTGCGAAAATGAATTCAAAAACAAACGGACACGGTTTTTGAGAAAGATTGACCTTTTTTTAAAGTATAAATATATATGTCTCTTTAATAAAAAGGGTATGCCGTACTATATAGGTATGTCGTATCCTTTTATTATAAAAACACCAACTCACATTAACTAACAACTTTTATTCTCTCCACTATTTAAATATACACAACTTACACACTATACTAATAATTATTTTACTTTTTGAATATATACAATTTAGCACTCGTATTTCAGCACGAAGCTGCTCGAGAGAATATATTCACACAATTGTTCCGCTCGTTAAAGTTACCTCGCATAACGTTTCGTAATATTGCACAATGTTTTCAGTATTTTTAAGTGTTGCCATTATATTACTCTATAATTCACAACATTTCAGTACTACCAGTGTTGTCACCCAACAACTATCTATAGTCTAGCACTTTTTACTGCAGGTGTAAACTTGTTTGTGGGTTTTGTAATACAAGTATATTGAAAAAAATATATTTCCCTATGTTTTCAAACCGCAATAGTCCCATAAGATCCAAGGATATCTTAAGAACCAGGAAATATTCTTACTCTTGTGGTCGACAACCCTGTTAACCTTACGTTCAACATTGGTTAACTGTTTATTACGTGCCTTCATGATTGACGTCGACGGTTTACATTTTATTGCTTGCGGTTAAGTTCAATGTAAAAATATTACATTGAGCATTCCTGCGATTGGTGTTTGTGTTAGTTTTATTCCAGTTATCGTATTACATTTGCTATGTAACGTCTTGCTATGTTATTATTCAACCAACACGTATGAGTAAATGAAAATTAATAGCTCTTGCATACGAATAAATTCATAAAGAAATATCTATATAATAAAATTCCCAGTGACATTGTTTGAAAGCGATAATATCTTAAACTATCTAACTAATTTTGGCGAGTTTTTTTTGTACATTTTGCAGATTTTTTCTGATTTATCATTCATTCGTTGGATAAATTCAAATTCAAAAATTATAAAGTCAAATATAGTTTTTTCCAATTATTATTTCAAGGTAGAACTGATGATGTTAAAGACGCGCCCTGTTTTGAGAACAGCCCACAATAAACTCGCTTGTGATTTATTCTCATTATCATTAGAATATATATTTTTAATTTAATCTATTAAGATTAGAGTATTTCATTCACTCTCACGCTTTTTGTCTTCTAAATATCTTCAAATTATAAAACGATTTCTCAATTAGTTTTCTTTTAATAAAAGCTTTGTAACTTCTTCTGGGATATCTGGGATAGATATCATAGATATCTTATCGACAAGTATGAATTCTGCTATCAATTAAGCATAATTAAGAGTCAAATATCTACACATATATAGCGTCTGTAATGCCCATTACAAGACAGACGAAGTTGCGTGGGTTAACTGCATATGGTTACTAATGTTATAAATGACAAAGTAACTCTTGTCTGTCGCGCTTTCACGCAAAAACAACTAAACCTTTTTAAATTAAATTTGGTACACAGTCTAGAGTTTTAGACAGGACATAGCCTACTTTTTAACGTAGATAACGTAGGCGATCACTAAGAACGAATTTCCCCATAATCCCACGAAATCCGGATATATACGCCAAAAATGATCATTTACTGGAAGATCTCCAAAAATATTCACCATATTGACTTGAAATTCAGCATATAATATCCTCTCGCGATGTAGTCTCTTACTAAGAAAGTATTTCGCTATATTCTCATGGGATCCGGATATAAGCAAAACATATTGAGAGATTTCCTCTATCATTCACCCTTTGATTTTGATATTCGTTATTCTTACATTCAGGCTCAAATAAAAGGCTTACAGACTTCTTCCAAATGACGACGATTACTTGCTTAATGCAGGGAACTTGATAAATTTGACGCCGAAAGAGCCTGTTTCTACGCCACAATTGAAGCTGGCAATCGTAACTATTTTCGCGAGTAAGCGCTTTAGGGGCGCAACTTTATTACAATTATTATTCTTACAATAATTCTTTTTGTGTAAAGTCTATCTTATTCACTCTATATGAATCAATTATGTATAAATGTTTGTAAATTCTAATATGAAATTTATCTATATAAAACAAATTAGATTCTAATAAGATTTGAATATAAAACTATACAATTGTAAATAACGAAATTCCTTTCGCGACGTAAACTTACACTAATAATGAGAAAAATTTATCAAGAACTACGCGGGTAACACCGCGAGGAACAGCTAGTATATATTCATCCAATATATAAAATTTCCCCGTCACAATGTTAGTTACCGTACTGCTCCGAAAGGGCTTTACCGATTTGTACCAAATTTTATATGCGTATTCAGCAGGTCTGAGAATCGGCTACTATCTATTTTTCATACCCCTAAGTGATAAGGGTTCCCTTAAATTTTTTTTTTTAATTTTTCGACGATATTTTTTGTTATTATGTTTTTTGTGATATAGCATACAAAAATCCATACAACCCTAATTTTTTACCTTTCTATCACCAATCCCTATTTTTTAATAGCGATAATAGTAATTATATGGCAAAACAACTGGGTCAGCTAGCATATATATATATATATGTATTATTTGTGTATAAATAATGTTTCTATACTTCCGCTACTGTAATACTGCCCTATTAACACTTCACGAAATCCGTGACCGGGCTATAGATGTCATCTTCAATATACTTAAGCGTTCTTCATATGTAGACATACGGTATGTGAAGAAATGATTCGATAATCAATACATCACGAGTAAACGTGATCACTTCAAAAAGCTTTTACTGTTGCAGTATCAATTATATTTTAATGCGTTTACATGACTTGAGTTATCATGGCCCTGTTGTAAAACACATGGATTCCTACCATTTAACACCGAGTATCTCTAAGTTTTCTTCAAAGTAACTAAAAAACGTTCATCATTGTGCTTTACTCTGAAAAAAAAAAACAGTAGGAAACTTTGTACGATACGAGAGTCTTCAAACCCTCTCTTTTGTAAGTGGAGCGGCTGTTTCTTTTTTTGAAATTATAGATAGTTTATTAAAAGTAAGTAATTAGTAGCCCATAAAAGTCCCACTACTGGGCAAAGGCTTTCTTTCAGAGAGGTTTTTTAGAGAATAGACTGATGCTCCACTGCAATTTGATAGGAATAGCAATGTTCTCTATTCCTTCATTCTGATAGCCCTATGTGACGCATATCCGACACAATCGGAGAAAAACCAGGAGCAGGCCCAACGGCTTAACTTGCTCAATGTCGATTTTTGAATTCAAGCCAAACAAGCTGACCACTAAACCTATGAGGCAGATAATTTATTAATGATAAATAAATAACTTATCCAGTTAATAGAAACATTATTACACTATAACAGAGATATTATGCCATTCAAGAATATTTAACGGACATATCAACATAACGGATATTTTATGTATTATATTATGACATGACAGTTTTAGTATTCCATTAGTTTTTATAATTATACTTATAAGTGTAGACTTATTCGTTGTGTTTGCGTTTTTATAAGGCAAAATCTAGATGATTGTATCGATTCTGCTGTACTATTGTTTAAACTGGTTTTTTCTACATTTTTATTTAATATAAAATTTGAATATTGTAGCTTAATCTGTATGCAATTAAAACTATGAAAGTTATAACCATATGAAAAATATTTGCAGGACAGGATTACTTTATGTTATTTCTTGTTCCGGTATAAAGCAACTTTCTTTTTAAATTCCCATTGTGTTTAG
The DNA here is from genome assembly GCA_015832385.1 of Elymnias hypermnestra. Taxonomy (NCBI): domain Eukaryota; kingdom Metazoa; phylum Arthropoda; class Insecta; order Lepidoptera; family Nymphalidae; genus Elymnias; species Elymnias hypermnestra. Next base: position 9,157,471 of record JACTOM010000891.1, read on the forward strand.
TGGTCCACAATCAATCTTGCAACAACAATAATTAATTGTACTAATAGATATTTATTTCTAAATGTTGCCACAATTATTCGTGGTAGTTGAAGAATCAATGAGATAGCGGTACAAGATCTGTGATCGCAATCCAGTCTTGACAGATGTTTGTAACTCGCGCATATGTTCGAGTCATGACCGACTTGCTTTCATCCGTATTTGGCTGGACTGGTGCAGCTTACGTCTTATTTAGGACCGGAATATTATATTAAGCGGTTTAAACGACATTTGGATTAGAGCAATCGTATGATTTCTGATCGCATATTGACAGATAGGCTGCGTTTCAACCGTCTGTTACTGGACTGTAGACAATGCCATAACTCGATGTCGAACTCCTCACTCAAGTTTTACTGGCACTTTTGAAAGGCGTTGTTTGATTCTGATTAAAATTGCAACGAATATATAAAAGTATATGTAACTATTTTTCCGATACATTAATTTTTATGTTATTTACTAACTACAGAATGTAATTGGCGATTAAACCGTACGAACTGGTACTGTTTTGGACAATGATATAACTTGATGTTTGCAACCTTCACTCATAGCTTCTTTGCACTATTACTTGTTACTAGCTGATGTTGAATGTGGAAAATCTAGGTAATCTACGTTGCGAATAGAGTGAATTTACTATGTTTCTTACGTAAATAGATATAGATTTCTCGAGATAAGTGGGGAATATACACATAAATACAAATCGATCACGAATTTTAAATATCTATATATACCCTAAAACAATTTTTGCATTTTTAATGACACATTTTGGGGTAATTTCAATTGAAATAAACTGAATATACAAAGGTGTGCTAATGAAATATCGATACACATATAAGTTTGTTATTAAACAAATTTGAATTAATAACTATCACGATAGAGTAAATAAGCCTTACAATACTCGTATAAAGTGACTATTACATTTAAGTTAATAGGAAAATGAAAGAAAACATCGGAAATGCTGCCCTTTTTACAAATTTACATCTATAACATCAGAATCAAACAGACATACTCGTATAAAAACTCTTTAGTAAATGTATCGTGTTAAGATGCTTATGTAAAGTTTTATTTTTATTTAATCAAAGTGCATTACGTTATTAAATATGTCGGTATAGGAAACATATTCGAATGTTTTCATAACCTCACGATATTTTTAAATATCACACGTTGCAAAAAAATCGCCTTGTTTTAAAAGGTTACTAAGTCATTCCGTAGTGTGTGTTGAGAGATTTTTTTATACTTAATTGTGCTCTTTAAGACCACCGAGTTGTAGCGGGCAACCTTGCCCAAGCCAATTACAAGGTATTCTAAATTATTTGATGCAGTGGGGTAACGAAGCCGTTTTTATTTGAACGACTTCCTCAATTTGTGAACAAAGAGTCTTAGGATAACAACGAGCGCAAGTCTTCGAGCTCATAAAAATAATTTCGTACTATGACGTAACTTTTATAGTAAACGACGTACATTATCCCCAGATATCTTTAAGAAGCTTTAATGTTGTCTTACAAGGGTCTAACTGCCTTTCTAATATGCCAAATTTAGGGCATATCGGTGGGTTTCAAGTCTATAGGTAGAAGATATTTTGTTGTTGTTTTACAAAGGTATATAGATTTTATACTATGTTTTTGAAATTGTTTCTCATCTGCTTTGCATTCAAAAATTGAGAAATTCTTATGAACCATCATTGGAAATTCTCATAAACTGATGTTAAATAGAATGCTACAAGATCTATTTCTTCTTTTGATTTCTCTCATATTCATAAAGAACTCATATCTATATCTTTTAATTAGAAAAGTTAAACCAAATGGTTAGGATTGATTATAAGCTGACATGTATGAATGATGCTACCACATTAAATGGTTTCCGACTATTTTATCGTATTATTTCTAAGACTAAATATAGATAAGAATACATATTCCACAAAGTAGTTTCTTCTGTCTGTGTTTTTGAATTATCTCAGTATTCTTCCAAAGAATACAGAATAGCAATTTGTTGTGACAAAAACGCATATTCAAATGCTGTGTCACAAAACGTAATAATATTGTTAGATGATTTTATGGTTGCCTTTCATATTCAAACCAATGTTCTCCTGTAAAATGAGCTCTTTAAATTGTGTCACTATCTTTCCAAAGCAGCGGGATGTGGTTTTTACACGACGCCTCATTAAGTTTCAGTTGTGTTCCATGTTTGCCTTTATGGGAGTCGTAATCAACTCGACGTAATTGGTCACGATAAACATAAAAACAGTTCGGTTTTTGCTCTAGATTTATTTGGCAGTGTTATACAATTCTATTGTATAAATTTATTACCAACGTCCTTGTGTCTGATCGTATAAAAAAACCTCATTATCTTCCCGATTAGAATATGTTCGTATTAATCTTTGATATAAAGATTATATTATGATAACGCTGTAATATGGCATAAGGCGTCTGATTATTACGTTTGTACCAGTAAGGTAGAGGTATCTACAGTTGTTTGTCCCCAATGCAAGAGTGTCTATATTTTGAGTTATTTGTACCCAAAATGTATGTATCACTACTTTAAATTATTAAATCCCTCCCTCTCTCTCTCTGTATGTGTATATCCTGCTCAAACTTGCATTCGGTAATAATTCATTTTATTTATCTGCTCAAGTTTCAATCAAAATTTTGAACTTGTAGTTGATGACACTGGATGCTTTAACTTTACTGCAGGATACTTGATTTAAATTATAATTTACTGTGGAGGTGATTTCTATACAAGACTTTAAAAAACGAGTTAACTCACTAATCGTATTAGCGAATAATTATTACTGCGCAAACTATTATTAAATATCTGTGGATCTGTGGTTATAGAAGTGACTATACCTTTACTTCTACTATGACAGTAGAATTTCGAATACTAGCATATTTTAAGCAGGATGTCTATTTATACTACTTAAATGGTTAGTCTTCCTACCTACAGCTTATGTTGACCTTATCATCATAACAACCGGTTGAATTCTAACATTACACTTGTATGTCACTTTTTGCCGACACTTGCTTTTACACATTCTAGTAACAGGGTTAACTATCTCGGGGCGTGACCTGCCGCCTTGTCAGTGATTTACACCGTCATTGAAAGCACGATTCGGTTAACCGACCGTACCTTGTTGAGGTTGACTTCAATGGGAAGGTCGCTTCCACAAGTGTGAAGAGGTTGCCATGACGAGTGTTTACCGTCGACACTGTTAAATATTACTATATGAAATACTTATTTTACGAGATATTTATTTGGTAGGCAGTAAGCATGTTTTGGATGTTTTGGAAGTTTTGGATGAGAAATAATCAGTAAATTAGTAATAAGTTCATAATTGTAACTATTTTTCAATTAAATCGAATTTCATAATAACAATCAATAGATAAACAATCAATTCAATCTTTTCATTAAAATCAATTTCTTGTCAATGGAACTACCACCTTTCGGAATGTAGTTACTACTGAGAAGAACACGGCAAGAAAATAAATAGTTACTCTTTTTTATTAATGTTATTATTAATATAGAAATACAATTGCATCATCATCATCATCCATTAACATTAAATACACTTTTCTTTACAAGCCCAATTTACTAACACATAAACTAAATTAGCTGACCTTGATTAAAACAGAACTAGGCTAACTTCTACCATACATAACCTTTTATAACTTCCAAAAGTGAGGCCAGTATGCCTACACACCAGTGAGAATGTTTGCCGCTAAATGTATTCGTTAAATATCTTATTTATTGAGAAATGAGCTAATTCCCTGCTAGTTTTTAATAGTTACAATTTTTAGAATCGCTCATTAATTTACAAACTCAAAACTGTCACTAGGCGAATATTCCTTCATTCTCCTGTGCTACCTTTCTTATATCTAACGCCCCACTAAAAATAATAAGTCCACCAATCACAGACGTCGTGAAAACGACGACTAAACAGAAGTGTTGATTAAATTTAAGAATTTCCGGAATAGCGTTAAACCGGACGTAGTGCATGTAAACGTTTCACTGATATAAATACAAGACCTCAGCATAATAAACAAATATAGTAATTTAATAGCAATCCACAAATAAAATAATAATTATTACTAACACAATTATTACAATTTAAGTAATTCTAATCATTTATGACACATTGCAACGATTCTATAGCAAATTGGAATAAATTGTAATGTTAAGAAATCCACCAATAGGAAGGCCTTTGTTTCTACGAATACGATTTAGTCAAATGACGAACCGTACCCTTTATTTAAAATAGTATTTTCTTTTAAATATACTATCACACGCGTGTTATTGCTCTTTTTCAATATCTGTAAATCTGACGTTATTTAAAATCCAATAAATGATATTTTATCAAGATATTAGTTAATGAAATGTTATTTTTTCGTTAAACTATATGTGGGCCCCTTCGATAGCTCACTCTCGGGAAGATTGCCGATTCAGGATCAATGAAAATGCCACCAGATTCTTTACCTAACACCCCGCCGTCCACTTGTCACCAGACGAAGTTACTCGTATAATGTATGCGAACGAACTGTTGTTCAGCAGGAAAGTTTACGCCGAATTGGCTTTCTTATATGTCGCGTTTAGGACTGACACGCGGACACTATTGTGACAAGAAAACGACTCTAGTTGGCTCTTTATTCGTGAAAAATTATATCTTATGATTGGCGTTCTATTATTCGCCATTCACAGGGTTTACATTAAATGCACAAACAACTTTATTCCAGGAAGAACAATACAAACAAATATATACATACTATAGTCAACAAAACATTCCTTATACGATTTTACTACTTATTTATATATAGACTCCAAATTACAATAAAATATACTATTTTCTAGACGAAAGGGAAAAGTCGTAAACACTATATATTAACATTTGTTCGGTTCTTTACACTATCTTAATGTTGCGGGTATTTCCTTCTGTATATAATTTAAAAGTTAATGTATTCGACAAAATAAATATTTCTATATCGTGTAGATGTCAGTAATAAATGTAGGCAAAGCGGATACAACAGGTTAACATATTCACACCATGATTATTACACGACCAAGTTCCAGTGTTATAATTAAGGAAAGCAACAGTTGATTTATGCAATGTAATCTAATCTTGGGAGTGTTGGGGCGTGTAATTGTAACAATCGGTTCACTTTTATAGTGGGTATCTGTCACGCGATCACTTTCTATCTTATAATCTCCTTTGAAAGTTAAACAACGGCAACTCAAGCACACGTACATCGAATGACTTTGGGCTTTTTTATTTTTTATAACTGGTTAAGGCCTTAAAGAAATTCGGCTGGCATGTGATCTTACAAAGAACTTTGACAGGTAAATTTTGTAGAATGAAACTAGCTGAACGAAATTGAAGTCTTTATTTCCTTGTAGTATATCAGACCTTTTGCAATTACTTTCTTGCTCTATATAAGTAAAAATTTCTTCTTCTTGTACTCCATTTACAATATTGTAAATTTATTTGCTTAATCTTATAAGTCTTGTTGTGTTTTTTCTTCAAGCTTTTGTTCCTCTATTACGGTTGCTTCGGCTACAATCAAATAGGTTTACCTCATTTTTAAAATAAATCTATCTGTAGGCACTACTTTTAGGTATTTTTTATTGTCGATGTCCTTTATTAAATTTATAAATACATATGTAATTAACACGATTAATATAGGACCTCACAATACAAGATTATCTAGTTTATGTTTCCATTTTATGATATAAAGTTTTTTATTTCTATCTAACACTTTATTGAACCTCACCACACTTAAAAATATAACATAGGCGGTCTTATCGCTTTCTTCCAGACAACCTTAAGGAAGGCGCAAAGTTGAGACAATTTAGGTTTAATTTTTATACATTTTCTGTATTAAATCGAATTGTCATCTAAACAATTCTTGAATCCATCTGACTGTATACAAAAATATCCAGCAAATTCGGTCTAGTCATTTATTATACACACGTCCAGAAGTATTTTTATTTCAAGTAAAGATATAACATCCTCTTTACGACCCATTTTATTGGACTACCACTTTCTCACTCATAGAAGTGCGGATTTGATCGACTATTACAGGTATCCGTGTTGAATTAGGTAAGGTAAAATTATGATTTAGAGATATTTTGGCATATTTTTGTTTTATAAAGCAAAGTTCGCGTTACCCATACTTCGATCGCGTGACTTTTTGAAAAGAATTCAGGTCACTTGGCCACCATCCATGCGACGAATTTTCAACCACTTATTTTACTAGTTAGCTATATTTTTTTACATTAAAATCAGAGAAAATTCTTAATTTTCTGCCTCATTATTTTAATAAGTTTGAGAAGATAATATTCATTATATTACTAATAGACAGAGTCCCATTGCAGGAAATATTAGGAATTTTTGTAAATCTGATCGAACTATTATAACAAATGAATGTATTTGTAAAAAGTATAACTCTCAAGCGATAATATTCAAAGGTAAAGATAAAATCTGAGTAGTACCTAGATGTTTCCAGATAAGATTGAAATATTATCATAAATGATATATATTTTATTATTTCATAAGTTTTTATTGTATTTTTTTGATTGATTTAGGTTCAGTATAATAAAGAAAATGTAATATATTAACTCCAAGGAAAGTTGGGTCTTTCAAGAAAGTTGAAGAAAATTTACGATACCAAAAGCAGTTAAGTTATTAATTAACTTTTTTTTCAAGAATTACAGCTGGATCATTCAATTAGGGCGCTTGATTTATTTAACACGTGTTTAATAAATCATTAAAGAGCGGTGATTAAAAACTGTAATATAAATTATGTAGATATATACCTATTAGCCCAAAACGAGTTTAATTTTACTATGTATAAAATCTAAGCTTAAATTATTATTTTAACCGAATCAGGCGTTTCTTTAGTAGCATCTTCATTCAGAGAAGCATTAGCATAAAAATAAAAACAGTATAGGTATATCGGTGGGTATCATTGGTATCCTTGGAATATGAGCTAACTCACCAGTCGCATGCCAGTTATAAGGGTCGCTACAATTTTCTTTAGAAATGTCCGATTTTAATCATTTAAAAAGTATTTTACAGGTATGGAAACGGTCTTTAATAAGATATTGTTTAATAGATTAAGGACTTTTAAAATGTACAAAATTTGCTATAGTGGCGCAACTACAGTAGCTGGACATATGGTATCATGGACTTTTTTGTAGATATTAATACGTTCTATACTATTGTAGAACATTTTAATGTTCTGTCTTCATTAGTTTTCGATGCGCACGCGATAACAGATTTTTTGTTTCACATCTTGGGTTACATTAATGCATTTTGATTGGGAATCCCCATTTTTTTGAGAAAACGTGACAAACTTACATACATATAAATATGCAAATGTTTCCTCTTTATAATATTAGTTTAGATAACTGACTAGATAGTTTGAATAAGTTGATTCTTTTTTTTTAAAGTCAACCTCCTTGTTACATGACAGGCGAATTGCGTTATGTTATATTGCCACTCCTTGAAGCAATAAAATAAAAGAAAGAAAGAAGAAAGTAATATAATGCAAGCGATGTCAATTAAAGATTGAGATTTGCAAGTCCATTACAGATTAAATATAAAACAAACCAACAAGACATAAACAGCGTCGATTACAAAATAACAATTGTAAGAATGGCACGAGTTCTTGTCTCCGAGTCGACGTGGGACAGTAATGATACAGATTACAAGGCATTTGATGTCGGCAATCGTTGTTTCTATCTCTTTGTCTATCCGTAAATATTGAATAATTTTACCGTTAAAAGCAGTTATTATAGATGTTTCTATTGTTTAGGGAATTTATCCGCATTTAGGTTTTCGGATGATAAAATTAGTTTGATTAGAGAAAGAAGATGTAGTGATTAAAATTGAGATATATATGCTTAGATGGTTTGGGCACATAAAGAGAACGTATGAAAGGAGGTCAAAAAGGATTTATGAGTTGAGTGAATAGGAAAGTTGGACCGTAAGACCAAGGCGAACGTTCCTGGACCAAATCGAGGACATTTTAAATAAGGGCCAGGTCACGAGTACTCTAAACCGACTAACGTGCATGAAACGTTTGATAAGAGTGGAAGAAGCGAAGGAGATATTCAAGGATCGTGGCGAGTGGAAGGACGTGGTCTCTGCCTACCCCTATCGGAATGAGGCGTGATGCTGTGTATGTATGATAAAATTATATGAAAATTCTCTTAGATTTTACGACATTAAATACTATCTAGTGATAAAATATGATATTTCGCAGATATATCACGTATATTATCTAAATCTAAATAATAGTTTCCTGCCACGGTGTCTGTATGCAAACTTCGAGATATAACAATTTTTTTCACTTTCTGCTGAACTTGTTCTGAATTAGGAGGTAAGATAGGTTACATTTCCATTTATAATGACCTTTTCTATTGATTTTTTTTAAATATCGTTCGTTAAGTATGAGTTCTGTAACACTCAATGTCACATTTAAGTGTACGCAGACGAAGTTCTTGTCAGCCTTTATATATTTATACACATATTGTGATTAATTCGATTTACAATATGGGTCCAAGAGAGTCGCTAAGAACCAAATTAGAGCAGTTAACATAACAGTTCACTGCGTATAAATATTAGAAAACTCTTTGTACGTACATAAAAACATTGACTCTTTTAATAAAAAGAATGGATGTACCTCATATAACTTAAGAAATAAAGATAAACTTGTTATACATTCTAGTGGGCTGCATAATATTAACAACTCATTTAAGACCCAGAAGACATTCTGGAGATGTCACTCAATAAATTCAAAGTCTCTGTTAAAAGAAAGTTGATTTAAAAATTATACTATAAGTTGCAAGATTACTTCGAGAATAGAAACGCGTGGGAGTGATAGAATCGCTCTAATTTGAATTTAAATATACTGTAAAAAAAATACAAACACCAGACTGAGTTCGTTGTGGGCTCTTCTTTAGTTTTCAAGTTACTCTTTTATACCATCATCATCATTATAATTAATGTGTGGAAAAAAATATATTTGACGATTCAAAGGTCCAGGCTTACTTAAATAAATATATTTTGAGTTTGAGTTTTAATATAAGATTACGCAAAGGTAAAAAAAGTTCAACATCTTTAAAGCGAACTCGATAGCCCAGGAACTATCCATTTGTAAATAAAAAGTCAATCTGAATAACCACTGCCAATCAAAAATAGCACTTATCATTACATTGATAAGGATAAATAGCGTTTCGCAATGACAGTTTCGGAAATCGTTTTACCTTGGGGGAAAAAAACGTAAACGGTTATATTAAAAAAAGTTCAGATTTGATACGCAGCTATCACACGATATTAGCTTTTTTTTGTCGTGCACTCTCTATTTATTAAGCTCAGCTAATTCCAGTGCTTTTCTTGAATGCAAGAACTCGTTTTATGTTCATAGTAAAATATCGTGTATATGTATAATAAAATCTAGAAAAAATAACAAATGCTCATCATTCATTATATATCATAGCAGTGTAATTATTGAAATGTACAATAATTAATATTGTAATGAAAATTTGGAAAACAATTATTATATCTTTGGAAATCAACCTTTCATTTTATTTACAAATACTTTAACTTTTATCATTTAAAACAAAACGAACTCCATCCGTAAAAACTACGATATCACAGAGAAAAATGGTGGTATTTAATTATTTGTATACTTTATTGCACATCAAGAAATAACAAATTTACATATAAACTTACCAATAAATATATGTATAAAAGGCGGTCTTAATGTTCTTCCAGACAACCTTTGAGTTTAAAAAGCAGTGAGTATCAAAACTGACGGGCAATGGCATAAACATACATACTAATACACATATTACACAAAAATATAAGAACTAATAAAATAAACTAATTTTAAGATATATATACATAAGTTCATGCATAAAATAATGACATAAATCGTCTAAACTTCAGTCTTTAAAAGAAAATGTTCTTTTAGCATATAATGTGACTAAACAAATTTGTTGACTTACTAAGTGGTTGAATTAAAGTAAGCAGTGCTCTAATTTGCTCTGCTTTCTAAATGGGGTCACACGTCCACTTACATAAATCTATATTAGATTCGTTTCTCATACACCCAATTGCCAATCAACCTTATATCTCGCTAACTCTATTTGGAGCATCAAATTTAGTCAAGCAATTGCTGTAGTCCATTGTTTATTTATAATCTTTATTGCAATAAATAAAAATTTTAACAAAAAAGAACCGCCTTCAAATCAAACTCGTACACATAAATTGTAAATGTCCTAAAAAGTAAAATTAATTGCGTATTCAATTTTTAGCGTTCTTCGTCTTTTTATATTGGAGTTGATGTCAACCTTTATAAACATTGCAATGCAGCAACAAACGTAAGCTCATTGCCGTTTGATTACAGATAGTCATATATTCTGCTACAAATCGCATCCTTACTGTATGGCGTTGAAGAGTTCCATTGATCATATTTAACTACGACAATCACTTGACCATACCAACGTAACTGTAGGTGACTCAAATATACGGATAGCCTATAACAGATACTGCCGAGTATTGTCAATTTGCTCCTAAGAATTAAAGAGTTCCGTTATTTTGTCAGGGATCCCATGATCAAAACCTAATCAAACTGTCATAAAACAACCCTTGAAGTATATCCTATCCAATCAAAAACTAATCCTCGAAATCGGTTGGTTTGATCTTGAGTTATTCGTTCATTTGTCGCCCACGTGTTTAATGCAAATTTAAGACTTATACGATTTTCTCCATCATCAGAACTGGACTAAAAAGTATCATCAAGATCAGTTCATCCAGTCAGAAGATATGAGGTAAAAACAAAAAAGAAAGGAATTGATAACCTCATCGTTTTTTTGAAGTCTGTTAAAAAGTTCAACGAGCTGGCTTAAAATCTTTTAATTTATTAGCGTAACTTTACAGTGTCTAACTTGACGAAGATGATGATGTTACAGTTTAAGATACATTGTACCTCACTGTGGTTTCTACTCAGTATTATACTGTTTTGGTTATGAATATAAGAAATACCATACGTTATAATCGTTTACATTGCGAAATCAAATCAAAATCAAGGTACTAATCAAAAATTACACATTACTCGATGTAATGTGTGTAGATATGAAGGTCTTTTTAAATGCACATTAAAAAAAAGTGCGTTCGTACAAAGTACACATGTCAGAAGTGAAACTTCCTTGGCAAACTCATTTTTAAGTCTTTTTTTATATTTATAAAAATCTAAACCTTTAGATTTCCGAGACTTAGAGGGAGGGAAAAAGATAGATATGTTACGATTTTAATTGTCATTCAAATACGAGTGGCAAATTAAAATGCCACATGTTGTTTGTAAATATTAAAACTACCCAGGTCTCAAATGAATTAACATAAAAACGCAGCACATCTTCATGACGCTAATCACGCGTTTCATCCGTAAAAATTTTACCCTCATGCGCCTAAAGAATTATTATATTATGCTTCAGTAATCTTGAATTATATTAAACTATGTACTGTAAGGTATTAACATTATTCCCAATTCACATGAATTGGGAATATTAGCATGTACACCAAATACGAGTATTAGCATGTCGGAAAATAAGAGAGAAGGAAGCATAAAGCATAGGGGCGTAGGGTTCTCCGCCGACATCGTCATTAATGGCATCCATAATTTCCATACTGTGGGCGTTTGTTTGGCAATGTTGGCGCATTCAAACACTTTACTAATTAACTCAGATTATAATGTTCAATCACTTAGTGTTCCCGCTATCAATAGCTAGGAACGCGACAGTTTTAATAGTCGACCGCTCTGGCGAACCGTCACCCAAGAACCCAGGACGTGCGCCGGACCACCATTATTGACTCTGTCCCACGCCGATAGACAGATGCCGCCAACGCTCCACAGACTACCGTACTCCGACAAGTATTATTTAAACCAATCATTTTATTAATCAAACCTTAAGCCTCCCATAAGTCAAAACTAATTAGAAAATATTCCCTGGTGGGAATAGAATCTCCTTTCAGCGTTATGTTAGTGAGGCTGTCGAAATTTTCGTTATTAATATTAAACGTCTGGAAAGATTTATCACTATTAATCTAGCTTTTTTGTGCTCTGAATTCATCGCCATTATCACAATGAACAGTTATAAAATGATGATGTCCCGCATTAATATGAAGATGGCAATTTGCACTCATCAGGTACAGTAATAACAGTTTCAATGCTATTATATAATAAACTGTATTAGCGTTATAAAATACACTGATGAGAGCTTTACGGTCCGTATTATTGCGATCTATCTATTGAAGTTGGACATAAACACGGTTTTTTAAATTCAATTTATCATAGTGTCTGTTGTGTATCTTTAAAATATATTAATCTTGTGTCCAAGTTTCATAACGTGTTATTACGTGAACACTGTTAGGAAATATTGCAATATTTTCATGCAACTTTCAAAGAAATTTTACTCACAAGACAATCGCTTTGTCACTTCCGGGAGACAGTTAGGCTTAGATAAAAACAATTTCACTTGTGTCATTGTCTCTTGTTACTTTTATATTATTTATCTCCACATCTAAAATGGTATATATGTGAATTTTTATAGACATACTAGCTGTTGTGGTACTCCAAAGCGTCAGTTTCAAATTTTTGAGGTAATCTCGGATAATTTTGACTGTCTTATGTTAAGTTAGTGAGTGAGTTTAGTCTGTCTTTTTTTTCTAACAGTTCGGGGCTTTACTCCGGTGTCACAGTTTAAGATAGATAAAAATTTTAACAAAAAAAGAACCGCCTTTAAAACAAACTTACAAATATATTAATATTCTCTAAAAACTAAGAAATAATTGCGTATTCTTGTATAGTGTTTCGTATTCTTATATTCGGAGTCGGTGTCAGCCAAGGTAGATGTTCCCCGCGTAGCTATATATATAGGCACTTCGAAGTTGGGAAGTTGGCGGTTTAATCCACCCCCGTGCCTCGCAGAGCACGTTAAGCCGGTGGTCCTGCGCCCGATCTCTCTCTAATTGTGACGAATTACCGTCACATCGGACTATGAAAGTGAATGAATAGAGAGTGCAATTAAGTACTATACCTTCCTATCCGCCATGGAGCAACCTGGTGGGTCTATGCTCTAAAAACCCTCTCTCATATGAGTGGGGAAGCCTGTGCCCAGCAGTGTACCTTACTTACCTAAGGAGATAAACGAGGTAGAAATAATCATCGAAATTACTAAAATGTCTAAATATTTATGGTGCTAGATGGCTCTCTATACGTAGGAGCAGTCGATATAATTCAGAACACATTCACGGCCATATATTGCCATATCACGAAATAAATCTCGATTCAAATGCCATAGTAACGTACGCCGTCATCATTCGCAGCCAGCCTTGACTTCGCACCTCTTGGTATTTAACTTTTAATCGGCACATTGCATCGTGTGTGGCGAATATTTGTATTTCTCAGCAGAATTGTTTACCTTTCTATTTATACTAACCGGCAGAGTACATAAATGGTAATACGTAGACGATAAAGAGGATATTTACGAGGCTACATGCGACTTAAATACAGCGGCTCATGTTATTTCAGATAAATTTACATATACATTGTCCTGTTTATATAATTAAAAATAAGAATATCACGGAATAACTTTTGATTTCCTATTTTATTTAGTGTATCTATACATATTTTTCCTCCTTGTGTCGGCATTATAAAAGGATTTACTGGTAAATTTTAAGTTACTAACAAATAGTCTTTAAGATCTCGTTATGAGTGAGTGAGTCTGTTGACCGGTTCAAAACCATCTTCACATTAATGCCTTTAAAATAAGACGGATTTGGGGCAAAGAGGTTGTATGGTTTCGAATTTTATGAAGGACATAGTTTATTTATATGTCTTACGGCATACTGTTATGGGGTAAGGCGGCGGACATTGAAACTATATTTATTTTACAAAAAAGAGCAATACGTGCCATATGTCAATTTCTGTCTCACGTTTCCTTAAGAGATTAATTCAAAGGAACATCAATTCTCACTATACCGTCGCAATATATATTGAATAACATTTTATATATCCGTAATAATATTCACTTAAGCAAAAAGAGCGAAAAACACAATTGTAACACAAGAAATAAAAACAAACTTGTAATACCATGTTTTAAAGTGAAGAAGGTTCTGAAATAAATTATCGGGTTGAGCATACGCATTTTTAATAATACACCCGAATCATTTCAGTTTGTCTCCACATATTTAAAAAAAAATATGTTAAAAATGTCATATAACAGAAGGCATATCCATTATAATGTTGAAGGTTATTTAAGCGACAAATATGTTTGGACTTTATTCCAGTTGCATATTATAGCTAAACACGTTGTGACCTACAAAAACCAAGTTAAAAGTAGTAACCGATCAGTTTTTTGCCGGTTTCTTCTCAGTGGAATTGACTTTCCGAACCTGTGGTAAATTTGTTACCAACGGACGGAATAAAGAAGAATTTGGGGAAAGCACTATTAAATGACTGTCTATAACGCCAATGCATGCAAATTGCATTTTCCTTAATTTTATTTAATTATGTTATGTATAGTTATGTATATTTTAAATAATTAATTGCGAATAGTTTTGGTGACATAACGCCTTTAAATACAATCTTCGAATTATTACCTTTCCAAAGTGTTTGGTTTTGGAGCACATCAGTTAAATGGTTTCCAAATTTATAACGGATATTAATAAGAACATTTTTTGTATTTTCTATGTAGAGGTGTATGCACTTAGCATTTAATTCTCCAGGATAAAATCACACGAGTCAAGGTCGATATCAGATACATAACTCAATACAAACGGACCGACTCCATGATTACAAAACAATGGTCAACTTTCACTACGACTTGGAACAATTACGCCAATTGCGGAGTTTATCTGTACTTAGGTTCAATATAGTTCTTATTACTATAATAACGGGGTTCACGAGATCAATAACTAATAGTTAGTGTTCTGTCAGTTAACTGTCATCTGTTGCGTTGACTTAATTACTTCGCTATTAGTAAAATATACTAGATAAATAAAACCTGATGGTCTATTGGTTTAAACTGGAGGATTCTTACTAATAGCGATACTATATCGAATCTTAAGAGTCCTAAACTCCTTAAAAATGAAACAGATTTGCTGGTTTTGTTGGATAATCCCACAATTCAAAAGTTTCCAAAGTTTAGTTGAAAACAGCAGACAAAAGAATCAATAAAAAGGACTCCTTATCCCTTATGAAAGTCTCCCCCAGGAACTCTAAAAGTGGGAGAATTTAATTGTCAGGTGGTGTAGGAGCTATATCTACAAGTGTTATTTAAAATATGCATGCAGAATGTATACATAAATACGTCTTTCCATAGGTTTTGTGTGATTTTTAAACGATTCTCCTGTAAAATAAGCTTTTCTATTTGTGTCACATATATTGCTAAAAGGCCGGAATATTATTTGCTGTCAAATCAGCAAAAATGATGTTATGACATCACAAAATGTTTCTTATGTCATTGCTTGCTTTATACGGCTTTTTTAATTTACAAACTGTTTTTCTGTAAAACCAGCTTTTTTGTATGAGCTCCTTCGACTTACTTGCTGATTCCCAGAAACAATTTGAAGCACAGAATTATCACGAAACTATTTAGTGTCACAATGAATATAGATAAAATTCAGCAAATGCTGCTGACAAACGTTAATGTCTTAACAAGTAAGCGCGTTGGGGGCGTGTCTGTATTGTTCTATGAAATATTACTTTTTTCACTATATATTGTCTTTATCTATACAACTGTTCTCTCATCCTTTATTTATATAAATCTAATATGATTCTAATTCTAACTAGTAACTTTTAGCAAAAACTATCTATCGAATAACCAAAACACTTATTTGACAAATGTCGCGATCACTGAATTGTGTCATTGTTCTTCTGAAGCTGTAATATATGTTTTATTTTACCGAACGACTCCAAATCAAACGATAGAAACGATGTTTTCGGACCTATCTAAAGCGTATAAATCATGGCTATCGATGCTTCCAAGTTCAACAAACTATCATGAAATTTCTAACTACCGTACATTATCATCGGGCAACAAGGTCGCCGATAAGAGATTATGTAACCCTATTGTTACAATGCAACGGAGATTACAATAGCTTCAGAACGCTGTTACAACAACAATGACTGTTGAGATGGCTATGATTTTATCGCAATTCGATCTACAACTAATAAAGTTTTGGCCGAAATCACTGTGCACCATAAAAAGCGAATGATATTCGTTCCTTCGGGCTACATCGAAAAAAAATTAATCGATTATAATCTTTCTGTTGTCACTGCGAAACGTTTTTAGGTCCCCATTGTAGAGTGGGCTTGTGGGATTAGCTATGGCTTGTGGCGTTACCCCTGTAATCCTTGATGGCTGATTTTCTAAAATAAAAATAGCCTAAGTTACTCTTAACATCAGCTGTCTGCCAGTGAAAGTCCTGTGAAAATCGGTCCAGCCGTTTCAGAAATGATCCGGTACAAACATACGTGCATTTAGAGAAATGGTATGAAATAAGAATCAGACACTCCAATTGTATTCATTTGTATTGAAGTAATCTACATTTATGTATTATATTCACCATCTCCCTTTGCATGTCTTCGATGGAAATACCGGAACACAATTGTTTTACTTGGCGGCATATCTTTACTGGTCGGGTGGTAATTAGTCATGACCGAAGTTTTCCACCAGACCAGATTCAGAACGATTAGAAAATGTAATTTGCCCTGACGGGAATCGAAGCCAGGACCTCTACATGCAAAGCGATCACTCGCACCAATCTACGGATAGATTACAAGACTATCATATCGATATATCTTTATTTGTTTGTTTTTCGTCTTAATAGAAGTAATTTTTATTTAAAAGACAAAGGTATTTGTTACGTCAATTATTAGTTTATTTATTCAATTTATCATATAAATGATATAATTACTGAGATCACTCGACGATTGTGAAAATGATCATTAACTTTCATGTAGGTCACAGTTAAATATGTTTTAAAAATAAACACGCAGTTAAGAAGGGTGTTACATAAACATATTATATAGAGTAATTTAAATTAAAATTGTCTACATGTAACCTCGTTAGTGTTGAAACTTTCGCTCATTTCTAGTTTCTTTGTTTTATTTATTTAATAAGAAAATATTTTAACTTAAATGAAAGACGTCAGCTCACAAACCATGTTGTTCGCCTTGAAAACTTCCAGGCTATATTTAGTTCGCCTAATCTAGCACAAATTTTCTTAATCATACGGAATTATAAATAATTCATGTCTAAAGAGTTCTTAGTGTAAAAGTTATGTTACTTTCTATAGATGATATTCCTTTTAATTGCTATTTTCATGATATATAATGTCCTTTACTAATATTATAAACGCGAAAATAACTCTGTCTGTCTATCGCGCTTTCACGCCGAAAGTACTGAATTAAATAAAATTTGGTACACAAATTGGCTAGGTCCTCAGAAAGGACATAGTCTACTTTTAAATGCGAAAAATAGGCTTTTAAGTGATGGAAGTATAGTCACATTTAGAGCAAGAACCTTGAACCTTCTTTTTAGTTCTTTCGATATTAATAAATATGACATTCAAAGTTTTTACCATTCTCGAGGGTGTAAAATAACAATTTACTAATATTATAATCCGAAGAACACTTTCCCATTTTCAGCCTTCTTTTTCTGATTTTTACAGGACTAAGTTATTTTGTTTATATGGATATGGAATCACAATCAGCCTATTTATCCAGGATGTGAAATATCCGTTTATATTGAGTAGATTATTTTTTATTCCGTAGACGTAAAAACTAACACATAAAAACTTAACTATAACATGAAATAAAAATATATGTAATATATTTACAAAATAACAAAAACTAAAACTCTGAGAGAATCTAATGAAACATTTCTAAAATCTTGAGAACCGTTTATATGCTTTAAATTTAGTTCACAAACACTTTCTTAAACAGCAGTTCCAATGTAACTCTGTAGGTCTAATAATTTTTTTTCTAGATTTTATAAAATAAGATATTTTCAACACCAATAAGTTTTTTTATCCAGCTTATTCTATTGAGTTATTGAAATGAAAGAGCCCGACTTCCCTTTATATCTACTAAGAAGTGATTGCTTTCTTCAATGTAAAATTTACAATTTGTAACATTTGTAACGCTGCTATAGAGTTTTTGTACATTTTTATCTGTAAATAAGTTATTTTATGTAACTATTCATAGTTGTGGGTAAACGCGCGCGCAATAACCATGACACGTTTTCGCCCTTTGTCAGTACTTTTTTTGTGTCTGTTTCCTATCAAACGACTTCGATTGTGTTGTCGTCGACGAGTGACGACATTGATTCAACAGTATATTAGCTTGCATTATTGTTAAAAAGTATTCGGGGACAAGCTTCGATATAGATAATCTGAAGTTTTATTCCTTGTGACAAAAAATGTCAGCTACAGCCTTTTAACGACCCATTCATAGAATAAAGATTAATACAGATGTATGTTTTATCAGCTTTTAGAATGTATATAGTGTACAAAAGCAGGTATAGTGGCATACAGAGTTGGATATATGGTATCGCGGACTTTTTTTGTAGATATTAATACGTTCTGTAACATTGTAGAACATTTTTTTGTTCTATCTTCAATAGTTTTCACAGCGCACGCAATAACAGATTGTTTGTTTCACACCTCGGGTTACATTGATGTATTTTTTAAGAAATCCCTAAATTTTTTGACAAAGTATTACAGCTGTATGTCGCTTAGTGAAAATGCAGCTTTCAAATGGTGTTCTAGCTAACAGAGCCTTGACTCATAGATGGAAGGAGGATCTCGGGTCCCCAGTAGCAAGCGGGGCCAATACCTGTACCAAACTGTCGGCTGTGAGCCGTCGGCTAGATGTCACGAGTGTTGTGGCTCATTAGACAGTGCCCACTACATGGTGGCTGAATGTCCCGCCTGGGGACCTCAGCAACTCATTATGAAGTCGCTGATCGGCACAGACCTATGACTGGCAAGTACTATAGGTGCAATACTTATCAGTCAGTAGGCCTGGAGAGCGGTTGCCTCCTTTTGTGAGACCGTCTTCTCGCTTAAGGAGGTACGACAAATGGAGAGGGTGAATGCCGCCGGCACACATCAGCCCCAACGATGAGTACAGGAAACGGGAGGCAGGGGTTCATACAACTTCTCTCTCTTTAGAATATCTGTGAGCTGCAACCGATTGGCCAGAGAGGAATGCCTCAACGAACCTCTGGTTGATGGCGGTCCCGCTGGGTTTTAGTGGGTATTGCGAGTTGGTACCCTCGCGGAGTCCCACACTTCCGCACCCATTAATCGGGGTGCGTAAATGCATTTCCCAGCGACAAAATGGTGAAAAATTATTTGAAATTGGTCCAGTACTTTTTGTGTGAAAACATTATAAACATATACATAAAAACAAAAATGTTACCTCTTTATTAATATCAGTTTAGATGAGTTTAATCGCTTGCGATTGTTTCGCTCGCTAGTCTATATCAATAATTAAATGGTTCTTAATCGTATCCCATACTCATTTTGGCTGTTTTTCGTCCTGCAGGTATTGCAACGGGACGTGGAATGCCACGGCCGGATCGTGAGCTCTGTGGTGCGGCTGTGCGGCGGGGGCGACGTTGCTCGGGCGCTGGAGAGGCGCTGGCATCTTCTGTATCTGAGGGCCATCGAGTGGCAGTGCCATCTAGAGGCCTGCCTCGCTAAGACTGACAACCAGGTGAGATAAAAAAAACTCCTTGTTATAAACCAATTCCTACAGATTATAAAACACTAGCAATGCCCCGCGCTTTTAAATACTTCCTTACAGATTATTAGATACACACTTCCAACGAATATATATCTGACTAATATATTTTTAAATTCCCACATAAGCAAATTGAAAAATACTCTACAGGTATTGAAAAATCTTGTTTTCAAAGAGGTAATGAAAGAATATTTATGGCGCTCGAGCAGGTTATAGCTTGGGTGGGAA
Source organism: Elymnias hypermnestra (assembly GCA_015832385.1). Classification (NCBI taxonomy): domain Eukaryota; kingdom Metazoa; phylum Arthropoda; class Insecta; order Lepidoptera; family Nymphalidae; genus Elymnias; species Elymnias hypermnestra. The sequence goes on from JACTOM010000891.1 coordinate 9,177,537, forward strand.
TCATTGGTATCCATTGAATATGAGTTAAATCACCAGTCGCAGGCCCAGCTATAAGGGTCGCTACAATTTTCTTTAATTCGTTACATCTCTTGAATGGAATGTCCAATTTTTATTATTTAAAAAGTTGGTAGGTATTGAAACGGTCTTTAATGAACTATTACTAATTAACTAAGGATTAATACAAAGGTACGAATAATATGGATATTTGTAGATTATAATACCTTCTATAATATTGTAGAAATTTTTTTTGTTCTATCATCAATAGTTTTCCCAGCGCATGCGATGACATTTTTTTGTGACCAATTTTTACATCTTGGCTTATAATAATGCATTTTTATTAGGGATCTCTATTTTTTATGAGAAAGTAATAAAGCCTATATACCTCAGTCGGGTACCAAAAATTGGTCCAGAACTTTTTGTGTGCAAACATACATATTTACATACAAAAACACAAATGTTTTCCTGTTTATAATATTAGTTTAGATATGCAAATTTAGTACACAGTATTCTATTAGTACCGTTATAAAAAAACAGGGAGGTGTGTCTTTAATTTTTAAATTATAATGATATGTTCAAATTATACGATTATAATATTACATTTTAACAATTAAGTGTTCATATTCAGTTTAATGTCATCGAATATGAGCACTTTTGTACTTTTTTTTATGTTTACATATTATAAAACGAAATCCATCGCGATCTATGTTATTTTGTTCGCGACAGACTTGAAAACTATTGAATAGATTTTCTTGCGGTTTTCACCAATAGATAGATTCACGAAGAAAGTTGTAGGTACATAATTTGTCACGGGATTTTTTGAGAACTGGATGAGATAGAATAAGAGGCGGAAAACATATATTTGCCTGTGAGCATTTATTGAAAACGCCGCCTTATCCCTTAGAGATATAAAAAACAATGAATGGTGGTATATGCCTCGTTTAAATATCTATATTTCGCTAATATATGATAGGCTATATTTGTTATCTTGTCCATAATTATGCAGACGTGCACTATATAATAATAATAAATTTCTTTATTTTAGCTACAACGTCTCAATGGGGTTAGTACATACAATACTTATAACTATGTTAGTAAAAACGCAAGACAAATAATGATACATTAATAATAATCTAAAAAACTATGTATAAAGGCAAGCAGCAGCCCATTAACGTCCCACTGCTGGGCACAGGCCTCCTCACTCGCAAGAGAGAGGGTATTTTTGAACATAGACTCACCACGCTGTTCCACTGCGGATTGGCAGGCATAGTACACAAGTGCACTCTCTTTTGCTTCACACTCATAGTCCGATGTGACGGGAATCCGACACGATCGGAGAGAGATCAGACGCAGGACCGACGGCTTAACGTGCTCTCCGAAGCACGGGCTGGATCACATCGCCAACTTCCCAACTTCGGGCAAATAATGAGAAAATCTTAATAGAAAACTCAATATTGATTTTTGAATTGGTCCGACCCGGAACTCGAACCCAGGACCTCATGTCTGTAGTCGAACATGCTAACCACTAGACCAATGAGACAGTGAGTATATATGGTGCAACTAAAAGAGATGTCAGAATTACAAATCAAATGTGATGCATACAGCATTGAAACAGTTCTAAGAACATTACGCAACAGTCGCTCATTACAATTTTACTTTCGACCGCAAGATGAAGAAAGCGGACTTGACAAAAAGAAGCTAATTATCAAATAATTGCTTAACGTTCTGTAGACGGCACAGTAAACCTCAAATGCAATCGGCAAAAATAAAAATGATATTGCATTAATGATTACGACTGTCAGAAAGATCTGTTGGCGCCACTCCGACGGAGCCATTCTGGGCCTTTCTCGACTTGTCACTCCTTTTTTTTTATCTAATACTATCTTTACCCCGCGGTTATACCTTCATATCTCTGATGCTCTTTTCTAAACTAATATTATAAAGAGGAAACATTGGTGTTTTTATACGTATGCTTGTAATGTTTTCAAATAAAAATTACTGGACAGTTTTCAATTTTTTTTCACCATTAGAAAGAGTTGCATTTTTACTGGGCGACATAAGCTATGTTACTTACTTTCTTGAAAAAAATAGGAATCTCTTATAAAATGCCGAATCCAATTCGATTGGGCAGCGTTCGGGAAACTACGGCAGATATTTTCGTCCAATATTCCTCAGTGCCTGAAGACAAAGCTCTTTGCACAGGGCGTGTTGCCAGTGATGACCTACGGCTCTGAAACGTGGTCGCTGACTATGGCCCACATTCGACAGGTCAGAGCTCAGACTCAGCGTGTGATGGGAAAGGGCTATGCTCGGAGCTTCTCTACGGGATTAAATCAGAAATGCGAGGATCCGTAGCAGTATCAAAGTCACCGATATAACCCTACGAATCGCGAACCTGAACTGGCAATGAGTGGGGCACATAGTCCAAGGGACCGATGGACTTTGGGGCCCGAAGGTGCTGGAGTGGCGACCCCGCACCGGGCGGCGCAGTGGAGTCCCCCCACAAGAAGGCCGCCGGTAACCGCTGGAAACAGGCGGCGCAAGATCGCGCCTTGTGGACATCATTACGTGAGACCGATGTCCAGCAGTGGACGTCCATCGTTTAAAGCGACGACGCCGACGATGACGACGAATAAAAATACATTAATGTAAGATGAGAAAGAAGCAGTTACAAAAAAATCTATCATCGCGTGCGCTGCGGAAACTATTGATGATAGAACAAAGAATGTTCTACAATATTATATGTCAAACTACTGTAGTTATGTCACTGTAACGACTTTTCTGTATTGAAAGTTAATATAAGTGCCGACAACCGTCAAACCATATTATTCATACCTCCGTATTAATCCTTTTCCGATTAAATTATATAATATATTAAAGACCGTTTCAACACCTGAAAAACACTTTAAATTATTAAAATCGGGCATTCCCTTCAAAAGATATAACGAATTTATAAATTTCAAAGTCAAAATCAAATAATTCTTTATTCAAGTAGGCTCTTAAAGCAGTAGTCTGTGCGTTGGTAACAAATCTACCACCGGTTCGGAAAGTTGATTCCGCTGAGAAGAAACCGGGACGAAACTCAGCGGTTACTCCTTTAATCATAGTTTTTGTACGTTCCAATGTGTTTAGCTTTCATGTGCAACTGGAATCAAGTCCAAAAATCTTTGTCGCATAAATAATCATCAACATTATAATAAGCCTTTTGTAATAGGACATTTTTAACATATCTCTTAAATCTCACAAAGATTTAGAGAAATGGAGGCAAACTCAGAATTGACTTGGGAATCTTATTCAAAATGCGTATGCTCAACCCGAAAAATGATTTCTGAACCTTCTTCACTCTAAAATATGGCATTACAAGTTTTTATTTCTTGTATTAAAATTGTGTGTCAAGGAATAATGTTATAATATAATGTAGTAGTACAGCGATGGCCACATTCATTTTGATCGCAGTGTACTATTTTATTTACATGTCATCATATACACATATAGTCAGAAAAGGCCTAAAGTAATTAAAAACAAAGTGCAATTAACTATTATGTTAACAAAAATAAATTTATAGTCCAACTTAGTAGACTTTCCACTGCCACGAGATCGGCGGTATCAGCGTGAGTGAAACCGCAAGGCATTGCTAGTAAATGATATATAGTTTTGAGGCAAAATAAAAACCCCACGCATATTTTTTCCCATACCTATAGTCCTTTTTGTGTATTTCACACGTAAAAACTACAAAAGCACAATCAACCACCCGTTGCTGTGTTTGTAAATACGAAGGGTGTTTGAAAATGGCTTCGTAAACCACATTAGTTATATCAAGTGAAGTTAAGGGTTAACTTAAGCTAATGCGCCAATAAATTATTCAATGGCTGAAATATCACAAAGGGTTTATTATGATTTGCGGGTAGATTGAAAACGTTTGACCCAATTCAATACAGTTATCTAGCTCATTGTTTGAGGGTTAATTTATTTATTTCCGCGCCTAGATTATATATCTTCGGGGGTTTAAAATGACATTTATTGGCACTAAATTAATTTGTTAAATGGTACTATTATGATTTATGTCCTTATTTCTTAACAATGTCATATTCATAAACGCAATTAGAGAGAGGATTTTTGAAATATGTTGCTCTGGATGATATTTAATAAAGAAGCCCATTTTAAATATATTATTTCTAGGATTATAGAGATAACTTCTATAAGATATTGGTATTATCTATACACAGAGTAATACATATATATTAAAACAGAAGTAAAATAATAATATTACACACATTAATTGGTTTTAATGAGGTTTTGTTATATACAGTTCAAGTTGGAATACGATTCGTTTTAAGAGGTAAATAATTTGGTGCATTGCATAAAAATATTACTGTCGTACAAAGAATTTATCGTTTCTGAACCTGTGGAGACAAAATTGAATTATGGAGTTAAATGAGAATAATTTGACGATTATTTATTCAAAACTTCATTGCACACGTACAAGAAAGAGGAAAAAACCACTTTTTATTATTGCTGACAGGTTAGCGCTTCACTGTGATCACATCTGATGGTAAGTGATGATGTAACCTAAGATGGAAGCGCGGCATTGTACGGGAACACAAATTTCTTTATTTGATGATACGTTTCTGTTAGTTAGGTGGTAACTAGCCAAGGCCGAAGCCAAAGAAAATGCAATTTCCTAAATTCGCCCTGCTGGGGATTGAATCCGGGAGCTTTGTTAGCAAAGGTAGTACTCGAACCACTTCACCAGCGATGCCGGCCGTAGAGAAAGACTATTCTTATTAATAAAGTCAGGATGTGAAGGTTGGGAATGAAAAATATAAAATTAAAAAGATTTTCAGAACGCTTTCTATCTGTATTTACTACTTTGTCTAATTCTCCATTGATTTAAAATTTGTTACAAAAAGATCGTTGATAAATGTATACGTGTTTAGTATTGTCTTACAGGCAGGTTATATTAAAGTTACACTACATGTAAACAAATAAAGAGTATGTTTTGTTTCTTTCTCACGGATGGACGTGAAATGTGTGTTATCGATTTAATAATATGCTATTAGTAAGGAGTATTATCGGGTATTTTTGTAGAAATTTTCATAGAACCGAGAAATTAACTTGTTCTCGCTAAACTTCGTAACAACTAGACCGATTTTGCACAAGAGTAGCACTTTTTGTCTTGAAATTTGCACTAGCACTAGAAGTCTCAGATCTAAGTAGAAGACTTAGCGAAAGAAAGTTCCACAGAAGTGATATCAAAATAACGGAAATTTCTTTCGTTTATTTCAGAACTGCCTTCCGGCAGAAGCAATCAGTGATAGTGACGACGAGCCAGCTTTAAAACAACCAAGGCTAAGCAGACGAGGGTCTCCGCGACGACAACGCACACCGGTCAATGTGCGACTCAGAGACAGCTCGGAGGATAGCCGGCAGTCCGCATCTGAGGTAATAACACCCCATTTTTTTTTGGTTGACAGGTTAGACAGACAATCTAACACGGAACCTCTGATAATAATATATACTTGTATTGGCACCACTGCGCCACCAATTTCATCAAAGTTGTCCATAACATATGTGATGTGTTATGGGCAGCAACTAAAAAGTTAAAGACGACGAAATATTGTTTATCGTACGTCAATCATCTTCATCAATCAAATTTTTCTATCGAGAGTGAAATACGCGAAGCCCTTTATTTAATCATGAATATATATTTAAATTTAAATGAAACTTATATTGATTTAAATTAAGCTTTGCTAGCAGAGGATAAATTTAGGAAATTGCATTTGCTAATTTGCCTGAGTCTGGTCTGATGGAAGGCTTCGGCCTTGGCTAGTTACCACTCTAGCAAAGACGTACCGCCAAACAAAGAGATTTGTGTTCCGATACATTGCTATGTAGAAACCTTAAGAGGTGAATTGCTTTTTACCAGGTTAGCGCTCTTCCACCTTAGACTGTATCCATCACTTACCATCAGGTGTAATCATCAGATCAGTCAAGCGGTAACCTGTCAACAATAAAAAAAGTGTCCGTAATAAGACCGGGGTATATGTAGCCTGCTAATCCCCATTGGAGTAACACGGTAGATCTATACTCTAAAAACCTCTTCTTTAGTGAGTAAGCTTGTGCCCAGCAGTGGGACTTAGATAGACAACTTACCTTACTAGGAATAGCTCATGAAACAAAGAAGTATGTCGATATGTATTTTCCAGGAGGAACAGGAATATGCAGTAGCATACACTTGGCGGGGATTTGGTTCCGACTGCGAGTCGGAGTTGGTGCGGCATCACGAAAACAAAATGGCTGACGAACGTCGCGTACCCTCCGTCGAGAATATCGACATACGACAGACAGACCAAACCGTACCTGCTGCTGAAGACCAATTAGATGGTATGTGCCATTATTGACTTAATAAACATGTACTTCCACGGTCTATCAACTCGCATTTAAGGCTAAGGTTATTTTGATGGTTACATTTCCCTATTTATACATTCCAATACAATATTTTTTCTTTCAAATATTGTTTAACAAAATTAGGGTGTTATACTTTTGATAACATGTTAAATAGTTGTAATCTTTGTTCAAATCTGACTCGAAGGACCAAAAACTTTGTATTTATGTTTCACTATTCTATGTGTTGAAAAATTGTTTCTATCTATGTCCTTTATATACTTTAAAATCATCAAACGGAAATGCCTCAAAACTACTTAGTTCACTCACTCATAACAAGACCTTTAAAACTTACGTGACTTGATTTAAAATTTAGCAAATTGTAACCTTTTGCAGTAAGACCGAATTTCCCCATACTTCAACGGGATTGGAAAGTATGTAGGTGACATCGCAGGGATCCCCGCTTTTTTTATAAATCATTATCTACAGAAAAGTATTTTTAATAATTGCTTAGTAACCCCTGAGAGAAATCAAATTTGTACAAAGGCGGTCAATACAAGACTAATTTATTAATTGCTGTAGTGAATTTCGTTAGTTTCTAAAAGTAATTCTTTTATAATTTTCACAATTCACTGATCGACACAGTTATCTCGCAATAATTTTTTGCATTAAATTGAGTTGAAGAAACCTTGCCGTTTACCTCTTTCACTAAGTTTTTACAATCCTATACGTCTTCTATTACTTAATGACTGTGTTTATTAATATTTTATTTCAAGTAGGCTCGTATTTCATTGACGACACATCGGTTAGCTATTTTATGACTTTCATGAATTAGAATTAACTATAAATCTAATTTTGCACCTATAATAAGCGAAACATATAATATAATACTAAACTAATACGGCGGTGAAAACATAAAATTCAATAAGGATGAATATTTTACTGAACAATCTTAAAGTAATGAAGTATATTCTAATAGTAATGTGTTCTTTAACGACATCGTGCTATTTTAGGCTTCCTCCTAATTAGTCTTTCGTATTTAACTGCCGACACTAGTTACAATCCCTTTTCATGCATTTGCATAGAGCGCTAATGGTAATCAATAGCCACAAATGAAAGGAAAGTTACAGTGCTTTCCATTTTCTCACATGAGAAAATATTGCACAACTCTCCCCGGCTGCTTTGAATTTAAAACAATGACTTGTTGATTTTAATACTGGAAATGCACATCGAGATATGTAGCGATGTTTATTAACAAACAAATATACAATCGGTAGATTCAATTCAAACACAATGGTCATTTATTTACTGTTACAGGTGTGGACAAACGTGAAATTAAAATAGAGGAAATTCCTAAAGAAATTAGAACACCACCGACCGTTGTTAAAAGAAAGAAGCCTGTAGACACCTCGAGATTCAACCAATCTGATAGGAAATCAAAAAATTGTGCCACATTTTACTTCAGACACCACGACACGGATTCAGACAGACAAATGATTGAAACAGACGACAAGTCACAGGAGGAATCATCTGAGGAGGAATGGACTTATGTCAATGGACCTAAAATAGCAAACGAGGATTCAACTGATATAATGACGTCATCTGTCGAGATACAATGCGAATTGCCAATAGATGAAAGGAAAGAGAAACCTTCGTCACCCAAACCAAAGCTAGAATCGTCTACACCTGATCTTATCCGCGTCGACCAGAATTCCAGATGTAAAGATATCGAAAGGCTCGTGATTCAAGCTGAGGAATTGGTACAGAAACAGGCACAACAACAAATGGCAAAGAAGAAAGGATCCCGTAATTTGAAACCGCTGATGTTCGAAGAAGAAGGCAAGTCCGTCAGCAGAGCGAAGATGTCACGTATAAAGGAATGGTTAAACCAGAGTACAGATGGAAAAATGGACAATAATCAGGTATGCTTTCGAATTCTCTTCCGCTGTCTGTTCGCTTAGATCTTTTAAACTATTCAACAACGGATTTCAGTGCAGTTTTCAGCAATTGGTGGAGCGACATATTGTAGTAGAGAAAAGCCGAAAAATTCAATGATTTGTAATATCGTAACAAATATGTTGTATGCTTCAATTACAAACGTTGGCTAAACCGAGATGATACAACGTGCTTTGGAATAGTATATCTTAAAAAGAACGTCTTTTTTTTTTAGTTTTACCAAGCTAGTTTATATAATATAGTATAATTTGTTACTTAATTAAATACGTTGTTTATTTCATGTATAATAGATCAAAATTGCTTTTAACAGCATTTCATTAAAATGGATATCTTGGAATGATATCCGAGATTTAAAAAATTAAAAGTGCGTGCGTACAAAGTACACATGTCGGAAGTGAAATTTCTTTGGCAAACTAATTTTTAAGTCTTGTTTATATTTATACAAATCTAAAACTTTAGATTTACAAGACTAAGAGGGAGGGAAAGGGGAAGATATGTTAGGCATTTAATACATTTAATTGTCATTAAAATATTAAAAATGTCGAAAATGAATACACATAATTTATTGAAATCTCAAACTGCGAATTGTAAATAATAATGCCACGTGTTTTTGTCAATATTAGAATTTATTATTTAAACGTTGTTTTCGAATTTAAAATTTAGAAAAGAGAATGTATGAAATATTTTATGAAAAATAGTATATTAAATGATAAGTGGCAAATTAAAATGCCACGTGTTATTTGTAAATATTAAAACTTAACTTTCAAATGAATTAGGATAGAAAACGCTGCACATCTTCGTGACGCTAATCACGCGCTTCATCCATAAAAATTTGACCCTCGTGCGCTTAAAGAAGTTTCACTTCAAAAGCGGTGGTACTTTAAAGACTCATATTTAAGTTTTTTTTTGACAGGGAACGGAAAACTACGATGCATCAGGCGAATACACAACGGAAAGCGAAGTCGACACCTCTTTGACATCAGAAGAACGGAACATTCACTCCTCTATGGACATGAGCACATCTACATGTACCGTGACTCCGACCCACCACGCCAAGGTAAACACAAACCCGTTATACCATCAACGCTTTTTATAAATTTCAACGCTTTGTGTGATGTTTTCACTATGAAATTATCCTCACCTTTTTTTCATCTACGACAAAAACACTTGTGGCAATCGTTTCTTTTTTTTTTTGTTCATTTGATTCGTGTTGGGAAATGTGAAATCATTTTGTCATAGTAACTCAAATATTTCTATACAAAATGCCGTTGTTCAATTTACATTGTACAGGGCCGGATTTAAAAGTCGGGGGAATAAAAGGCCCCCATAGGCCAAAAGAAAATTACTATTTTTTAAATCGAGATTTTTTTTTATTCTTATTTATTTTAAAGGTCTTTGAGTCTCTTATGAAACTATGTCAGACCAATCGTATCCTAACAAACCTCTCTTTTTACAACACACTTTCGTCGTCGTCGTCTCCCATACTGATAAATGGCAGTATGTCCATTCCTCGCTGACCTAACTGTCAAAGACCGATAACGGGCAGCAGCGTTATCGGTGAGAGAGGGTCAGCACTGCGATCACCAACCCGCCTGCCAAGCGTGGTGATTATTGGCTCAACCACAGTGGTACTCACAAGGCAGCAATGGCCCCCAGCCCGGCAGCCACGCTATTCCTAGCTCTGGCAGCGGTTATGGTAACGGCGGGGCAGAGGGTGCTAAGAATCTCCGGAAGAGATTCCGGTGCTAACCCCGACGACTTGACCTGGCAAAACACTTTAAACTTTCAGAACTTTTAGAATCACTTCAAACAATAATGGCCTGAGGTGATGTCGGTGCTGACAAAATACTACGAAAGGTACCAACATCCCTCATATTGAGACCAAATCTATTTTTAGTTCTGTCCTCATTATCTCGCTCCGGGCACACTCCGTCAAAATATGGTATGTATCTCCTACTATGCCACAAAATTGGACATAGTGAAGTATTAGATTTCTTCATTAAAAATTTGAAGAATTCCATGGAGTGTGTCTGGATCGAAACCTGTGGGCCAACACAATCATTTCCCGCTTTAATTTCAAGTTGAGAAACCAAGGTATACGAAGAGGTTGATTCTGTAAAGTGTTGTACCATATTCCCTTTATCGTTGAAAGTTCTTTAAAATACTATGACCATTTATTAAAAATTTCGATTTTATATATGCCTAAAATTTCTGAACAAATTGTAATATTGATTAAACAATTTATTGTAAAACCAAATTTGAAGTGAATTTGGGGATTTAACTGGTGAATACGTAAAGAGAGCGTTATAAAAAGTGTAATCGGGCGACGAATATAATAAATTTAAATATTTGTATAAAATGAATATGCGTATATGTATATATTATACATATTGAAGAAACAGCCCATTCACGACCCTCTGCTAGGCACAATCCTCCTCACACTGGAGAGAGGGTTGTTGAAGGAAACTTGTATACCCGGCAGTAATTTTGGTGTGCGTGGTCGGTAGTGGAGCAGCGTAGTGTTTCTATGCTCTAGAAAGACTACAAGAAACAACTAAAAATATCCGGAAAAGATCGAGAAATTGTAAAATTCACAGAATGTTCCACAAATGCCGTATCCAAACAGCCAATCATTGTTACATTGTAGCTACACACGGACATATAAAGATCTCTTATAGGTAATTCAGTTCTTAAATGAATTATCTCTCCCTTAATATTCTCTTCCTTGAGATTACCGAATGTATATCATTGTTTATTGCAATGGTATGTTTAAAAATAAGTTTCGGAGTCTATTGTGAGGACTGAGCTGTAGCCCCGGTACCCCCTCCCTCCTAAATACGGCCCTGATATTCAGTTTATTGAAAAAACATAAATTATTGATGAGAAAATCTTTGTTCATAGTGTGTTTTCATAATTATGTAAAGCTTATTAAACTCCCTTAATTATAATCAGTCAAGAATAAAATCCTAAATTGTAAGAGAGTTTTATCAAAGATAAATTATTTATTGTAGTTCTACCATTTGTAATTACATGTTTTTTTAATGATTGATGAAAACGTCTAGAATGTAAGTTGACCCTTTATACGTAGGAGCGGTCTTTATATTTTATATATTCATTTTGTAACTAATAATCACGTGTTTTTACATATCATTAAAATTTGTAAACACTTATGGTTAAGCAGGGACGTAATTTACTCAAAAAGCAATAGCATAAAATAAAGTATAAAATGCTGTTTGATTAAAAATAAAAAAAAAGTGGGTGCGTACAAAGTACACATGTCAGAAGCGAGCTACTTTGGCAAACAAATATTTTAAAGTCTTGTTTAAATTAATACAAATCTAAAACTTTAGATTTCCAATACTTAGAGGGAGGCAAAAAGGAAGATATGTTAGGAATTTAATGAATTGAAATTTTATTAATATATTAAAAGTGACGAAAATTACAAATAGTAAATGCCAAATGCTATTTGTAAATATTAAAACTACTTTAAAAAATAAAATATTTATTAAACTTTAACGTTGACTATAGCTCTCTGGCCCATTTACACGACGACAGCCGAATTTACTCGAACGACCATTCCAAAGTCGAGTGTGGTGACTCGCAGTCATTTAATATCCACAAAATAAAACTCACTTCGCTATATACTAACTAATTCACTCATACTCTTTTACCCATTACGTGTTTGTGCTAAACGGCAAAGGTGACTAACTATAGGTGACACTGCGGAAGAAACGTAACGGGAACAGCTCACGGCCATGGTCTGTGTCGTGCCTGTCGCAGCTCAACGGTGCGGGCAGCTCACTGGCAGCCACACCCACAGCAGAAACTATGCACAACAACATGTCTATATCGGAGTCAGCTTTGAACACGTTAGCGTCACCGGCGAGAGTCACTCCGGCTAATTCTAGTTCCAAGTTGAGAGGAAGTTCCACAACTGTTCAGGTAATATCCGGATAAAGTGAAAATCTAGTATAATTTGTAAAAAACAATTAATCATAATCTCACTTTTTTACAAAACGGACTAGATGTGTCTTTCTTTCACAATACAAGTAATCAAATCCAATAAAAATATTCTTTATTCAAGTTGGCTCAAAAAGCACCTTCGTCAGTACTCTGCCTTTTGGTAATAAATCTACCACTGGTTCGAAATGTTGATTCCGCTTAGAAGAAACAGCAATAAACTCAACAGTGACTCCTTTAAACATAGTTTTTGTACGTTATGTATGTAATGTGTTTTGCTTTCATTTGCAACTGGAATCAAGTCCAAACATCTTTGTTACTTCAATAATCTTCAATATTAAAAATGCCTTTTTTAATAGGACGTTTTAACATATTTCTTAAAACTATGTGTAGTCAAACTTAAAAGTGATTCAGGTATCTTATTAAAAATGCATATGCTTAACCCGACAAATGATGTCTGAACCTTAAAATACATTACAAGATTGTCTATTAAATTAAATTGATATATTTCATGAATTGCTCTATAAACACACACACGAACACACACATGTGTGTGTGTGTTACTACATATTCACACGTTATATATATATATATGTAGTACAGTGTAATGATAGTAATACTATCGACACTACAAAAAATTTTTTACAGGACATTAAACAATTATGTAATTGAAAATATTAGATTACTTTGAAATTTCTTAAATATACTAGATATTCCTGGCGTAGTTTATGATCTCGTGGAGATGTGGGTAAATTCGTTATTTATTGGATCGAGTTTTCAATGTCAACTATTCTAGAATCCAAAACCACAAAATAATTCAACAAAATCGGTCCAGCTGTTTAAAAAAAGGTCAGTGACTTACACACGCATACAAGAATCATAAGATATTTAAATGTAAAGATTTAAAATGTTGCATGCCTTGTAAAACATTACTATTTCTGTAAATGTCCCAAATTCATAAGTAAAACAAATTAAACTAAATTGTTTTAAAACAGGGTCACGTATCAAGCACAAACACAATGACGGAAGCTTGCACGTCCTGCGTTGAGGCGAACGACAAACAGTGTTGGCTGCGACGTAAACGGCTCAAGCTACGTCGTCACAACAACAGCAACAGGAGGGAACGTCTGGTGAAGTCGTTGTCGTTCTGCGGAAGACTCAGTCCAGAGATCGAGGACAAAAACGAAAGGAGCGCTGCTAGTGACCCGGCAACTAGTAGAAAAAACAGGTATATTGTTGTACCTATCTCACTTTCCATGACTTCTCTTTTACATATTATATTGGTACAAGTGGAGGGGATTTGAATTCGATTTTTGAAAAGGGGTATATTCTAATTTGTCTAGGTTTTGGTGGGACGCTTCGAGCTTGGCTTTAAAAAATTGTAAAGCTGTATTTTCTACTTAGTCTGAGTCTGTACTGGAGGGAGGGGGACATATATGCCAAGCAGAAAAATATATGCGTACTGGTGCTATGTTGTGTAGAAACCAAAAAGTGGTTAGACCAGGTTAGATTGTATCATAATTTATCATCAGGTGATGGTAACCTCTACGAAAAGAGTACTGTTCAACAAAAAGATTTGACGCAATAAAAGTTTTTGCCGAATATTTCTCATCATCTAACATGTCTACGAACAGTACGTATGACGACTTACGGTTGAAGACATGGCCAAAGGCTATACGCCTTACTAGAAATTATCCCAGGGGACAATGGCTTAGGGTATCACTGTACTCGGAGTATCTCTTCACCAAAAGAGTTCAAATACGAAACGAAGATATTCGCAGAAGAACTAGTTTCCATAATTCAAAGGAAATAATGACAAATAGGCAAGGCACATAGCTAGATGAATTAATGGAAATTGGGACCCAAGGTACTTCTGGAGACGGTACTAGAGAGTCACCGACACAGCCCAAAGGATCACGACAGATGATCTGAAAAGGGTTGCGCAAAACTGTTGTTGACGATGCAAAAAACTAAATGGCACAAAATCGTGTATTGTGGGAAATCTTCGAAGACTCACTGGACCGATGGACGTCCATTGGTTGAGTTGATGATGATGATGATTTTAACCATGTTATATAATTTTTATTTTCATTTCTTCCCGACCCTAGACGCCGATGAGTGCTTGCATCCTTAGCCTTTTCCTTAACATTGCCGATTGTGGTACATTAGTCACCTTAAAAGTATCAAATTAAAAAATAAATAAAAAAGGACATTTGCTGCAAATTTCGGTTTTTAAAGTCATTGTTAGCAGGTTCGGTTTTTAATGTCATTGTTAAAATTACTCATTTGACGAGAGTATTGTGAATCCTTGTTGATTAATTAATATTTGTCGACTTACGGATTAAAATTGTATGCTTTTTTCCATCAGGTTCGACACTACCTCGACATCTGGCAATGACAGTGATGAGGAGCTGATCAAACAACAACTAGCGACGATAGCTAATTTGCGTAGAAGCATCGAGAAGACTCACATATCCAATAAGGAATCCGACAGTGCCATCCCTGAACAGAACGAATCGGAACTAGTTGCCCCTAGTTTTAAACTAGGACCCGAAGGTGGATCTGTGAGGCCTAGATTGACTAGAAGTATGGAAAGGGAACGGACGTTCTTGGCCCTAAGTTTGGGTGACCCAAGTCAAATGTGGGATGTGTGCGTAGATAAGGACTCAGATAAAAGTGTGACAGCAGGGACAGAGGAACATAGCTCGTTTTCGGAACAGGCTTGGGATTTCTATCAGGTAATGCATTTTTCAGTTACTATTATTAATTCATACTCTGTATATATCTTGTCTAAATTTATGCATCCACTCAAGTTCAAATATAATATAATACACATGTTTTAAAATTATTGTAAACGACGCCTGGGTCCTTGGACAACTTAACTTTCGAAAATTGCTAATACTTAAAATATGTATGTATTTCATTTCGAAATACGTTATCTAATGCGGCTAATGTAAATAAAATTCTTGTTCTTGTTTCAATTCTTGTTCTTGCAATAGAAATACATGTAATGATACAATATACAACAGGAATCAAGTAACCAGATTTATGTATGCAGTGTTTAAGTTTAAAATGTGCATATTGAAGTTATAAAAAGAAAGAGATTATGGAAAGGGAGCGTAACTTCATTCCTTCTCGGTAATTTTACTATACCTCTGGTCTTTTTACCTTCATATAAATCTATCATTTTTTTGTTAACAGGAGAAATACAACTCGGAACCGTATTCTGAAGCACCGGATTCTGACGCCGCTCGCCGCCTTTTAGAGTTTGGTGATGATTACAGAGCATTCCTTGACTCTCAATCAGACTGTTGCTCAAGTTTATCAGCACAACCAGAAAACGATATAAGCCCCAGCGGAACAAGACGAAGACGACCACCCTCTGAAGTGTCAAGGGAGAGGAGCTTACCCCGATATAAGAGACCCACTAGAACATCACCAGTGGAAACCCCCTCGAGGAAACCCAAAAAGTCAATGTCTAGTGCCGAACGCAAAAAGACCCTTCTGGACAGTCTCGAAAGGTCTAGGAACAACACAAGTATTGAAAGCAACGATGGCACGAGAAGACGCAAACCTTCAGAAGGCGAAAGGAAGAACAGCAAACGCTCTCCAGAATTCGATTTATTAAATATCCAGGCTTTAAGCCGAAGACGCCACAGCTCAAACATAACGAGCGACGAAGTGAACAGCTCCTTAGAATATACAGAAGTTAACCGACCCGATATACTGGATTCATTGAATAGGAGAAAAGGGGAGAGTGAGCTGCAAAAGGTCGCCTTATCGGAGATGAGGAGACGTTCAACTGGAAGTGCTGATTCTGAAGGAGAGTCCTCTTCACCGAAACACAGCAGGAGGAATTGGGGTGACTCTGACTCGGAGTCCGAGGAAGTCCGGTGTTTGGTGCGCCGGTCGAGTACTCAGCTGGAGGTGACAGAGGCTTTGATGGCTCGCCACGACGCCTCACCGGATCTCCTAAAAGCCTTCGACTACGTAAGGACCCCATATGATACAGATTACAGTACTAGCAGTGATGAAGGTCGTTCGTGTGTGTCTGTCAGGCGGCCTTGTCTTCGCGCGCGGTTCTGCCTCGCCGTGACAGCCTTCTCGATATTGATCATAGTATATATACACATACAATAACACATGGCATGAGTTCTTATATTTTTATAAAACATGGTTTTACGGTTTCATATCGCGTAAATTCGTTGAATATTTTAATATTATTTATTTATATATTTGACTTACTTTTTATTTAGGGAATGTGAGCCTTATAATTTGTCAGATATTTTATTTATTTACTTTTGAAAATTAAATCCTACGTAACGAGCACGTTTGAAAAGATTATACAAAGGCTATGTACTTATTTTAATATTATTGTTTACTTTAATAGCATACGCTATATGAATCCGATAAAAACCATTTTTTTTCGTCGCATAAATCTAAAAAATGTGGTATTTATTACAAACTCGATCCAAAAGACGTCCTGTCAAAAAAAAATTCTGAAGTAAAATCTTTTTTTATATTAATTCAAAAAGTTTCATTAAAATTGATTCAGGGGCAAAGTTTGTGTCGTGTTACCCATTTTTTTTTTTGGCATTTACTCTAAATAATTGACGTATTTTCTGATAAAATTTATGAAGATATATTTAGTGCTCTATAAATTTTTATAGACCAGTAGAAATATATTCTTAGATTTAAATTTAGGACAGTTCCGATTAATATTATATGTTATATTTCAGAATTTAAATATGAAAAAAAATATCCAAAAATTTCATAATAAAAATTTCTAATTTTATAGATATTTAATCTAAAATATAAACATACACAAGCTAGTATATTTTTAAATAGTTTTACACATATATCCTAGTCGCTTAAATTATAGATTATTACAGATACATATAAAAATATTTATAGTCCAGGAATGTTAGGGGTTACACCTCGGATTGAGGGATAGTCAGCTATAAACTTATATATACCTTCATTTTGACGCCCTAAAACTTGTGTGAAAATCTATCTATTGTAGGGAGTCACAAGGGTCATTTCAAGGGCAAAGGTCAAAAAATAGTTTTATTACACATTTATTGAAAATGTCACATTCCATATGGATTTTATGCAATTTGTATTCATTATAAATATTGTAGAGGATTTCATTCTCTACTAATTTTGTTTAAACATTTTTTACTATATGTTGAAGCATTTTAAATCAACTTCTAATTCCGATTTAAAACACGGTTTTGAAAATTTTAAATTATTAATAAATATATAATTGAACTTACTGACATAATAGGAAATAGCATTAATATCCCTCTGTTGGGCACAGGCTTCTCACTTTTTCCTTTCGAACACAGGGTTCTTAGAGCATATATATGTCATAATAGGAAAATATATAAATTTATTTATTGACTAATATTCCTGGACTAAAATCCGAAATACAAAAATGCGCTGTAAAGCACAGAGTGTAAATCGTATAAAAAATTACTAATTAATCAGTATTTTCAAAAAATAGCAATTTATTTAATCTGTCGTATTCCCGCTCAATTTTTGACAGTTGACGTAAAGCCTTTTTTACACGAATGTGAGAGTGTTATTTTTTTAATACCAGTCCGACACGATTTCACTTTTATTAATATATCTTATTATTAAAACTCGTTCAAATTAATTTATTCAACTTTTGCTAAAGTGAAATTGTGTCAATATTTATACGCTACGTGTTTATATTTTGTTTGTTTTGATTTTATTTACTTCACTAACATGTGTTTGTGATCGTTTTGTGTAGTCTACTAACTGCCTGATTTTATTTTATTTTCTCTCTCCTATTACGTTTTTTTTAAACCTTTCCTTATTTTAGAGGCAATTATACGGTGCTAGAACAATTATTCTAACTTTTTAGGTATATTCCCGTGATATATTTATTATCTATATAAAGTTAACGGTGCAGGTACTGACAGGCTTTTTGTTGTATTCGGTGTGATCTAAGCATGGGAGTTATTGCTTTTTTTTCAATAATAGTAATTCATATTATAAAACAAATAACCGATATTTTATCAAGTTATTTGTAACTGAAACGGTTTTATTCGATACACTACATACTAGATACCTCGATATTGATTTGGTTTATGGAGATATAGTAAATCTATGATTGACACTAACTAAAAAATAAAGTTTTCGTATTGATCTCTTATCCAAAAGTGTCATTTTCATTGTTGTTAGTTGCTTTCTGTAAAACTTTTTATGGCGGTGTGATTAATACAAGAAATAAAACACACTTATAATGCCATATTTTAAGGTGAAGAAGGTTCAGAAATCAATTTTCGGGTTGAACATGTGCATTGTTAATAAAATACTACAATCAATTTTGAATTCATCTCTACATAATTTTGAGAATTACTTGAAAAACATCCTTATAGAAAAGACATTTTTAATGCTGAAGATTATTTAATCATTCAAAATGGACTTACCTCCAGTTGTACACAGAAACAAAATATTATATATTGAAACTTTATATAAACAGGTAACTGCTGAGTTACTTGCCGGTTTCTTCTTTGTGGTAAATTTGTTACTAAAAGACACATTACCGACGATACAAAAGTGCTTTTTGAGCCTACCTTAATTGAGAATATTTTAATTTTGGTCATATTATATTAGTAACACTCCTCCTTGGTAGCTGAAGTTATTAAAAGTACTACTCGCTTTCTCCTTTGTAGAATGTACGAAATTAATACCCGCGTTTTAAGTTATTTTCGTTACTTGATATTAATTGTGTCGTCATAAATAACGGATAGTTAGTTATGCCATGCTTAGTGTAACCAATGCTTTAAAACCGACTGACGTTAGGAACATCGAATTGACAGATGTCACTTTGACATTAACAGTCACAGATTACTAACGAGCCGATATAGTTAATTTATTTTATTTATACTCTGCATAGTTTAGTGACGTGATTAGCCTGTGATTGCTCGATAATTTCGGGGTAACTTGTTAATTTGGTTGTGTAAATTTGTTACATCGATACTAAATGTTAGGTCTCGCATAATGTTAGTCTATACCTATATGTGATTTGACTGAACTCCGCAATATTTACACGTTACTATTTTATAAATGTATTAACACGAAGTATGTTGATTAGGGCTAGGTTGTTAATTGATTTAATTAAAAGGAAAAGTGTAAAAAGTTATAGCTACCTTTGTGTAAATTTACAAGAATAAATGATTCAGTTTGCAAATCAAAATGGAGTTTCAGTCAATTAACACCCATCTCTATCAACATTCATTAAAAACCCTGTAAATATAATGAAAAAAGGAAATTTTTACCTCGAATAAGAACTTGATCTTGTAAGCATTTGGGCTTCCTTCAGACTTGCTTTTCTAAACTATATCTATTTTTGGCCTAAAATATTTCACATGCTTTGGTTTTAATAACTATATTGTCTATGGACAAAGTTTTTTTAGCTTTAACTCAAAAATGCGAGAGATGCTGCATGATTTTGCATTATGTAGTTAAAAATGCATGTTTTTTTAAAAAATAGACTTTGTGAGTTAAAATTTATGTTTTCGCATTTCATTTGCAACGGCATGATGATCGAGTCACGATATAGTTATCGGACAACCGCACATTTCCTATTATTAGATCCGATTTTTTTTTAAATAAAATATTGTTTGGTCAATTTTTCATATTAATGTAAATACCTTTTAAAATACAAACAACATGCTATAGAAATAGTATTATTTTAAATAAAAATCAATTAATTAGAGTTAGAAAATGATGGCGATTTTTCGAATTTTTTTGGTATGTATTATGTAAACAATTATAAAAAGTTTTCTCGGGGGTATAGTGGATTTTTATATAAAATTAAAAGTATTGCAACATTAAAAAACATTTAAATGATAGAGATATTGTGAAAATAAATACATCATTTTAGAATTTAGTCGAGTGAAATAGCTGTATTATAATAATACTCGTTTTTTTAAGACTACAGTTCTTTGAATAGTTATGACATTCGGAGAAACTTTTTGTTTTAGTTTTGGTTACGTTTTTATGTCATTTATGTGTATAATGTGTAAATATTGATTTTCCTTACACATTGTTTAACCAAGTTTAAATATTTTCGATATTAATAATACCAAGCTAATAGTGTGGAATGGAACGTAGTATTGGATCTAATAATCGGAAATTTGCGCTTTGCTTTAAGTCATTTCTTCTTTAAGTCATTAGTCAGAAAGCCATGATTTCGCATTGGTTGGACATCTGGATATTGGGTCAAGAGGGTCGCGGGTTCGAATTCCGATCTACCACTAAGTTTCTCTTCGTAAAATTTTATTCAGTTAAATTCGTCTTTGTGCTTTTCGCTTAAGGATGATATCCTAAGGAAGCCTGCATATTCCGGGAGTAATTGTGAGATTTATGATCCAAAAACACTGTCTGTGAGCCCAACAATGGAACGCTTTTAGGTTGTCAATTTCACTTAGGTTATATTTTCCCTTTAGCAAAATGAATTTTTGTTCTACGCAGACGGAGGTGGTATCACGTTGCCGCGAAAACATCAACCTTTTGGAGGTGGCCCTCACTGAAGGGACTTTATCTGCCGCACTACAAAGAGACGTTAGAGGTTTGTATATATTTTTCGACCTTTTATAATGTTTGTCAACAAATTGTAGGGAAAAATGTAATAATGTACGAAGCTAATTTCTTTAACAAATGTTTTGCTATATTTCTTATTTCGAATTTTTTAGATTAACCTTACCACACTTTGCTGTTTATATGAATGAAACGCGTGATTAGCGTCACGTACATGTGCAGCGTTTTTATGTGAATTCGTTGGAGATCTTCTTACGAGATGAGTCGTCCTATATATAAATAAGCTTTATTTTTTTGTTAATTAAAAGTCCAAAGATGGTCTTTATTCACACCTTATTACAGTGAGACGAAATAGTATAACAGTTCAACAGGCTCTGTAAATTTCTAGGGGTTATAGGTATAATTTAACTATAGGTGACCTGTTTGCCAGTTTATTTCCATATTAAAAAATTCAAATGACCTTAGCCATTCTCTGATGTATCTTATTTCACGCAAAAATGCGATCGGCCGGTGGTCGAGGTGCGGATTTCCTTACGCGAGTTGCGTGCACGACCGGTTCCTTTGCCAGTCCCTTTGGTTACATGTTCAGTTGGGTTTTGAACAAGTGTTTTATATACTGCAAACATTTATATAAAGATTTTTTATTGGTGATAGGTTAGCGCTTGACTGTAATCACACCTGATAATGATGATGACAGCGTAAGATGGAAGCGCGCTAATGTACTTCTTAAGGTTTTATCGTAGCATCATATCCGGGACACAAATTCTTCCCAATGTAATTAAATGTAATTTCCCAAAGTCGCCCTATCGGGAAGCGAACTCTTCAAAGCTACTACATTTAAATCAAATCAAAATATCTCCATTTAAGTAGGCCTATTACAGCACTTTTGAATTGTCAAATATATTTTTTTACTTTTTACTAATTCTAATGTACGTCTGATGATGTAATTAAACCTAAAGTTACGAGGGTTCCTTAGCGCCCTGTCCTGAGAAGTGCCTACAACAAACTCAGTCGGGTATTTTGTTTTTTTTTTTATCCTATTACAATATCATATTAGTTTAATATATTTCATTCAAATTAGAGCTTTTCGTTCAATCCCACGCATTTCTATCGTCTAAGTAATCTTACAATTTATAATATGATTTTTCAATCAGCCTTCTTTTAACAAAGACTTTCAAATTTTTAAGCGTCATTTGTAGAACTCAAGAAAGATTTTAAAAGCATATACCCTTAAATGAGTTGTTAATTTTATGCAGCCTACTCGAATTTATTACAAGTTTTATTTCATAAGTTGTATGAGGTACATTCACTCTTTTTATTAAAAGAGTCAATATTTTTGTGTACGTACAACAAATTTTCTAATATAACATAACAAAACCATGATCATCAGACGTACATTAGAATTATAGTGTGGAAAAAAATATATTATTTGACGATTCAAAAGTGCTGTAAAATGCCTACTTGAATAGAAATATTTTGATATGATTTGATGTGAAACATTGAAATTTGTTTCTTTTATGTGATGTCTCCCTTTATCACCAGATAAGTGTTAGTCCTGTACTTATGAGAGATCCTGTTTAAATTAAGGAATAATTTCAGTTTTAATTATGTAAATTATTGACATGCAGTGGACATCCATCCTATGAGTTTATCGAGATGTAAATCAATAAATGCACTTTCCTAATTTTTTGCGACTGGTAACTGGACTTTAGCCCTCTACTAACAAAGAGAGTACGTTAAAACTATAAACACTTTTAATCCTGATTAATTTTTTTAATGCAATGTAATATTTATGCGCTGCTTCTAATACCAGTGTTTGAGATCGGTTTGAAAACTTATTATACATAAATCTTCATGACCTCGCGTACACTTGAGCTTTCAATTTATCTGAGTCTGGACTAGTAGGCGGCTTCGGTCGTGGCAAGTTAACACCCTCCCAGCAAAGACAGGGCATCAAGAAAAAAAATTACGTTAAATTATCTCTTACCAAATTAGCGCTTCCATCTAAGACTGTATCATTAGAGACCATCAGTTGTGATTACAATCACTCGCTTATTAATAATTATTATTACCACTTCGATTGATCGTTCAAAAAGAGTTAACCCGCTTTCGTAAATTAAACAATCTCGTCCGCGATCAAGGTGAAACCTTTTTTGGCGTTTCAGAACTCGTTAGCCTCGGTTCAGTTTGTCGGTAACTTAATACAGCTTGTTAAAATCGTGGGCCCTTGAATACCTAACTGTTGATCAGGATACGTACGTACGTGACTTCTTTACTCGTATATCATCTATACCAATATTATGTACCTGTATGAAGTGAGTGGTTTTTTTTAGCGAAAATGAAACACTCATTTTGGCTGGGAACGTAAAATTTTTTGAGTCAAAATATTGACTATTGCTTTCTACTCTTTTTGTTTTTTGAAGCAAATCGTTCAATCATCCAATTTTCGACTCTTTCGTAGGAATCTATTGATATGTAGTAATTTGTTGTAAGTTATGATATTCCTGTTGTAGAGACTAGACTAGGTCGAATATTCGGCTTTTTTATATTGTCTCCTTTCTCCTTACTGTTTTCCTTTATTGTTTGCTATTTGATCTTAAAGCGCAGTTATATCTGAAGGAGCGCTTTCTGTTCCTTAACGATATCTCCATTCGCAAGAAAACTTTCGTTGAAGAATTCCTTCTCATTGTACTTCATTTATTCAAAATCGTTTTCCATTTAAGCTAACCTTCGAAACTCACTGCTTATCAATATATAAATATAAATTTTAACAAAAAAAGAACCGCCTTCAAATATAACAATACGAAGAACACTATAAAAGAATACGCAATTATTTTTTACTTTTTATAGCATATTAATGTATATGTAAGTCTGTTTTGAAGGCGGTTCTTTTTTTGTTAAAATTTATATTTATTTTTTGATTTGTATTGAATCTAAAGTAAACTAACAAATTTGTCTCAATATGTGTACACCTAAAATGAGTTTCTCATATGAGATAACACCGTTTAAATGAAACAACTTTACAAAGTTAAATTTACAATAATATCGCCACACCCGGGATCGAACCCGAAACCCTTATACCACCGCTTCACACATAATTCACCCTTCAAATATTACAAACGTAAGGTCATTGGCATTTGATTACAGACAGTTATAGATATTGCCAAAAATCACACTCTTACTGTAAACCGTTGAGGAGATCCATTGTCTTCATTTTTAACTACAACTAGCACTTGACCATACCGAAGTTACGGTAGGCGACTCAAATATCTGGATAGCTTATAGAAGATTGTGCCGAGTATCGTTGATATGCTCCTAAGAATTGAAGAGTTCCGTCACTTTGTCTTAGATTCCATTATCAGAACCAAAGTATCACAAAACAACCCTTGAAGTATATTATTTCTAATAAAAAAAGAATCATCGAAATCGGTTGGCGTGATCTTGAGTTATTCGTCCATTTGTCGCGCACATGCTTACGCAAATTTAAGACTTATCCGGTTTGTCATGGATGCCATCATCAGAACTGGTTTTAAAAAATGGGACCCTATGACGAGCACCACCCAGTCGGGAGATATGAGGTAACAAACATAATAATAATTAAAAAAAAATACAGACGAATTGATAACCTCCTCCTTTTTTGAAGTCAGTTAAAATATATGCCCAATCACACTGTTTACTTTAAAAAATGGTGAAAGAGTTCCTGTCTTAACAAATTGTTTACACGAATTACAAATACAATATAACTTTTTATTTATTTATTGATAATCCAACAGCGTTTTAATAAATGATTACATGAATTTATTAAAATACTTTATAATATTTGAAATAACAGAGTAGAGATTAAGAAGTCTGAATATAGAAGTAATAAAAAGAAAAGACAGATATACGTACTTGAGAAAGTTAGTGGCTCGTCGTCGTCGGGAGAGTCGTCATCTAGGGGTAACCTAGGGTAGAGGTAGGATAGGTGGTATATCGCCAGAATAGGAGCAATACGAAGAGAGGCGAGCTGTAGGCACATCGTTGATGAGAGTGTAGATGTATATCGATCCCGTGCTTTCGCCAAAGAACGTAGGGAGGAGCATTGTTAGTTTTTAACCGGTAAAAGTCCGACATAAATCTGCAACGCCTTCCCCCGTGGCGTTGCGGGTGTCCATGAGGATTTCCGGACGAGGAAAAAAAGGGTATGTGAGAATGTATTTGTTGGTGAAATTTGTATAGCTTATACTTTTCAATACCTTAAGTACACCTCAGTTCGCTTCTCTGTTAGTGTATTCTTTTAGGCAGCTTTGGTTGCATGGAAATGATTGCTTCTTTAGGTCGCCAATTATAAAAGGCCGCCCAAATGTTCGCCTCATTCACATAGGAGTAGGCAGAGACCACGTCCTTCCACTTACCGACCCTTCCATATCTCCTCTTGACCTGGCCCTTATTTAAAACGTCCTGGATTTGGTCCAAGAACGTTCGCCTTGGTCTACCCCTTCCAACTATCCCATTCACTTTTGACTCATAAATCCTTTTTGTCGGTCTCTTTCATTCACTCTCTCTACGTGCCCAAACCATCTAAACATACCTTTCTCAATTATAATTATATAGAGTTATCCATTTTATTTCCAAAGTAGAAGTGTACATCGTTATTGTGAGCATAAATAACAGACGATAAAGTAAAAGGAAAGTCGCAAAAAAAAGAAAACGTATCCCGGAAGAGGCGATATGGCGCAGATCACGCCTTGCCGTTTAGCTCGCCGGCATCTATTTCTGCCCACGAAAGCGGAACGGCCTAATGAAAGTGAAGACGTCCAAGCGATTTTGCAATCGTTGCTGTCTTGTTTATATAGTTTTCAAAGTTCCTGTTTGTCACCTTCACAAATTTATAAAGGCACAAATCATTTATAAAGCATATAACAGTATATATAAAAATATCGTTGTAGTATTAAAGAAGATGTAGTGACTAAAATTCGGGAAGGCATGCTTAGATGGCTTGGGCACGTAGAGAGAATGAATGAAAGGAGACAGACAAAAAGGATTTATGAGTCGAGAGTGAATGAGAAAGTTGGAAGGGGAACACCAAGGCGAACGTTCCTGGACCAAATCCAGGACATTTTAAATAAGGGTCAGGTCAAGAGTACTCTAAACCGACGAACTAGTATGACAAGTTTAATGAAAATGAAACGAGATATGCAAGGGTCGTGGCAGGGCGTGGTCTCTACCTACCCCTATGGAAATGAGGCGAAATGCTGTGTATGTATAAAAATCAATTGCTGTTCGTTGGTCTGGCTAAAACTCGAGAACGGTAGGAGTGATTTGGCTAATTTTGGTGTGGAATCATATGTAGACGTCCAGGGAGGGTTTAAAAATTGAGTAAAAAACAACAATTTCAGTATCAGAGAATATTCCTACCTGTAAACATTTGATGTAAGTCCTGAAGTTCAGAAATCAAATAAAATTTAAAAGAATACCTTAGTATTTTTATTCAATTGTTAGTGACTATTGATATTGACAAACAAAAAATACATAGACTTAAAAAAAAAACACGGGTCTGTCAAAGCCAATATAAAAGTATAAAATATAAATAGTAAGGTCATTCATTACACATTCATTTTATTGTTTAAAAGCGTGGGGTGTTCGATGGTAGTTGTTGCATGCACCCTATGCTTTTAATCAATGAAATGAATATTTTGCTATTGAAACTATTCTAATATCAAACGTATTGAAAAAATACTTTTAGATTGTTACTCTATTAAAACGTGTTACTTCAGTATTTTAAAGCATAATTTCTTTTAATTCGATCGACTGTTTAGGTGTAATTCTTCATTTCTTTCATTTAAATTTACAATTTGTACCCATTCTCGGCGTATATAACGCTGAAGGTTTTAATAAAGATTTAAGAAAAAATGGGGTGTGGTTGTTGTTATGGACACGAATGTACAACAGTACGTGAATAACGGTGCTTCCCCCTCCGCCGCGCGTGATGTGTTACAGTCCTTATGTAGCGTATAAAATTTTTTGATCCTTTAGCTATCTAGCGGTGAAATTGAATTTCGGATGGAGATAATAGCTATGGAGCTACAACATCAAACTGTATCCCCCGATGTTGTTATAATTCGTTTCTTTTATGCAATTTTAAAGACGTGTTCACGTCAAAAATTACTAATGTTTTTTTAAAGTTATCAAAAATAGACTTTATAGATTATATCGTATATACATATTGCCGGTAATATAAGCTTTATATCGACACATGAATATGTTAAGCATGTTTAAATCATGAAAAGAATACGATCTTAGTACGCAGTCCTTTAGTTTCGACATTACATTGGTATTTATTTTACCTTATTTGTTCTAGTCGGGAAACGTTGCTAGACGGCAGTGATAAATGTGCGTGTTATTTATGAACTGTAAAGTATATTTTCGGTGTACTATTTACGTCTGTACTTATCTACTACGAATGCTTTTAAGAAGTCACTTAGACGTTAAAACATTTCGAAAAACACTCTTAACGAAATTATACTTTAATCCTTTAAAACGTTTAAAGGTGTTTACTAATAATATTAAAGTCATTGTTGCTGTAAAAGTATTAAGGAAACTATACTATTACTGTAAAATTACGAATGTGACAGTTACCCGCGGTATCTGTGAGAAAAAGGAAAAATCCGTGAGGATTCCGCGAGAATACAGAGAAATCCATGAGGGTTCCGTGGGAATACGGAGAATTCCGTGAGAATCCGTAAGAATTTCGTGAGGAATCCGTGAAAATACGAAGAAACCAATACTCAGAAACTAAGTCTTCATTACGAAAGGAATAACTGCTAAATATTAAGTCAATAGCGAATATATAAAACCATTATAAAAAGGTATATATCACGATAGTAATTATATATAAAATAAATAGAATTGCCATCGTGATATGTAAACGTTTATACAGTTTAAATATGTTATTAAACCACGAAAATATAACTTTAAACAGTAGCGAATAGTTTCGAATATCTCGTGATGAGTGTTCATTTTTTTAAAGTATAAAACGTTATAGGTTATAGTGAGTTATCGTTAAAAGATAGATGTCAACGCTGACTATTCTGTAGATCTATAAATGGCGAATATCCCAACATACATTGTTTTGATATATCTCTAAAGAATTAGGCAGTTTCGATGAAAGCTCGAAAGGCGGCTTGACTTTTCTGCCACTTCCAACAATATTCGTTATCTTTCCATCAATTCACAAAAATACTTGACAAATTATATACACAAATGTTCCTCAAGAATCCCTCTATCTATTGGTTTAAACCACATGAAAATACGTTAAGTCGTTTTTGAGTTAAACGCGGAAGAATTTGTTTTACAATATATACGGTTATACTAAAACAGTCTTCACATTATTGCCTTTCTAATGTTCTCAGTCTTATGACCGTTGGATGTTTTCAAAGTCTATAAAAGGCATAGTTATTTTATTTTATATGATATAATCATAACATTAGAGATTATACACAAAAATCAGACAAGTTTTCCAATATAACATATACATAGTAAAATACTCAGACCATACTCTTAATCTCATGGAACAGAGACATGCAATGAGCTTGCAGTCTGCAGCAGACGCGTCCGCATACCGGCAGATCAATAGACAGATCTCTAAATCGCAAAAGCGTGATGTGCGACACTTTAATGCCGAGCGTATACGAGATACCATCGAACGCAACAAAGGCACTAAAGTGTTCGCAAAAGATCTGTCTATCGGTCAGAGCCAGTTGACGCGGCTGAGGACTCATAACGGCGAACTCATTGCATCTGGACCTGAGATTCGGAGGGAGGTTGAGAGTTTCTATGGGCAGTTATACACATCGACCTGCAAGCCTATTGATAGTTTGGCTAAAGATCCTCGTGCCAAACTTACTCGACATTATACCGAAGATATCCCGGACGTCAGCTTGTACGAGATTAGTATGGCCCTTAAACAGATGAAGAACAGCAAGGCACCTGGTGATGACGGAATCACAGCGGAACTCCTGAAGGCGGGTGGAAAACCCATTCTAAAAGTCCTTCAGCGAATGTTCAATTCCGTCATCCTGGAAGGTACGGTGCCAAAGGCGTGGCATAGGAGCGTGGTAGTTCTGTTCTTCAAGAAAGGTGACAACACCTTATTGAAGAACTATAGACCTATTGCGCTGCTAAGTCATGTCTATAAGCTGTTCTCGAGGGTCATTACGAATCGTCTCGCTCGCAAGTTTGACGACTTCCAGCCCCCCGAACAAGCCGGATTCCGAAAAGGCTTTAGTACCATAGACCACAT